>CM022666.1:12455274-12608525 GCA_012295275.1 Chrysomallon squamiferum
GGATTTCTTCAAACGTGATATTTTCTCCTGAATAGAAACCAGATATTGCGTATTTAAACAAAATTTTCCGGTTCCGGTAAAACATATAATTTGGGATATTGTTTCTTCATAATAATATACAGTTTTGTGAGACAAAAAATTGTGTATTCCGCAACAATTACGGCTATTGCTAATTCATGTTATGAATTAGAGACTTAAACATATACACATATATACATGCATACACATATACAAATATACAATACAAAAACACTATTACAGATGAACACAAACACACAGACGTATCGTTTTGTTGCAAAGGCACAGGACTGCGCTTTGAAATATTTTTATTTTAAAAATATTTTACGTCCCTTACTCAGCGGCCCCAGCTCTCGCATAGTAAATGTTCCTTTTACTTCTTTTTATTTTCTGACTCGGATTAACATGTTTTGAGTGGCTCAAAGAGTTAACAATTCCGTTAGCTTTTTTATATACCTTGACGTGTTTCCACCAGACTGACATAATCAGTAAGTTAATTTCATCTGTTATCGTCTATACGAAAAGATCTTTATACTACTACATTTTGCATTATCTCAAGTAATAATCATGTACATATGTCACTTTTGAAAACAGATTCCCAACCGATGATCCGCGGAAAAGCAAGAAGAAAAAACGTTTTTTTAAGTTGAACGATTTACTGACACCAGTCATGAGATTCCGAAAAGCCGTTTCTGTGTTAAACCTTTACGTCCGACTATCTGACAAAACGAAAAGACAGAAAGCCAAATCAACAAGACTGTTTTCTACATCTGCCGTACAGTTTCTCTTCTTTTTTTTTTATTCACAGTTAACTGAATTACAGATAGTTAAAGAATTTTATTGTTTTAGTTCCATGTTGCCTTACTGCCTAAAAACGATGAATTAATGTAAAACTGAGGTAGGATTTTGGGTTAAAAAAATCCTGTCTACACAAAAAAAAAAAAAAAAAAAAAAGAAGAAAACCACGAGTTAAACCTCAAGGATACGCTGTAACGAACAGAAAAGAATGTGTTATGATAAAAACACAATTATCAGCACATGTAAACTAACAGTTACACATAAATATAAAACATGCAGTGTTGTAAGTAGTGATGTCAGTAACACATCCCACGACCAGTGTCGCCACTGAACAAAAACAATATGTATCAATTGTGTCTATGGAACATTCTATGCGAATACAAATTTCAAGTCTGAAGTAGCCACAGTATTAAATGACCCAGTTGTGATTGATGAGCTTTTAAAGTGCGGACCCTATAGCCTAGAGATCGTCAAAGGTCTGCCACCCGGGTATAATTTCACTAAAGGTCTTACTCCGGTAGAATGTAAAGGAACCGATCGGTTTGGAAATACGAATTTCTGCAAGATCGTTCTCAATGTTACCAGTATGTATTCTATATTAAGAAAAATAAATTATTGCTTCCTGCAGAAAAAGTTTCTAAGTAATTTCATAAATAATATATTTAAAAGCTTTATTTATATTTTATTGGTTATGTGACTTTTAAAGAAAAACAAAAATTAAAAACAACCCAGAAAACATTTAACTTTTTATGTTATTTCTTTGGCTTCAGTGAATTTAGAGTTTACTATTATTATGATTGTTGTTCTTGTTGTTATTATCATTATCATTATTATTATTATTATTATTATTATTATTATTATTATTATTATTATTATTATTATTATTATTATTATGAAGAAACTTCAAGTCCGAAGTATCCTAAAGTATGATATGGCCCAGTAATTGATGAGCAAGTTCATTCTCAATGTTACCAATTAGTATTTTATATTTATTTTAAGAAAAAATGATTATTACTTCTTGCAGAGGAATGTTTCTAAGAATTTCATGAATAATGTATTTAAAAACTTTATTTATATTCTGCTGGTAATGTGATCTTTAAAGAAAAAGAAGAATTAAAAACAACCAGAAAACATTTAACTTTTTATATTGTTTCTTTTGCTTCACTGAGTTTCGACTTTACTATTATTATTGTTGTTATTGTTATTGTCGTGTTATTATCATTATTATTATTATTATTATTATTATTATTATTATTATTATTATTATTATTATTATTATTATTATTATTATTATTTCAGCACTATACTGCAACAGACCAAAGTTTAATGATAGGTTTGTTATAATACACTGTCATGATGGTTACAGTGTGGGGTGCTGGTGCTACCTCACATGCAAATTCCATTTCAAACTGAAAGGAGCCGATCATATTCAGTGTCGTTCAGACCAAGAGCATTCTGGAGTAGTAGCCAAAGACAGACTAAACCCACGTGTGCAGGTAGGTACGAAGAAATCTCGTATTTGTTACTACGTTTATAATCAATTATTCCAGTTTTGCAGAAATACGTTTCCTTTCACTTGCTGATGTACATCTCCAAATGTCTCACTCTTTATTACTACTACAACTACTACTTCAATTATTATTATTATTGTTATTATTGTCGTTGTTGTTGTTGTTTCACACAGACATCGCAGGAGAAAGTTTGACATTTTTTAATATGAACTCGGATTAACAAGTTTTGAGGGGCTCATAGAGTTAACAATTCCGTTTGCTTTTTTATATACTTTGGTGTGATTGCACCACACTGACATAATCAGTAAGTTAATTTCATCTGTTTTCGTCAATATGAAAAGATAATTATACTATTACGTTTGCATTATCTCAAGTAATAATCATGTAGATATGTCACTTTTGAAAACAGAAATAAAGCCTCAATTTGGGCTATGCAAGTGAGATGCAACCTTTTGTTGTTACGTTTTTTGGCAGTCTGGAAAAATTATTTTCTTTTTTCTTCATCTACTTCTCGTTGAGAAGTGTTAAAATCCTTTGTTACATTGCACTGTGAAAAGACAGTTTGAAACAAGATGGAGTTCCAGACATGATGCTGTGCAAGTAATCCACGAAGAGTGTGACAACGTTATTGCAGACCTTCAACACCTGCTGGAAGGAGAATGTTCAAGTGAAACCAAATCTGATGCAGGATCGCTACTGAACTCTATTTAATAGTTCCCGTTTATAACTTTATTAAGTTTTTGGAACCCAGTTTTATCATCAGTGGAGAAAGTTTCAATGAATCGTAATAGCTTTTGTCTTCAAAAATGTTTCTCAACAACAGATTGTTGAAGATATCGTATTTTTAAACAGGTATATGAAAATTAATTAATTGTAATTGGCCCTAATAATAATAATAGATGGCTATAGATAGATTCCTATATATACATACTCATGTATGAGAGATAAAAATATAAACACTCACGGTTAAAGTTTTTATGTTTGGCATAGTAAAGCAAATTTCACAGCTGTCTTTACTTCTTAGTTTACCAGGCCGTGCGTTTGACATGATAACGTATTGCTACTGGTATAATATCAGAGATATTACACAGACTGTAAAATTATAATTGTAACCAAAATCCTACCACAGTTTTACATTAATTCATCGTGTTTAGGCAGTAAGGCAACATGGAACTAAAACGATAAAATTCTTTAACTATCTGTAATTCAGTTGCCTGTGCATAAAAAAAGAAGAGAAACTGTACGGCATATGTGGAAAACAGTCTTGTTGATTTGGCTGTCTGTCTTTTCGTTTTGTCAGCTAGTCGGACGTAAAGGTTTAACACAGAAACGGCTTTTCGGAATCTCATGACTGGTGTCAGTAAATCGTTCAACTTAAAAAAACGTTTTTTCTTCTTGCTTTTCCGCGGATCATCGGTTGGGAATCTGTTTTCAAAAGTGACATATGTACATGATTATTACTTGAGATAATGCAAAATGTAATAGTATAAAGATCTTTTCATATTGACGAAAACAGATGAAATTAACTTCCTGATTATGTCACTCTGGTGTAAACACGTCAAGGTAAATAAAAAGGCAAATGGAATTGTTAACTCTATGAGCCACTCAAAACATGTTGATCCGAGTTCATATTAAAAAATGTCAAACTTTCTCTGGCGATGTCTGAGTGAAACAACAACAAAAACAACAACAACAACAACAACAACAACAACAACAATAATAATATTTCAGCAAGTGAAAGGAAAACTGGAAAAATTGATTATAAGCTGAGAAAGAAAAAGAGTCAGAAAATAAAAAGAAGTAAAAGGAACATTTATTATGCGACAGCAGGGGCCGGTGTGTAGGGAACATAAAATATTTTTAAAATAAAAATATTTCAAAGCGCAGTCGTTGCCTATCCAACAAAAGGATATATGTTTGTGTCTGTGTGCGTGTGCCTGTATGTATGTATGTATGTACGTATGTCATTATATATATATATATTATGTTGTGTACGTATGTAATCATGATTTTGTATTGTGTATTTGTCTATGTATATGTATATGCGTATAGTATATATGTATGCATATTTAAGTCTCCAAGTCATGACATGATTTAACAATAGACTTATTTGTTGCAGAATACACAAAACGATTTGAAAAAACTGTATACGTATTATGAATAAAGAATTTGTATGTTGTACCGGACCCGGAGAATATTTTTTAAATACGCCATATTCGATTTCTACTGCAGAAAATATCACGTTTAAAGAAGTCCAGAAGTTACCCAAATTTCTTTAAAGTAAGATGTAGGAATAAAACAAATGTAATTATACAGAAACTTCAAAGATAATTATGTTTTATTTAACGACGCATTCGATTCAGTATCTCCATGAAACTCGACCCTCTGCATAACGTTGGAATGCCCCGTTTTCCCAGAGTATTATGGGAACAGTGTTCTAAAAATAGATACAAATTCCAACCAGATATTCCTTCATTTATTGCACCCCCCTGTGAGAGAGAAAAAAATTAAGATAGCGTCGCCCATGAATTCGTGACATTGTTTACCTCCGTTCATTGAGTTTTTTGCCCCCTGAGAGATTTAAATTTTCGAAATCACGCCGACTTATCGTGGAAAGAAAACCAGTAGAAAACATAAGTTTGGGAAGCGGAAGCTATCTCGTAAACAACAATTACCATCTGCACGAGGAACCAAGAGAGACTGCCGAAACAAGCGAGGTCATTAAGGAAATGGAATCAATGGCTACTGGAGATTGGCAAGCACCAGGATCTTCCCCATCGATTTTCAAAAGGAAATTGGAACATGAAGATCGAGGTCATCCTCCATTTCTTACTGATGACAACTGTCTTTTTCTGCAGGTGACGAGTCTGAAAAAAATGTGTCGAAAATGTTCCATGTTTAAACTCCTCGTGTCATGGATCTTTAACTAACTGTCATTGTATGTGATCATTTGAAAAGCCCTGTTGTAAATTTGCAGACAGTTTGTGCCACTTGTGAAAAGGTGCGGAATGAGACATTGTTATCAAATCATGTAGGTGGCCAGGCAAGCAGATTTCCTTTCATCACCATCAGACCAAAAACCACATCATGATCATTGTCCAAAGGGTCCTTCCAGTGGGTGTTTTTATCAGTGAGCATTGGCTGTAGGTGAACAAGCAGGCAACCGTGCTGAAAATGTGGGAACACCACTGTCAAAGGAAGTTGAGCAGTTTGTTAAGACAGTCTATATTCGACTTGGCGATAAAAATCTGTTGTGTCGATGTCTGAAAGGGAAACCCAAAGACAGACTTTGTGGGAAAATTAAGGGTGGACAGTTGGGTTGCAATGGCAGTGACTGAATTAAACGAGGGCTGTGAAAAATGGTGTATTACAGTAACTAATGGGGATTATTACCACCAAGTTTCAATTCTATAAGCACAACAAATTATGATTTTGTTTCTGGCCTACCTTCTCCCCTTAATACATATTTATATGTCGTCATGCATAGAATTAGGTCAGATTAATGAGAAATGAACTGAGGGAAAGCATAATCGCTTAATACCAGAAACTATATTTAAATAATTATATAAACAATAAAAAATCTCAAGATTTACTTTTTAAAAGAAATACGAATATCGTATCTGCAATATAGAAGTAAATGGACTGATTTTGAAAGTTTGCTTATAGAGAGATCACACTAAAGTATTCTGTGTTTCTTAAAACAACTCTACAAACTAAACGATTCATTTACTTATTTGTTAATACATTTGTTTTCTATCTAAGAAAAGAAAATGGCTGCTTGCACTGACATCTGTGATAGTTCGTTCGCGCACAAAACTCCAATTAAAACTACATCATAATAAAATACGTTTAATTATTTTCAAAACAAATAAAAGGCACAAACTCCACCCTTTGTTAACTTTCACATGTGACCTTTAAGTAAGTAACTGTTTAGTTCGTAAAAGAGGATGAATCTAATATGCACCACGTGCTAAGAAATTAATTAAAATAAAATTATCTTCCATTTTTCTAAAGCTTTTTATGTAATAATTGCAGTAGAAACACATCCAGGGAGGAATATTAGCAAAGAAAATAATTGTCTTTTAGATATAAAATAAATTAATATAAATATTAATTAAAGTGCCTTTGAAAATAACTGTAATTAATTCGGTTAAATTGCATCGTAAAAAGAAATAAAACAATCTTTTATTTATATTACACTTATTAAAATTCTCATTTTCATAGATATTATACTAAAGTTAATTTAAAGATGTTGCTTAGCAATAAAAGATGTTTTTTTTACATCTGAATGTTTTTATAGACTAATTTAAATTTCAGTATAGAGTTTTAAATATTCCGCCTTTCGTTATTACAAAGATATCTTATAACATAAAGAAACATTTAAAGGTAGTGCAGTGCTTGGAGACTGTTCATTGAAAATATCTGTGGAACAATGGCAGAGGTTTGTATCATTACTAAATTTTCCTTCAAAATAGTATAGCCTTATTCTGCTTTTATCATCGAATGAATTGATAAAATTGAAGCCTATTTGTATTATGCTTTATTTGTAGGTATCTGGAAAATCTGCGGTTTTCGTTATCATCTATTTACTTTGTCTGACGTTATCATCGAATGTCCCAGTTAACAATGATTGTAAGCGATGTGGAACAAACGAAACGACGTGAGTATTATGTTGAATATAACAATTCTTTACTGAGTATTTAGTGCTTCGTTCATAATGATTTTAAATATTATTTTTACAAAATATTTGGTAACAGCCATTACACTCGTTTACTGGTTTCGTAACGTCCACGTGTACAGTGTCTATTGAACGTTATATTTTTCTGACAACGCTAGACGTAACTGTTGAGCAATCCACTACTTCAGTGATTTAAAACATTATACATCTAAAAATAAAAAAATAAAGCCGAACAAAACAAAATTACATTTTTGAATGTACTGATATTTAATTATGCAGTAAATGAAGCATGTCTAGTATTCACGCACACAAACACGAATACATCTTACTCAAACACTACGTATAAACAAATAACCATGAAGCATTTCACTTAGGTGACTTATTTTTAGCATCACTCTGCCTACATTTGTTTCAGATGTCCGCCTGGTTGTTTAGACTACAACATGACTATCAAACACAGAAACTACTACACACGGTAAAGCGATTTCCTTTTTTTGTTTCAAATGTCCGATTTATTTGTGTGTGTGTGTGTGTGTGTGTGTGTGTGTGTGTGTGTGTGTGTGTTTTTTGTGTGTTTTTTGTGTGTGTTTGTGTGTGTGAAAGAGAGAGAGTGTGTTTAATAAAGAGATAGATAGAGAGAGATGATGAAAATAGAAGCGAGAGGTAGAGACAGGCATACAGACAAAGAGAGAGAGGGACATAGACAAAGAAAGAGAGAGGTACATAGAGAGACAGACTGAAAGAGACAAGAGAAAGAGAGACGTAGCTAATCGAACAGTAAATCATTTTAAATTTTTCTGTTTCAGATTTCACAGAAGTAAAAGAGGTAAATTATTATTATCTTAGTATTTTATTTCAGACTAAGCAGACTAAAACTGATTGATGCACTATCAGATATTTGTTACAAATGACAATTTTCTATGCCACGCACACACACACACATAGACACACACACGCAAGCTCGCATACATAAACCCGAATCAAAAAATGATAGTAATAAAACAAACACAAGAAAAACCATTCGGCCATCGACACAACTTTTAGAAAAAGATTGCTCAACAATGGAGGATCCTCAACGGTTCCCACGAAACACGCAGTCCTTTATCTGTATCTATGTATATATACGTATGTATGAACATATGTAAATATATGTATAGGTAGCTATTTTTTTTTACTCATGTTTGTATATGTCTGTTTGCATATACGAGTGCGTCTGTGTATGTATATGTTAGCATAACGTAGCAATAGAAGATTTATTCTAAGCGTTGTTATTTTAGCTTCTTTGCCGGAGTTCCCAGACATCAGCTTTGTTAACTGTCCTGTTGTTGGTGCCTACGCCTGTCCTATCCGAGGCACAAAGGTAGGCATTGTTAAATGGGATCCCCTGAAGGTGGTGTCCAGCAAACACGATAATGTGAAAATAAAACAGATTATGGGCTTGCCTCCCTGGAGATTATTTCCTTTAGGTTTTACAAGGATTGGATACATGGCTGAACATCCGTCTGGCGCTAAAGCCTACTGCTACTTTCGAGCCTACGTGACAAGTATGTCTTTGAGTTTCTGTATGCATGCATACATACACACATGCATACATATACAGCTATATATATTTGCATCTATATGTCTCTAGTACTGATGTATGAGAAACAGATGTGTTGTGTGTATGCATGTGTCTGTGTATGTTTGTGGTGCAGATGTGTGTTGTGTATATTTGTACGTGTATATATAATTTATGTATATCTATGAATGCGCTTGTGCATATCTATGTTTGTATGTGCAGGTATGTGTTGTTTATGCATATGTCCACTGAACAAAATAAGGACATAACTTCATGAAACTGGGAGAACAGCTGTTATATATGTATTTATAAGTGTGTTCCATTGTGCATATGTTGGTGCAAAAATGATGGTAATAGATAGGTTAAGAGAAACTGCGAGAGATTTTGACTAGGTGTGGTAACGGTTAAAAAGAACGACACACTTAATAACGGGTATTACCACCTCTTGAATTGACCACTGCAGTGCACAGAATTGACCAAAGTGTTGAATTCTGCCTGTGAAATATTGTTCCATTCCTGAATGATCACTTGACGAAGTTCGTTGACGTAGTTCGTTGACGTTAGATGGTGTGTTGGGACGACGCCTCGTTCATCTGTCCAGACTATCCCAGACATCATCACGTTGTAAAGAAAATCTGGATTCACCCGAAAAAAGAACGGTATTCCAGCGTCGCCGTATACAACGTGTGTTTTAGACGTGGCCAATTAAGACGATTTAGACGATGACGTTACGTTAAAACGATTTAGACGTAAGCACGTCGTCCATATAAACCGTCCTCTCGTAGACGATTACGGACAGTTTGCCCGCTGATTCGGTTATTACGAAGCCCAGGTGTGTTAGCAGCAGTAGCAGTGGCAGTTTGGAGTCGATTGCGCAAAGGCCTGTTCTGACACAGCGATCTTCACCATGCGTTGTAACAGGCGGACGTCCACGACGTGACAGGTTGCTGTGCTTCCTGTCGTTCGAAATCTTACGCGAAGATTTGGTGTCTCTCCACTACAACACAACCAGGCCTTGCAACGTCTTCTGTCGACACACCAGCACCAAGCATGCCAATCGCCCGTTCACGTAAATGACAGGTATTCTTCGCGTTAATTTTCAGTCCACATTTTATTTGAATGTTGGTAACAGACTTCATTTATTTACTTATTTAACTTTTCTCGTAGCAACCTTTAAACCGACTTTTAAGGAGTGTATAGATGGAATATTCTACTCCAATACAAATTTCATGTCTGACATAGCCACAGTATCATATGACCCAGTGGTGATTGATGAGCTTTTAAACTGCGGACCCTATAGCCTAGAGATCGTCAAAGGTCTGCCACCCGGGTATAATTTCACTAAAGGTCTTACTCCGGTAGAATATAAAGCAACCGACCGGTTTGGAAATACGAATTTCTGCAAGTTCATTGTCAATGTTACAAGTATGTATTTTATATTTATTTTAATAAAAAAAAAAATTATTACTTCGTGCAGAGGAATGTTTCTAAGGGATTTCATGACTAACATATTTAAAATCTTTATTTACGTTCTACTGGTAATGTGATTTTTAAAGAAGAACAACCCAGAAAACATTCAAATTTTTATGTTGCTTCTCTTTAGTGAATTTCGAGTTTACTTCTTCTTCTTCTTCTTCTTCTTCTTATTATTATTATTATTATTATTATTATTATTATTATTATTATTATTATTATTATTATTATTATTATTATTATTATTATTATTATTATTATTATTATTATTTCAGCACTACACTGCAACAGACCAAAGTTTAATGATAGGTTTGTTATAATACGCTGTCGTGATGGTTACACTGTGGGGTGCTGGTGCTACCTCACATGCAAATTCCATTTCAAACTGAAAGGAGCCGATCATATTCAGTGTCGAAGTATGGAAGTCAAAAGACCTGTACCTAAAACACCTAGAGCATTCTGGAGTCGTGGCCTGAGACTGATTGAACCTACGTGTGCAGGTAGGGATGAAAAAAGTTTATAGTGAATTTGAAGACAATTTTACTTAGTGGCATAGAGTATACAATGATTAATTTTTGTAAAGCAAAATTCCTTCAGTTCTGGATTTAACCTCTTTGGGTGCAAATCTCATAATGTTCTAATATATCCGTGTCATCATCATTCAGGATTGTCGAAGATCCGTTTTGAAAAGTGTCCTGAACGAACTATCAGAATGAGAACGATTCATGGCCAAAAGGTTCGTGTTACGTGGCCGAATGTGCAGGCCAGAGCTGACGTGGGAAGTGTAACACTTACTCAAGTTGAAGGACCGAAACCAGGAACGTTAATGGGCGCTGGCACAAAATCGATTAAATACATGGCCCTCAGTGATCTGAATGAAACTATGTTCTGCAACTTCACAGTCGTTATTAGTGGTAACATACGTATATTTTATTTTATTGTATTTTATTTTATTTATTTATTTACTTATTTATAAATTTATTTATTTATTTATTTATTATTGTTATTATTGTTATTATTATTATTATTATTATTGTTGTTGTTGTTGTTGTTGTTATTGTCATTATTATCATTCTTATTCTCTTTATTTTCTTTTCCTTCTGTCTTAAGACTAACGATATCACAAAGTTAAGAATGTTGTTTTGGTATTCATGACTTGATTATATAGTATGTGTATTTAATATATATCAGGAATGAAACTGTCGTTTATAAACTGCCCACAGAAGAATCTTACTGCAGAAAATGAAGACAAAAGCTTTTCAGCTGTGGTTTCTTGGCCAGAAATAAAGATTGACACAAACTCAAAAGACATCACACTAAGTCAAACAGAGGGACCCCCTTCTGGTTCGGAATTTTCTGGAACTACAACCATCGTGTACCGGGCGAAAGACTTGAGCGGAAACTCTATTACTTGTAAATTCTTTGTAATAATCAACTGTAAGTATGATTGCAATGACTTCTAATGTGCTATCTCTAAACATTTCAGCGATAAGGTGTAAAATTTCGTTTAGTATGAATAATGATATTAATTAAGAATCAGCATATTATAGATTACAAGACAGTAATTCAGATCATTTATAAATTATCATCATGAACACATTATTATCGTCATCATTATAATCACGCGACCATCTCCATCATCATCATGATTATTATTATCATTACATCATCATTATCATAGACTGTTATTATCAGCACCGTTACAATCTTTGTCATCATCATCATTTTATTGTTATCATCATTATATCGTCATCGTCGTCGTCGTCGGCATCATCATAATCATCATCATCATCATCATCATCATACATTATTAGGACATATGCCGATGAAACCATCAACAGTAGACTGAGAAGGTGTATATATTGTTGCCAATGGACAAGAGTATAGAGTTCATAGAGTTTCTACTCCAAAGTTGTATGAAATGTTTACCTGTCATAACCGTTAATATTTATCATCATCATTATCATCATCATCATCATCATTATTATTATTATTATTATTATTATTATTATTATTATTATTATTATTATTATTATTATTATTATTATTATATTGTTACTGTTGATCCTTTTGTAGGTTATCTATTCATTCACTCATTTATATTTATCACATACAGTGGTGGAGTGCAGCAGACCTACATTTGTTTCGTCTAACATGATGATTATTTGTGACATGAGATACGTCATAGGCTCACAATGTACCTTGCGCTGCTTTGAATCGTATCCTCTAGTCGGTACTAAGGAGGCAGAGTGTGTTAACAAAGGTTCTAAGACAGATCGTAAACTTGAATGGGTGTTGAAAGGACAGGAAACTCCTCAATGTCCAGGTACATATATTAAAGACAGATATTTTTCCATTTCGAATTGTGAATGCATATCTCTACTTGATCAGTATTAATTCAAAATTCTAATGAAATATTTTGTATATATGTATTTATGTATGTATGTGAGATTATTAATTGCCCTAATAATAAATAAATATAAATAAATAAATCAATGCCAATTTCCTTTTCTTATCTTTTCTTTTTTGTTTTTTTTTTTTTTTTTTTTTTTTTTGTATCAGATAATTTTTATGAATATTCCTGTAGGTTTATTGATAACTGTACTGTTAGTGTCGAAAACAAACTGGTTCTAATCTAATAGTAAAGTGACTATATTATTATGAACAGTGAACTGTTACTGGAATATTTTCCTTTTATTGTTGTTTTTAAACCATGATCCTGAATGGACAAAATAATCTACATCTCTGAGGTCTGCGTCCAAGTTAGCCTTAGGGCTGCGCCGGCCGTGTGTGTGTATATATATATATATATGTGTGTGTGCATGTATGTATGTGTGTGCATATATGTGTGTATGTAAGTAAGTATATTGATCTGTATGTATGTATTATGTTCATACACAGACATACATACACACTATATATTTTTCAGTTCCTCTGTGCGACCCCCTTCCAGCACCACACAATGGAGCTCTGATATGTCTCGGTAAGACAGTGTGCATGGCTTTCTGCAACGAAAAATATGATATGGAAGAAACAGACATAGGTCCGTTAGGTATGGTAAAATGTCCATATCTAAAGTTTGTTTGGAGTCATCCAAACGCCGGTGATTGTACCCGTGAGTTGACACTTGTTTTATAGTAACAAGAGAAATATTCTAAATATGTTCTATATACTTTCAAGCTGCTACCAATACCATTATTACTGTTACTACTACTACTACAAGTGCTACTTCTGTTGTTACTACTATTGCCACTACCACTCCTAGTACAGCTCTACTGCAACTGCTGCTATCACTATTTCTACTACTAGTAACACTACTACTGCTATTTATTCATTTCTACCGCTACTGTTACCACCACTACTACTACTATGATCTATTCTCTACAGAGATGAAGGATAAAGAAGTGAGCGGACCTGGATTATTTCCAGGGTCGTGTCACGATCCAGTCAAAGCCAAACAATTGAAGTTGAAAGGAGTGGCCGAGTTCTGCAAGACAGTCGTGTGGGCATCTGACTGTCCTTGGACTGTAGAAGATATGGAAATGAGCTGTGGCATGGACCCACACATTCTAAGTTCAGCTACGACAATAAAAACAATTTAAAAAAGTGATGAGTATTATTTATTTTATTATTATTGTTGTAGTTGTTATTAAATAAATAAATAAAACAGACATGATGTAACTAATGCATAAATAAAGTGGATAAAAACACAACCTGTGGTTTGCTTCATATTAGCGTATGACAAGAAGTGTAAGAAAAAATGTACAGTAGCAGTCATGGGTATCTAAAGCAGAAGGGCTGAATGGGGACAATTTCCTTTGAGTTTTCTACGAAACCCAATACAACGTTTCCATGAAAATAATCTCTCTCTCTCTCTCTCTCTCTCTCTCTCTCTCTCTCTCTCTCTCTCTCTCTCTCTCTCTCTCTCTCTCTCTCTCTCTCTCTCTCTCTCTCTCTCTCTCTCTCTCTCTCTCCTCTCTCTCTCTCTCTCTCTCTCTCTCTCTCTCTCTCTCTCTCTCTCTCTCTCTCTCTCTCTCTCTCTCTCTCTCTCTCTCTCTCTCTCTCTCTCTCTCTCTCTCTCTCTCTCTCTCGTAAGCGTCATTATATACTGACCTTTATAGAATAGGAAACAATGGATATTATTTCTCTATTATACACACAGACAAACTGATCCTGGTGTTATTTCCCTTGCTCCTCTAGCCTCGTTCTCCGGAGATTTAGCTTTTCTCAAACAAAAACGATAAAGCTTACATCAATCAATAACCACAGATTTTCTACATCAGTGAGATGATCTAAATTCGAATTAAGATCAAGAGCAAGCTGTTCTATTTGGCTATTAGTTCTCCCTAAAACGTATATTATATTATATTACATAACATTTAACAAAATTCCAATCTAATACTTTTATAATTTAGTCGACGATAAAACACTATGTCAGTTTTCATTTTGGTTACTTTTTTGTTCAACTTCAAATTCTATACACTGTTCACGGAGAGAAATTAATACTGGAGTTATTTCCCTTGTTGTTATAGCCTCGCTCTTTGGAGCTTTTTTCGTGTTCTCAAAGAAAAACGATAAATCTAACATCAATGAAACAGCAAAGATTTTCCACATGATGTTATCTCTCTCTCTCTCTCTCTCTCTCTCTCTCTCTCTCTCTCTCTCTCTCTCTCTCTCTCTCTCTCAATCTCTCTCTCTCTCTCTCTCTCTCTCTCTCTCTCTCTCTCTCTCTCTCTCTCTCTCTCTCTCTCTCTCTCTCTCTCTCTCTCTCTCTCTCTCTCTCTCTCTCTCTCTCTCTCTCTCTCTCTCTCTCTCTCTCTCTCTCTCGTAAGCGTCATTATATACTGACATTTATAGAATAGGAAACAATGGATATTATTTCTCTATTATACACACAGACAAACTGATCCTGGTGTTATTTCCCTGGTGTTAGTTTTTGTTCAACTTCAAATTCTATACACTGTTCACAGAGACAAATTAATACTGGAGTTATTTCCCTTGTTGTTATAGCCTCGCTCTTTGGAGCTTTTTTCGTGTTCTCAAAGAAAAACGATAAATCTAACATCAATGAAACAGCAAAGATTTTCCACATGATGATCTCTCTCTCTCTCTCTCTCTCTCTCTCTCTCTCTCTCTCTCTCTCTCTCTCTCTCTCTCTCTCTCTCTCTCTCTCTCTCTCTCTCTCTCTCTCTCTCTAAGGATGCAGAAACCAAACTGATCGGATTGGCATCAACCAATCAGCGATCCGTACTTGTCAACGTGTTCAAAACGCACTTTTCATGAGAAAGAAAACAGACACGCCGTTCACATCCAGCCCTTTAATCTAATCTAAAAACAATTTGTATGTTGCAACTAATAAACTAAAATAGTTCAGTTTGCAGGTGTCAGTACAAACATATTGGTAAACATAAACGGATTCAAAGAAAATGATTTAAATTCTAAATACTGTATAAAGCTATAAATACGAACAAATGTGTTGTACTTGTTCAGCAAACGACTTTTTTTGCGTATCATGGTAATTAGCGATTTTCGAATGAATGACTTCGCACCATCCAACTAATTGTTTTCCAGTGCAGAAGCACTTATATCATATCCCAACATTTCTGAGTCTATATTCATTGCAGCCATTGCTTAAGTACTCGAAACTTTGTTGTTTTTTAAACAATGACGTCATTTATTGTTTTGAAAGAAAAGAATAACAACAAGGACAAAAATAATAATAATAGTAACCAATAATAATAATTTCATTTTTAGACACACACACACACACACACACACACACACACACACATACATACACACACACAGAGAAACACACAAACACAGACACACTTAGGCATGCACAAAAACACACACTAGGACTAAGGTTGTAAAATTGATGAACTTAATAATCCATCATTTCAAAGATAAATATTTGTTCGTACAGTGTAAATTATTATTATTATTATTATTATTATTATTATTATTATTATTATTATTATTATTATTATTATTATTATTTTATTATTATTTAGTTCCTATTTTAATTTTTTATTTAATTATTTATTTAATTATATTCTTACTATATATGTACTGAAACCATTGCCAAATTATATTATAGTGCGCTTCAGTTTTTTCTGTCTTATCTAGTATCTAATTTGTGGAAACTTATACAGCTGTTGCAATTTTATAATTTAGAAAACCTGATATAAATTTGTAATCAATGAAATATAAACTCAAAAAACATGTAAACATTTGATTCTGCTTTCATACAAAACTTTAGCAAAACTGTAGCATTTTATAAAGGTTTTAAAGCATATTCGCTTTTCACTCGTTAGTCGCTAATAAGAAAAACAGAAATATTGTGGCTCATTCAGAATCTTCTTTTCTCCAAAACAAAAAATTTCAAAGAATATTAACTATATTTTGAAAACACTGAAAAAAAAAAAAGAAAACAAGAAAAAGACAAGTAAACAGATGATAACAAAAACCGCAGATTTTCCAGATACCTACAAATAATGCATAATACAAATAGGCTTCAATTTTATCAATTCATTCGATGATAAAAGCAGAATAAGGCTATGCTATTTTGAAGGAAAATTTAGTAATGATACAAACCTCTGCCATTGTTCCACAGATATTTTCATTGAACAGTCTCCAAGCACTGCACTACCTTTAAATCTGTTTCTTTATGTTATAAGATATCTTTGTAATAAGGAAAGGCGGAATATTTAAAACTCTATACTGAAATTTAAATTAGTCTATAAAAACATTCAGATGTAAAAAGAATATCTTTTATTGCTAAGCAACATCTTTAAATTAACTTTAGTATAATATCTATGAAAATGAGAATTTTAATAAGTGTAATATAAATAAAAGATTGTTTAATTTCTTTTTACGGTGTAATTAAACCGAATTAATTACAATTATTTTCAAACACATTTTAATACATGTTTATATTAATTTATTTTATTCTTAAAAGACAATTATTTTCTTTGCTAATATTCCTCCCTGAATGTCTTTTTATTGCAATTATTACATTAAAAAAAATAAAACTATGAAAATGAAAGATAATTTTATTTTAATTAATTTCTCAGCACGTACTCCATATTAGATTCATCCTCTTTTAATAACTAAACAGTTACGAACCTAAAGGTCACATAAAAAAGTTAACGAAGGGTGGAGTTTGTGTTTTTTATTTGTTCGGAACAGAATTAAACACATATTATTATGATATAGTTTTAACTGCGAACCACCGCGAATGAGCTATCCCAGGTGTCAGTGCAAGCAGCCATTTTCTTTTCTTAGATAGTAGCAGCTAACATGATATAGCTGCTACTTTGTATAATTGTTTTAAGAAACACAGAATACCTTCTCCATAAGCAAACTTTCAAAATCTTAACAATAGAGTTAACAATTCCATTTGCCTTTTTATATACCTTGACGTGTTTACACCAGACTGACATAATCAGTAAGTTAATTTCATCTGTTTTCGTCAATATGAAAAGATAATTACATTTTGCATTATCTCAAGTAATATTCATGTAGATATGTCACTTTTGAAAACAGATTCCCAACCGATGATCCGCGGAAAAGCAAGAAGAAAAAACGTTTTTTTAAGTTGAACGATTTACTGACACCAGTCATGAGATTCCGAAAAGCAGTTTCTGTGTTAAACCTTTACGTCAGACTAGCTGACAAAACGAAAGGACAGAAAGCCAAATCAACAAGACTGTTTTCTACATCTGCCGTACAGTTTCTCTTGTTTTTTTATGAACAGGCAACTCAGTTAAATTTGTTTGTTTTTACGGATAGTTAAAGAATTTTATCGTTTTAGTTCGGTGTTGCCTTACTGCCTAAAAACGATGAATTAATGTAAAACTGAGGTAGAATTTTGTGCTAAAAAACATGACGATTATATTATAAGACCGAAAAGAGCAAATATCAAATGATTTCACTCTAATAACAAGTTTGACATTATTTTTCAAGAAATGTGGTACATTTTTTTTTTTTCGTACTTTCTTTTTGTTTTCTTGTTGTAATTTAAAAATCTTAATTATAGAAGTGGATCATACTGTTTTACCCTGATAATAAATCTGTTTTCAACGCTGAAAACCAAAACAAGGCTGTAGTCATACTGAAATAAATAAATAAAGAAAGAAATGTACTATGGCATAGTCTGTTATGAAATCTGGGTAATAAAAACCATGAGTGCAAATCTCTGATTAGGTAAAAAATGCTAGCGCGTGTCGCATAACAGAATCTATAATATTATGTTTTAAACTGAATAAAACAGTAACAAAAATAACCTTACGTAACCACATCATCTCCACTCACACACATATATAAACATAAAAACATTTTTAAAAGAAGATTGGTGAAGAATGAAAATATAAAAATTATCAGGTAAAGAATGTCAATGATGAAGATGTGAATGACGTATGATGACGACGTCAATAGCAGCAGCAACAACAATTATAATCATTAAACATTATAGTATATGTATATCATAATATACACGTTATGATAGTACACACAAGCGTATGTGTTTAAGTTTCTTAAGTAACCTACTTACATAAATACAAACACTCGTGAATGCATTTTACTATTAAATGTGTATGTATCCATTAGTTATATCAAATGTTTAATGATCTACGTCACGAATGTTAATCATTTATGTAAGAGGTTACAATTATGATAGAAGAAAATTCTCAAGATACTGTTACCAGTAAAACCTGTGTAATATCACTGATTTTATAGCAGTAGCAATACGTTATCATGTGAAAGGCATGACCTGGTAAACTAAGAACTAAATAGTGCTGTGAAATATGCTTTACTATGCGAAAGATAAACTTAAGTGTGAGTGGTTTTATTTTTATTTTATTTTGTTTTGTTTTATTTTATTATTATTATTAATTATTATTATTTTTTATTTTTTAAATATAATTTATGGCTTGGTCCGTACTTCTTTGATTACGATGACAAAAAAAGAGATTTCCCGAATGCTTGTGAAAGTTTGTCTGCGTAACACACAGTGAAAACCAGTGTATTGTTCTTGGTAACGCAAATAAACAACATGAGGGAAAGGGCACCTGCTTAACTAAAAGTGATTACGAAACTTGACCGAAAATGGTGCTGCATTCAAACGTGAATGTTGGGCAGCGCGTTGAAGTTTTACTGGATGGCATTATATACAGAGGAATTGTTAGATATAAAGGATGCATCGCAACAAAGAAGGGCGACTGGGTAGGAATTGAGTTTGACTTGCCAGGTACGCTAAACAGATTTGATTTAAAATATTAAGTTTAATAAGTGTATGTTTAAAACAGTTTCGTTAAACAAGTATATTTTATTGTTCTTACAATATGAGTCTTACCTCTCATACCTGTATATGTATATGTATGTATGTATCTATCTATAGACATTTATTGTTGTTGTTGTTATTATTATTATTATTATTATTATTATTATTCTTGTGTTTTGAAACAACACCATCTAAAAAGATAAATAATAATAAGAAGAAGAAGAAGAAAAGTGAGACAATTCCTAAAGCCTAAATTTTAATGATTTATTGACTATAACAATATAATTAGTTTTAAAAGCAATTAAAATAATTATTTTTGATATTTAGTTGGAGACAACTGCGGAATGATTCGTGGACGTTCCTATTTCCAGTGTCGTGATAAACATGGCAAATTTGTCAGATCAAACAAAATACGTTTTATTCCTAGTAGCAGATGGTAAATATAAAGTATTTGATAAAATGATTTAAGCTTAAATATATGCATACATATACTGATTGTTTGGAATACATTGTCAAAACGTCATTGTATAAGAATATTTCCTAAAACATTAAATGAAATTGAAAAAGGATTTTTATTAAATATTTGTGTGAGTTAAATAAAACACAGTTTAGTTGCAAATGATTTACTTTGCACTGATATGATCAGTTTGGAATATTATTTTTTTTATTCTTAAAACTTTTAATTTATTATTATTCATTTAAATAAATATTACGTATTTATTCTTAATAATAAATTCAGTTTATTGTGTATTTATTCACTTAATATTAAGTATTTATTTGTTCACAAAATTGGATCCTGTGTATTTATTCTTTAAAATAAATATTTTCAGTTTAGTAGAATAAATGAATTCTAAGGAAACCCATAATAGATAAATAACAAAAAAAATTTTTATTTCAGTTTATTCAACCGATATTTTAGGGTAATTGATGCTGAACCAGTAGATGAAACATTGTTTGACACTCCTAGTAAGTATGTTTATAGGTGATCAAGTTTATAGGTGTACGTATAATGATGCAAGTAATTAGTATTTATTGTCTCTAGTTAATGACTGATGAACTCACAACAGTCTAGTGTTGGTCTGCAGCAGGGATTCGTTTATGTTCATATTAGGAACATACAAGGATAAAATAAGTGATGAAGAACTGGCAAGAGATGGGACACAGCAACTACATATAAATAATTTTATTAAAAAATTAAAAATCTGAAGATCTGATTTTTGAAAAAAGTATATATGTTGTATCTACAATAAAAAAAAAAAAATGGACTGATTTTGAAGTCTGCTTATGCAGAAACCCAGTGTTTTCAAGTAATTATAGAAAGTATTCGTGTAATGCAGGGATCTCTGTGCTCCTCTTATGTGTTTTCCAGTGTATAGCAGGCTGTACATATCTTTAAATGATTAACTTGCATATTTATCACACATCTAATAATATGGCAGATACCTGATTACCAGTCATACAAGATACGTTGATGTATTTATGTTTGTATTCATTAAACATTTCAAATTATGTTTTTGGAATGATTATTAATTATTGATTAAATAT
Source organism: Chrysomallon squamiferum (assembly GCA_012295275.1). NCBI lineage: Eukaryota > Metazoa > Mollusca > Gastropoda > Neomphalida > Peltospiridae > Chrysomallon > Chrysomallon squamiferum. The sequence goes on from CM022666.1 coordinate 12,476,139, forward strand.
AAAAAAATATATATATAGTTCTCCTTGTTTGATCACAGCATTGCTGATACTGTTATTAGAATTATTTTGACTTTTATGAGAACTTCAATAAACAAGTCTTAATAGTTATTATGTTTTCACCACTGCTATTTTCAAACAGGGCCAGTAGTAAAAAATGGACCTTATGATCCTGTTGAAATATCCACAGACCGATTCAGTCGGGTACGAAGTTCTCTAGACTTCCATATTGGTGAGTACTGGTTTTAATTTCTACAGAGTTTGTCTTAATGGTTAGATTACTCACTTTTCCACAGCAACAATATCCCACTAGAGGTTTACTGCAGTCTTTGCCTGATCAGTTCCTAAAAAGAATACATTAACTACCCATTGCTGTTAGTAAATCATCCACAAAATAACAGAATCTGATTTCTTCTGTAAAAATTACCATTACATCAAAAGAAGAAAAGAAATGTACATCAGACATTCAGTAAATGAATATATATATAGATATATATATAGAGAGAGAGATATAGATATAGATATAGATATATGAATGTATTGTAAGTAATTTATATCTAAGTTAACTGTTCTGAAATGAAGGGAAATTTCCAGTATCATTTTAAATTAAAGTCCATCAAGATTTCTTCTGTTCATTCTAGCTCCACAGTTGTATGTTAAAAACCACACATATTTAAAGTGTACTTTATTACTTTCCACTAATTTTCTTCACAGTATCATTTACAGGTACAAAAATAATTAATAATTCTTAGAAAAATACAGGGTATAGCACAAATAACATAAGATATATATATATAAGAACTTTTTTACATATTATTCACAAATACATTAAACAAATTATGTGATAGAAAGTTATGCAGTAAGAAATGATAAAAACAAAAAAAGGGCATTTTACTTTCACCACACATGATATAATAATTCATCAGCTGTAATTCAGAAGTGCACGCACACACACACACACACACACACACACACACACACACACACACACACACATTTAATAGCTTATAATACTTTGCAGAGTGCTGTTACCACTTGATTACATTTTTAACTGTTTTCTACATTTATTAAATCATGTGTTTCCTAACATCATCATTATCTGCGATGTTTGTTTTGTGCAGATCAAGTGTGGCCCATCCACTGTGTTCAGGAGTCACAGAACTTTCCCCTGCGTCATAGCGTGGGCAACAGAATTCCTGCTGCAACGATGCTGCGACCACAGTCTGCTCGCAAACCGTTTCAGTACACCAGTCGCCCAATCCACACAGAGTACAGGGTAGACAGAGACTTTATTCCTAGTCCTTCAATTCCCAAGATACACATGCCATATTTAGCCCTTCGGCGACAAGTCAAACGTGGCTGGGAAGATAGCCACTATGTGAGAGAAATGTCTGTTCCTACCGGAAGAGACAAAATGAAATTGTTACAGTGGAATGATATATCCGCTTGATTTACTGCTTCTGCATTCTGTGTAGCAGAAGAATTGTTATTTTAATTTTTTTTTGTGTTAAAATAAACCTTTGGTGGCACAAATAAAGAACCAAAATAAATTTTATACAGTCCAAGTGATTGCTGTATTTTTTGTGTTATAAATCACCATTCTTTGTTAATAATTAAGTATGTCAGTAAAATAGCTAGAACCAAAATACATTTTATACAGTCGAAATGATTGCTGTATTTTTTGTGTTATAAATCAACATTTTTTTGTTAATAATTAACTTATGTCAGTAAAATAGCTAGAACCAAAATACATTATATACAGTCCAAATGATTGCTGTATTTTTTGTGTTATAAATCACCATTCTTTGTTAATAATTAAGTTATGTCAGTAAAATAGCTAGAACCAAAATACATTATATACAGTCCAAATGATTGCTGTATTTTTTGTGTTATAAATCAACATTTTTGTTAATAATTAAGTTATGTCAGTAAAATAGCTAGAACCAAAATACATTATATACAGTCCAAATGATTGCTGTATTTTTTGTGTTATAAATCAACATTTTTTTGTTAATAATTAAGTTATGTCAGCAAAATAGCTAGAACCAAAATACATTATATACAGTCCAAATGTATGCTGTATTTTTTGTGTTATAAATCAACATTTTTTTTGTTAATAATTAAGTTATGTCAGTTAAATAGCTAGCTGGTAAGGATGCTCATATCCTGATACTTTTCTGTTTATTCTGACATTGAATTGGTGTTATTTTTTATTTTTCTTATATTTTATTGTTTTAAAAAAAAATCTCCCATAACTAAATAATAATAATAATAATAATAATAACACCTAATTATAAAAAAATAATAATACTTTAATAAAAAAAATAACAATAATAAAATAACTAATTAAATATGGTAACATTCAGTAGTAATTAGAAATAAAAATGACACCAAGTCAGAAAAGCTGCTAATATTCAAACTTACGTGTTGATTTTATTAACATATTTGAAAACACAAATTACGTTTGTAAAAATTGTTCATATTATAAATTTTTGATGTGGAGAAAGTTTCATATTCTTGTTTACATTTATGAGACTCGTTTTGTAAATAGTTTTACATGTAGAAAGCAGATCATGAGATGCTGTTTTCCCACTTGTATCATCTTTGACAGATCTCGCTAAATCATTAGAAGGGATATTGTCACTTTATGAATGTACAATATTCTCTGTACCCTACTGTTAAGAAAGCTGAAACTAATTTTTGCCAAAAGCTGATTTATTGCAATGTTTTGTAGGATAAATCATGAATGGTAATTTCTTGCCCAGCCAGAGTCCTTACATGATAATGGCCGTCTCTTGAGGAATCTAATTTCATGAACACTTTAATGAATGGTAATGAATATTCAAAGCTTTGAACTGTACTTTTTTATCATGTAACATGTACTGAAATTCTTGTTTTATGGGGAGAATACATCAGTAGGACTAATGTACTGAAAAGATTAATTCAATCAATTCTTGAAATTTACTTAATTTCATTTGCTTGCTTTACACATTAGACTGATTCTGCCTATCATTTTAATGTTTTACTAAAAATCATTGTACCTTAATATCAATATTTTTAAGATGCAAATGCAAAAATTTCATTAGCTGGATTTTTTTATATATATATTTTTTTTAATGTTTTTGTTGTTTTTCAGCTGTATTAATTAAAACATAATTAAGATGTGAATGTCCATAGGGCTTTGCCAAGACTGTTAGTGTATTTTCATCTCATTTACTTCACTGTGATAAATATTATTTATTGCTGGTTTTTTTAATGGAACTTGCATTCAGGTTTCACACCTTTCATCCTGATCTCACTAGTTTCTCCGTCTCTTCAAACAAAAATATTGTAAATAAAAGTTTACTTTTTGTTGTTGTGATTTTTATATTGTTAATTTAAGTTGTTCATTTTACCTTCACAGCATGAATAAAACTTTCAGTGATTTAATAAAATTATTTAATCTTTATGCTTCAAATTTATTTTGTTCAGTGGCCATCTATGACTAGCTAGGTCCTGTAGGTCATTCATTAACAAGAGAAAAAACTTGCAGCAAGATATATTTAAACTGTAGTCTAACATAAACCTCTGATGAGTGGATAATTTGTTTTAATGGTTTCAGCTTTGCCGATGTATCAGTATTTCATTTTATTTCATTTTGCATTTTTGGTTTTAGTAAGTACTCAATGCAGGTCTGAAGCAGGTAATTTAAAACAGTGAGCACACCAAAATTGCATATAAAACAATAACAAAAAGACAACACAAAAAATACCACCTTGAAACAAAGTATTTATTTGTTTTCATTTTCAGTCATTATTTACAGAACTTTTAATAAGCGAAACTAATTAAAAATTTAACACAAAACTTTATAATTGGTACCAGCATCAGGAGTTTAATTAATAATTACCCTAATCATAATTTTGATTTGAACAGTCACTTTTTTTCTTTTGTAATAGAAATAACACTGTATATTAGGACAGACATAATAACACTGTTGTTCTTCGTTTCTGTTAGTGTCAGAATAAACAAAATTTATTCAAAACTGAATTTTAAACAGCAGCATTGTCAACATCTTATCACATTTTATTAAACATAATCAAAACTGTTTGTAAGATATTTATTATGTTTTAATCAAATTACATAGAACTTCACCATTACAGTTTTCTCAAACAATAAATAAAAATCAAAGTTTAATCATGATCCCAATACAGCAAGGTATTCTTGAAGTAAATCTGTAAACATCCACAGTGAAAGGTTCCACCAGTTAGAATTATATACTCTGATTGGATAAAATTATCAAAAACAATTAACAGTTTCTGCAACGGCCTCTTGCTTTTCCATATTTTCACTGGCTTTGTTCTGCAACAAAAAATAAAAATATAAATTTATTATGTATATATATATATATATATATATATATGTGTGTGTGTGTGTGTGTGTTCTGGTTGGTAGATATGCATAGAATATATGTATTTATGTATGTATCTGTATATACATAAGCATGGAGAAACAGCCAATACAGACACAAATATTTCCACTCATTTTATCAATGTGATATAGCTATATGTTTTGGTTCAGTAGAAATTTGTTTTTACATGCAAACGTCTACATTGACTTATTCCAAAATTAGCAATGGAGTCTGTAATTTAAAAAATAATAATTTACTGGAAAAATATCTTGGTGAAATAAGCAACTTTCATGTAATTTGGAATGTTCACAACAGTTGATTAATGAATCAGTAGTAATAGTATCAGGATATGTTCATTTGTGTGTGTGTGTGAGTAGGGTAGAGTAGGGTAGAGTTGGGTAAAAGGTGCCATTGGCTTTGTAGCCGAGTGTACATATGAAGTGGAACCAGAAGCTTCATCATAAGATTTGACTTTTGTCGCAGGTACATTCCTCCTCTTCCACTATACTTTACCTCTAACTATTTAAGTATTTTATGAAATTTCAAATTTTTGACAAATTCGTGTATTTTTTATTCCTGTTTTAGGTAAAAGAATGGTCAAGAATGGTCATATACTGATAAAGTATTGCAGTGTTAGCAAGGGATCTATTGGCTTTATATTTAATAACTTGTTTTGATTTGTGACAGAATAGTTGATGGTGCACTCATAAAATTTTGCATGGGGTAAAAAGCTTCATGGTAGGCCTTTTGCCCCAGGCCTCGCATAAAGGCCCCATTACAAGACATCATTCTTTAATAAATGTGAATGTTTTATTATATTGGTTTAATATCACAAATATACAAATTCAATTACTCTGTGCTCAAGATGGGGAAAAGATGCTAAATGTGGTATGAAATATTAAGTATTTACCCAACTCTACCTATGTTCTTTTACATATGTGCATTTTCACACACATACTCTCTCTCCCTCCCTCTCTTTCTCCTTGATAATATTAAAACAACACAAAACCAAAATTTATAAAACTTAGATATTTAACATGGAACACATTCAAATCAATCTTTTCAAAAATTTATAATGACAGTTTGAAAAAACAATGACTAAAATTCCACTTTCAAATCACTCTAGCTATGGAACAACATTTTAGATACAAACATAAATAGAAACAAGACAATAAATTTTACTGATTCATTCTTTGTGAATACAATAAACTGAAGTAAAATGTATGTGATTACCTAACACTGTTGACACAAATGAAGCCACATTGTACATTATTTGCTAAAGTCAACACAATCAGTGCAACACGTATATACAAACACAGAAAATCTCTTCATGTAATAGTGTATTTTTCTCTGTGTTGCATGTTAGTATCTGTTACTAAAACAGAATTCTTAGTCTATTTTTCTTTGAACAGTATGTTAGTATCAATTACCTTCATCTAAAATTGAATTTAAAAGTTTTGTAAGCTCAGGTGAACAAGTGACAACAGGAGACCTACTGCTGGCAGAGTCTGTCCCTGCAGAATGTCCTGGCTTGTCTGATTGGCTTTCTGTTCTCTGAGACATGGCATCTGATTGGATGCTAGCAGCCTGAAGGCGTGACTCCAGGTGACCTGCAGGTTTAGCAGGAGTTTTATGTAAATTTGCATTTTGCAAGTTAATAATGCTATCAGACTCTAGCTGAAGGAAACAGGGTTCCATTACAGCTACTGCTACATAAATAAATAGATTTAGTAACTGCGTCATTAGTTTAGGGGCAACTGAAACAACAAAGAATATAAAGTGAAATATAAAAAGCAAAGGATCAGTATTAACATGCAGACTGTTTTCTAACTGGTAAAAACTGACAGATTTTTATGTAATGTACATTTGTTTGGTATTCTGTCTATCTACTTGGACATTATTTCATATAATTCTGACAAATGATACATTCCAATCACATCCAGTAAGTTTTATGTTTCCGTAACAGTTCATTACGTAACTCATATTTTGATAAAACTAGTAACTTTGTAAAAACATTTTTGAAAACTGTCAGTTTTTGACCAGGTTAAGGTTCCAAGAACAGAAGCAGGACAATGAAATGACTAGCAGTGATATTAAATTGAAAATACTCAAAGAAATCCATTAAAACAGCGATCTGAGAAAAGCTATTATTAGTATTATTTAGTACTACTCATGAAATTCTAGAATTATTCTTTTATGTCTATTTTAACATTAGGTGATTTGCATTTTTATTTTTTTCTCTTTTCTTAACAATATTAAAATCTCTGAATTTTCATAAGACATTTTAATCTCTAATATTCCATTGATGTCTTTTCTAACCTACTCCCTTTCAAGTATGTTACACAAATATCAGCAATTACACTGTGTTCTTCATAATAACTTCTATTTTCTTTTATTTCATATGACTTCCTTTCTTAAAAACTTTTTTTTAAATCTGTATTAAAATATGTTATGAAAAATTACAAGCAACAATAATTCTAATTCTAAAAATAGTGCCAGCTATCTATCATGCAAAGATGAAAAGAAATAATGATAGACTAAAAAAAAAAAAAGAAAGATTTGCAGAACAGACTGTTACATGCTTCCCACACAAATCTTCAGTAGAAATTTATGGTATTTCAAGCACTTCTAAAGACCAGATCCACATGAATTTATGGCTCTCTGACAGTCTGTAATGACTGATTTGATGCTTATATATTCACTACCGAGTTCACCTGACTATAATCATGTACAAACTTGTTTTACTGGTAAGAAGAGAATGAAGAACAGGACTTTGGTAAAAAACCTAACATGTTGCCGTTGTTTTGTTTTTGTTAATATTTTTCTTGTAAATTTATAGATATTTTAAATACCGTAATTTGTACTAAAATTTGATAAAACAAAAATGTTGGATGTTTCTAGGTTTTAAGGACCATTGGCAACCAAGAATTATTTTAAGAGTGAGCTAAAATATTTGTCTAAAACATCTTTTATACTTGATTATTCAGAAATAAAAAATTAACAACAAAAGGATTTTAAAGTCTATAATTGTTCAGTGTAATACTGATTACTCCTCCAATGTTTTATGTACACATTCACACACAGAGACACACAAATTATCTCTACAGAAAGAATCATACAGTTATTTCACACAAGCAATAGCCCCAAATATGTTTAATACTCAGAATTACCGTATCATTACCCTTTCTAATCACAAAACTTTAAATATCTTGTCACAAAACAAAACAAAATGCTTGGCAGAATAAATAACTTCTAAACTAGCTTAAATAGACACCTAAGCCTTTTTTTTTTTTTTTTTTTTTTTTTTGGTCATTCCGTGTCAAATCACCCAATGGGTTAAACCCAACCATCTCAGATTTTTATGAAACTTGGCATGCTTGTTGACTGGGATCCCACAGCACCAATTCCCAGTGGTGTGGGAGATATGGCCCCCTAAATTTTGAACCCTCATATCTCAGGAACTACTGGGCCAGTCTTCATAAAATTGTTGAATAGGCAATATGACCTATGTTATGACCTTGAAATTGACCTTGTAGAGCACGTGACTTGAGATGACCTTTATTGAATTTTAATCTCCCACATGTTAACTAAAACATAAAAGTTTCCTAGGTGTAATATTTTTTGTTTAGCAACAATACAGATTTAAAAAATGCACATCCATGAAAATAACACCACTGGTCCGATTGGCCTAAAATTTCAGATTTGGTGCTGTGGGATCCAAGTCAATAAGTATAAGAAGTTTCGTAAAAATCTGAGACGATCAGGTTAAAATGGGGTTTTTTTGGAGGGGGGCGTGATTTGACACGGAATTATCCTTTTTTAATCTTCTTTTTTTTTAAATGTCACTGTTAATAATCAGTGAAATTTCAATCTAGCTGTATGGACTAATAGAACACATCCTGGCACTTAAAAGAAAGGAGGTAAGAAAATTCTGAGAACCTAACTAAGTATCCTCCTAGACAAACAACAGAATAGCTGGATACAGCTGTTTAATATGAAAACTTACTGGACAGATTAGAATCATAATTCTGTAGATATCATTCTCAGTTATCAAGACAACAATTAATTGCTTACTGAATTCTTCAAAAATTTTGCTCATTAACAAATGAGTAAAATACATTTTTAGGATTTTTTTATTATTACAAATTAAATAAAAACTAAAAAATTATAATTTACAGAACTTCTGATGAGCAATACTAAACTCAATAAATACAACTATAAAAATTTCCTTCAACAATTAACTATTATTATTAATATATTACACCTTTTCTTAAAAAAAAAAAAATTTGTAGCTTTTTTTGAAAAATCCAGTTGTACTTGAATCTTAAGTAGGAGACTATACATAACTCCAGCTTGATCGAAACTTTTGTGTATTCACATTTAGCCTACCTCCAGTCTTCTCAGCTGGGTTGTCTCCTCTTGAGAACATCACAGGTTTATCCATCACATTACATATCCCAGTGTTTTCCGAAATCTCATTTTGTATTGCCATCTGGAAACCCTGGAACCCAACAGTACATTGATATAGAGTTCTTAGTTCGAAATTTTTCACAAATAGTTTTAATTACAGTACTTACAGTCATAGTTAGAATTATAGTCTGAATGACAGCAGATTCAGTCTGAATTACAGCTCTGTTTACAAATATAATTTAAATTTTAAATACACACCAAATTAAACCTCCTACAACTAGTTTCAAATCAGTGTGACAAAAATTCCCAAAAAAATAATCTTTGTTATTTGTTTTTGCAATTGCTTTTTTCACTTAACACTTTATTTAGCTCAACCCTTAAAGCATGTTGATCACACAGAACAAGACACACCTAATACACTGTAGTAAAACTCTTGTTTTGGCTAGAAAATAGTAACAAACCTCATTATATTTATCATAGAATTCTTTTGTAGCTGAGGGTGAACTGAACCTTGCCTTGAAGTGTCGTCTCACTGGCTCATCAGTTGAAAAGTCAGTTGGGACCACATACAACTTAGATTCTTCTCATCTCTGTCAAACACAAAATTTTAAATTATTTACTAACTTTAGCCAAATATACACAAAAATGTTTACAACTATCAAAAGCACTTGACAATGGTAAGGAAAGATTAAAAATATCTGTAATTACATGGCATCATACTGATGGTTATGGATGATCATATATAATCTTTGATGAAATATCTCAAATTCTGAAGCTAAAAATATATATCTTCAAATTTATTGTAAGAATCAGTTACTCATCTATCTGTATAAACATGAAGAATTTCTGACCATAAGACAGACAGAAATGTAACCTGCTTTAGTGTTATTCAATGGTGTTTTTCATTTTTTCCTTCAATATTTCAGATGTTTAGTTATTCATAAAAAGTACTAGACTTTCAGTTTGATGATGATGAACCAAAAATAAAAGTAGCAGTAAAAGTGGAGCATTAGGGTAGGTTTAAAGAGAGGTCTTTCATAAAAGATTGCATAGATTTACTTTGCTATGTGGAATATTTATCTGTTGAATTCTGTTTAAGCTAGAAGAGAGCAGAAAATGAAGAAGAAACAACTGTTCTTTGTTTTCAAATATGTAATATATTTATTTATCTACAGTTCCTAACAATTAAAACTGATTAAAGTATAAAATTCTTACATAACAATTCGCTGTTCTCGTGAGATGATGTGGTTACACAGTTTCTGGTTATCATCTGATATCATCTCCACACTGTATGCTCCAACATCATCATTGACCATCACATGAAGACTGCCCATTCCAAGTTTCTATAATAATAATAATAATAATAATAATAAGTTGTAGCAGTATTAGCAATAGTAGCAGCAGCAGTGGTAGTATTAGTGATAATGACAGAAATAATGACAATGGTTATGATAAAAACTGACACTGATGATGATGGTAATGTTAATGTAATAATGTAGTAACAATAATACTTTTAAAAATTTGAAAATTATATACTATTAATTGTACTCACAGTAACAATATTAATAATAATAAATAACAATACATTTAATAACATTATATTAAAATAAAGAAAAATCTTTAGTCTGGAAGATCCGTGTCAGTGTTTATCAACTTGACTAATAAATGATAAAGTCAATAACAACTTTTTCTGTTTCTGTAATGAAAAGTCCTAGAGATGAAACCCACTATTTTCACATGATCGACACCTGCTCACAGCAACAGGAAAATAAAATTAGTGTTTAGTCTGAATTAACATTATTCTTGTCAACAGCAGATGTTGTGAATCAACACAATAAATGAAGTGTTCCTTTGGTAATATGAGCAAGTAGTGTCAGTATATTCAGTTTAATTCCAAGTTACATTCTATTTCCTTTTTAAAATCTAATCTTGTTAATAACATAACAAAAATGAGCAGTTCAAAAATATATGGTTACTGCCATTTCTGTTTTATCATGACATCATGTACAGGGTGAAATAGAAACTATAAAGTTTCTTCTAATCTTGTGATGAAAAATATTTTTCAGTTTGTTGGACTGATATCATGATTTACACTGTGGAAGAGCAAAACAACAGCATTCAAATGTTTTCAGTTTTATTTTATCATCATACTTTGTCATAAATCATGTCAGATTAACCAAAACACTATGATCTTGAAAGTATGAAGAAATCTATTAGAAAGTTTATTTTGTACCTCAATAATATATTAAAAGAAACAAAAACAGATGCTTAAACAAACCTGCCAAGCACCAGCAGAATCTGCAGCAAACAGTGTTACTCTTTTCTCAAATAGATATTCTTCTTCTTCTTCTTCTTCTTCCTCTTCAGTCTCCACATCTTCATCATCTTCTTCATCATCATCATCATCATCATCGTCACCATCATCGTCATCATCGTCATCATCATCTTCTTCTTCTTGTTGCACCTCTTCTTTTTTAGCAGGATCATTGTCTTGTTTAACAACACTCTTTAACTTTTCTTTTTCTTCGCCTGCCGAGTTGTTTACATCTTGGATACCTGAATATAAATTTATTTTCTGTTTTATGTGATATTTATACAGTATTCATAAAACATAATCAAATAACTGACACCAAAATTTTGACTTCTACAGGTAACGGAAATATTTCAACTTCTGTTATATCAATAATATTCACTATTAGTTACAGAAACTTGTCATAATAAACTACATAAGAAAACGTTTTATTCAGTACTGTACTGCATTTTTCTATGCAATGTTCAGAGATTGCTAGTCCTAAAGAGAATCACATATCCATTTGTTTTATTTATTTTAAATTTTAGTGATATTACTTATCAAAATACTGAAAACAGAATGTATGTAAGTTTATTTCCTAATATTTTTAAATTAAACAATTTATCTGAATAGTTAGAAAGCAGTATTAGTAAAATAACTGATATAAAAATGTTAATAATGTTTGATATTAGTGAATTGGATACATTTATGTTTTACTTGTCTGTTGGCCAGACACATTAATACACTTCAGTAAAACTGAGGCAGTGATAAAACGTGTGATTCATTGTTCAACATAACTCAGTATCAAATTCTATATTTTTTATTTTTTATTTTTTGATAAAAACTGATCATAGATAATTATCCAAAACTGTTTATTAACGCTGTCACAAAACAGACCCCAATCATACATTATTGAAAATAACTAAGATGTTTCATATTTTAAACTTTAAGACAGATGGCTTACCATACGAATTATCTCCTCCTGCTAGATTGATCTGTTTCACACATTCGTCAATCACAGACTTGAATTCTTCAAATATTTCTCTTGTCTGTAAAAACATATTTGTCAGTGAAATATTTTATAAACAAAATAATTAACTAAAATTAATCAAGTGTGGATTTTGTGGACTATTGTTGTTTGTTTAATTACATCACAATCAAAAGGTTCTGTATGACACTGTATTACAAAAGGCTGGGAAAAGTAACACTGGCTACTGGAATGATGAACTTTGACACAGTAGAATGTCTGGATAAATATTAAACATAGCATCTTGAAAATAATTTTTCTTTTTTTATCTTATTTCTATGTTACTAAGGCAAAATTTATTAAATATAAATATTTTAATTTATATTTATCAACACAATTCTGAATTTAAAAAGCAAATACATATAAAAAAAAAAAATTATCTGATAATATTAAATGTTGTAATAACTCTGAAGAGATGATCTCTGGTTTTTTAATGATTTAAACAGGTTTAATGTTTTACCTTAAATTTGATGGCAAGTTTTTCTATCTGTGGCTCTCCCTCACTGAAATCTTGCGCCAACCAGCACCATGTTGTCTCCGATGTTGGCAAAGGTGTGAAGTTCATTTCAGGTGTCAACATGTGATTACATACAACCTTTAACACCTGTTCTCGTCTCATCAGAAGACGAAATTTTCCTTTAAAAAAAATTAATAATGAATAAAGATGAATAATAATAATAATAATAATAAAAAAAAAAATTCAGAGGAATTAAAAAAAAATAAAAAAAAAAAAAAAAAAAAAAAAAAATTATAATAAAATTTAAACAAACTGCTGAGTTACAGATTTTTAATATAAATTTTAATTGAATTAAATGTGATACTGTTGTTTTTGCATAGCTCTTTACACTGTTTTATAATTCATTTTTTACTTTTTATATGTAAAGCAGCCCACCATTTTGTTTTATTTATCTTTGGTTTGACACACGAGATAGTATGATTTCTGTGCTGCAGTGTCATGAAACATTCATCCATTCATTTAAACAAATGTCAACAAAAATCTTACCACAGCTTGTCATGATTTTCATGTCTCCGATGCCTCTCTCCTTCCACTGGTTTGATTCGTTGTGAAACCTGTACAGCTTTGAGCGATGAGAAAACAACACATCCCAGCCTTCGTCACCTGTAACATATACAATCAGAATGTTTCAACATTTACACACTGGGTCAGAATGTTTCAAGATTCACATCCCAGCCTTTGTCACTTTCAACATTTACAATCAGAATATTTCATCATTTACATCCCCGCTTTCATCATCTGTAACATTTACCCACTCAATTAGAATGCCTACAATTAATCAAAATAGTTTCAACTACAATATATCAGATATTTATTTTCATATCAGTTTCTGGACATCGAGCCATTTGGTTTAAAAACTGAGTAAATATATCTTGTTTTTTCTACAACATTATCTGAAAGAATTTTACTCTTTTCATTTAATTAATATAAAAAAATTGATTTGGAAATGCTGGGTAAAGATGTATCAAACCACCTCTCTGACTGTTCTTGCTGACAAAAAATTACTGTTGTAAATTTTTACTTAACATTCACTATTCTTATCACCAGTATCAGAAAATGAAGAATACTTTGATGTACTTGGAGGAAATCTCATTATCACTATATACTTGCAAGTGTTACTAAAAGAAATTCATGTTGTATCAATCACACAATATATTAAAAAAAAAAAAAAAAAGAAATACTTTTTTTTTGAAGCAGATGTAATGAGAACATGAACTGTGAAACTGAACAACAGAAATGATAGATCCTCACTGACTCACTGTATGAACAATGAAAACAGCCATGCTAACCTGTGTACAGAACGTAACAGCTCAGTACGTACAGTTTAATTAACTCTTCATAAGTAAGTAAACTCACTGTGATACTTGTACATTCTCTTGTATAAACACAGACAATTACACAAATGGCTTTCCTAACAGCACCACACAAGAAAAAAAGGTACAGCAGACATGGATGGCACTGAACCATGGCTCCCTTGGGCATTTGTTAATTACTTAACACAGTGCTGTATGGACACAAGCAGATATCATCACACTCAACTTAATTTCAAGTGTCATTACCGGTTTTTATTTCCACTAGATCAGGAAGAGGAATAACTGGCTCAAAATGGATATCGTCAGAAGCTGGTGGAACATCTTCGTCATCTGCTGTAGTTGATGTAACAGCGCCGACACCAAACAACTGCTGACCAGCCCCAGACCACTTGAAAGGCTTGGAGTCATCTACTGATAAAACATTAAATACTTTTACAACTTCAATAAAAAACAAAAAATAAAACAGAACAATAAAACACACAAATAAAAAAATAAATTAAGAATACCATCCCTACTCACAGGCACAACATAATTATCTCAAACATAAAGACACAAATACAGATAATGCATACCTGACTTTAACAAACTCCCTACTCCTCATTTTTCAAAATATTCTGTCTTAGATTTCTGTTATAATCAGAACTGGAAACATACTGTATGTATTGCAGTTTTGGATTTGAAATAGAGTTATTATTTTACTCAAGACAGACAGTTATGCCAGACACCAAGATTATTCTAGGACCAACTCAGTTTTTGAAAAATGCAGAGTTAGGCTGCTGTCATTTTAATTATCAGGAAAAAGACAAAATCTTGTGGAATAATGGAATACTGTAAAAATGGCAATAGCAAATTATTCTACAAAAGTGAAATATGAGTTACTGAACTAAATTGTAACAAAGTACTGTTCAGTGGTAGAACGTCTACCTGAACTGATTCTTCTAAACATTGTGGGACATGCTGTCTACGTAACATTCTAACAACAACAACTTTCTAATTTCACCTTTTTTAAATCCTTGTCCTTTCAGCTGAGAGAAGTCAGTGAACTCAGGCAAGGTAAACATGGATGGACTTTCTGAAAAATAAAAACCACAAAAAACAGATATACACATAAACCTGTTTATGAAGGCAATACAAAGAAAAGATGGCTGACTACATACTGCTTTAAAAACGTCCTTTACAAATTATTTTTCCCTTTTGCTCACTATTTATCTAATGTTTATTATATGATTATTATTATTGTTATTATTACTATATTTTTATTATTGTTATTAGTATTATTTTTCATTATTTCCTTAAAGCCACTCTCCCCCCCGAAAAATATTACAACTAACTGTTTATTCAGCACTAATTTCATTATTGCAGGAAAAAGTTTATTCCATTCCAACTCTGTCACCTAAAGAAAATAATTTGTTATTTATTTTTTATTTTTTGTTATTCAGTTTAAACTACTTTTCTCCTCTGCTACTTTCCCTCAATTTAGAAATATGAAGACAAAATCTAAACAATTTTCCAGGCATAAAATGTGGAGTCTTCTTACTGCAATTTTTTCAAATGGAATTATAATACTTGACATCTTTTGTGACCATTTGACCCGCTGGTTTACTTTTCTGATGACATGAACCCTATATGCAATTTGCATTTGCTAAAATTTTAAAAAGTGATATAATTTAATTAATCAAATTAGATCAGTATGAATCCCAGTAAAACTGTATTTAACTGATACCTCTTTCCCTGTTCAATTAAAATTATATAACAATAAAATGTTTAATGATTATGTTTTACATAAACCAACAAACCTTGATTATCCAGTTGTTTACTGTACTCTTTGTTTCCTTTGTCACCAAGTGCTTCACTCAAAGTTGGTACTACCTCAGACTCTGTGATTCAGAGAGAAATAAATATATGTAGTGGAAAATCTTCAAATCATATCAACAGAAAAATAAAATATTTCTTATGAAATATAACAGAATACTTTTGTATATGGATGAGAGTAAGTGTGAACCAGAGAGAAACAGAGAAAGCTACAGTGTTTATTAAAAGAAGATTGATACAAAATTAATCTTTAAAATAAATATTTATTTAAAAGTACAGTGTTGTCTAACTTCAAACAGTTGTCTTTAAATTTATAAATTGCTTAATTCATGTAAAAAATGTTCACCTTTAGTGTCCAGTTCTTTGCTGTACATTTTATTTCCTTTATCACCTGTAATCTGTACATTGGCTGGAACAATTGGAGCTTCTACAATTTAAAAATGAAAAATTAAGTGTTACCATGACCATGAGATTCCTATGTGGGTATGTGACAAACAGACAAACATAAACAGAGAGACAGTCCATATAGTGAGTGTGTTTGTGAGAGAGAGAGAGAGAGAGAGAGAGAGAGAGAGAGAGAGAGAGAGAGAGAGAGAGAGAGAAAAAAAAAAAAAAAAGGTTGGTAGTAAGTGCAGCAGAATTCACATATTGTTTTGTGTAGAATTTATTGAATAATTGTATTTAAATTTGTTTACTTAAAAATATTTTATAACCTTTAGCATCAAGCTCTTTGCTGTACATTCTGTTTCCTCTGTCTCCTGTTCTCTGAGCTGTTGCTGACACAATTGGAGTTTCTACAATTTGAAAATAAAAATTAATCCTTACAAGTCTGAATGATATCACATCAACTGATGTCCATGAACTACAGAAATAATAGCATAGTTTATTTTTTTCATATTTATTTACCACCATCCTTTTTATTTAATTTTTTTTTTTTTTTTTTTTTTGAAGTTTAAAGATGGATGTGAATAAATTTTGGTTGGTATCATGTTACTTCAGGCACTGGTAAAACTCTGCTGATGGTGAATTATTTTTATTATTACACAATAAAAGAGCCTCTCAAACATCTGTGCCAGTTAGTTATATTTGTAAAATTTTGAGATAAATATTAAACATTAATAATATTCTGTTTTATGTAAACATACTCAGCAATTTCTTACAAGAAAACCTGTTAAAGATGTAAGCAGAAACACAGTCATTTTTAGTTTTCTCCTTCCTTTACTAATCATGCACAAAACATTTTACAATACAATTTATACTAATTACTATTAAACAATAAATATATAATAATAATAATAATATTATCTAAATAAAAAAAAAATAATTTAAAATATTTAAATAAATAAATAAATAATAATAAAAAATATTTAAATAAATAAATAAATAATGATAAAAATAATATTCAGGTAACTAAACGACACTCTAATTACCTGTATCGTCATCCTGACAGCCAATGCAGCCTGGACATGGAGGTTTGTTTTCATACAGGTAGAAATGGTCTGGTAACAGGTACTTCCTTGCTCGTGCTATTTGTTCCTCTGTTGCCTTCTCTTCAAACACAACCACTACATCTTCTATTTCAGACAGAGCAAAAAAAAACAAAAAAAAACCAAAAAAAAATACCACAAATTATATATATATAAATAAATAAATGATTAAAAATTAAGAATAATAAGAATAATAAATACAAAATTTAGCTATACAAAGTTAGTTTGTTTTTATATGTATATATATATATAAAAACAGGGTGTCCCATAAGTTTCTATACATATGGTTTTTAACATTGTATGTTTTCATTTGGTATTCACGTATGTCAGTGGTTACATCAGCAGTTTCCAGGTGCGTGGATTGGTCAGCGTGGTGCTGTAGAAAGACTTCTCAGATCCCCAGACCTTATCCCACTTGATTTTTACCTTTGGGGGCATTTGAAGGCCATGGTGCATCAGGAGAAAAATACAAAACATAAATCATCTTAAGCAACATATCACCAATGCCATTACAAGCATCACTCCAGCTGTGCTTGAACATGTTCTTCAGCAGTGGAGGACACGCATTGAAATGTGTTTTCCACATACTGACAGCCATGTAGAGCATATTATATAAATAAAAATGGTTTTGCACATGAAAAAGTTTATTTTTCCTATGTATGGAATTTAAGGGACACCTTGTATATGTATGTATGTGTGTGTATGTGTATATATATATATATATATATATATATATAAGGAGACTGATATGAAGTTAATATTTTAAAATATTTCAAATAATTATTTATTGTAAAGTACAGTGGTGTCTAACATCAGACATTTGTCTTTAAATTTATAAATTGCTTAATTCATGTAAAAAATGTTCACCTTTAGCGTCCAGTTCTTTGCTGTACATTTTATTTCCTTTATCACCTGTAATCTGTACACTGGCTGGAACAATTGGAGCTTCTACAATTTAAAAATGAAAAATTAAGTGTTAACATGACCATGAGATTCCTATGTGGGTATGTGACACACAGACAAACATAAACAGAGAGACAGTTCATATAGTGAGTGTGTTTGTGAGAGAGAGAGAGAGAGAGAGAGAGAGAGAGAGAGAGAGAGAGAGAGAGAGAAAAAAAGAGGTTGGTAGTAAGTGCAGCATAATTCACATATTGTTTTGTGTAGAATTTATTGAATAAATTGTATTTAAATTTGTTTACTTAAAAATATTTTATAACCTTTAGCATCAAGCTCTTTGCTGTACATTCTGTTTCCTCTGTCTCCTGTTCTCTGAGCTGTTGCTGACACAGTTGGAGTTTCTACAATTTGAAAATAAAAAATGTATTAATCCTTACAAGTCTGAATGATAATCACATCAACTGATGTCCATGAACTACAGAAATAATAGCATAGTTTATTTTTTTCATATTTATTGCATACTTATTGCATAATTCGTATAAAAAATGTTCACCTTTAGCATCCAGTTCTTTGCTGTACATTTTATTTCCTTTATCACCTGTAATCTGTACACTGGCTGGAACAATTGGAGCTTCTACGATTTAAAAATGAAAAATTAAGTGTTAACATGACCATCTATGTATACATATATTTAATCCTGCACACATTTCAGAGATTAAGCTGTGTTATATAAATATTCGTATCACTCATGCTTTATTTTGGTATCTCCAACCTGAGAAGTTGAACCTGAGCAGTAATTTGGTGCAAACTGGACTAATTTTTTTCATACTAGGTTCAAAAGGATTCATAGCTTTATAAATTAATGATTTTATGGTTGTTTTAATGAATTTTTGATATTATAAAACTATTTAAAATATTTATGATAATAATACTCAAACTTTTCACCTGCAGATGCAAAAGGCTGCTGAAAGGAAGCTGACTTTGGACTTGCAGAAGGCTTTGTCTTAGCTTTGTCAAAAACAGTCTTAAACTTCTGTGCCACATCCAAACTCTTAAAGCGAATAGCAAACTGCTCAATTTTTTGTTCTTCATCTGCAAAGTCTTGAGCATACCATATCCAAGCTTTCCCATCTGCCTTAGGCATGGGATTCAAGTGCAAGTCAGATGTTATCATGTGATTCAAACACAGTTTTAAAACCTGTTCTCGCCGCATCAGAATACGGATCTTTTTAGTATCTTTGTGCTCTAAAATTTTCACATTTCCAAGTCCTCGTTCTTTCCATTCACCATTGTCAAATCTGTACAGTTTGGCTCGGTGTTCAAACAAAACTGTCTCCTCTTCTTCCCCAGTTTTCACTTCAATTTTAGCTGGAAGAGGAACCACGGGCTCAAAGTAGATATGTGAATCTTCTCCTTCTTTATTAATGTAGAGACCATGCTCATCCACTTGTGGAGACTTGGGTGATTCAGGGACACTGGATTTGTCTTTGGAAGCTGGTGAGAATGAAAACTGAAATTGAGATGTCTTGTTATCAGCAGCCTCTGTTTGATCTTTAACTGGCGTTGTTATTTTGCCGAGATTAAACTGGAAACCTCCAGGTTTAGGAGTTGATCCAAAGACAAAACCACCAGACTTTGGTGCAGGAACAAAACTGAATTTATCTAATGCTGTTTGACTAGGTTCATCATCTGCTGTCAGTAAGGCTGCCAGGGTTGAGTTTTTGTTAACTGTATCAGATTTGACCTCAGTGGGCTTAGTCTCAGCTTTAGTCTCAACAGACTTCACTGAAACACCAAAAGTAAATCCTCCAGGTGGTGTGATAGATGGCAGGGAATCTTCAACCTTGTTAGGTTTTGAGAAGATATTCATCATTGATTTTCCACCTCCAAATGTAAATCCTCCTGAAGCACCAAACTGGAATCCACCTGCACCTGATATTCCAGTTGTCTGAGGTTTTTTCTCCATGTTTTCTTTTGTTACTCCTGGCTTTAAAGTTTGGCATGCAGGGCACTGCAAATCATCAGCAGCATTTCTGCAGTAGCAACCACTACATTCCCAACTGCCAGGCTTAGGTCTAAATTTGTCAAAAAATGGTATTTCTTTACTACTTTCCACAGGTTTCTCAGACACAAATGAAAAGCCTCCGGTAGTTCCACTAATTTTACCAAACTGAAACCCACTGCCAACTGACTTGCCTTCCTTAATATCAGCCTTTTCTAGTGTGGCTCCTGGTTTTGCAGTTTGGCAGGCAGGACACTTCAGATCTGCTGCATCATTTCTACAGTAACATCCTGTACATTCCCAGCTCCCTGGCTTGGGTTTGAACTTGTCCGCAAAACTTTCCTTGTCTTTCTGTGTCACCTCAGGTTCTTTAGCTTCTTGAAATATCTTATCAGAATCATCATTGGATGGATTTTCAGACAGCTGCTTCTGACAGTTCTCAAATGTTTCCTTGAAATTAGCAGCTATGTCTTTGGTTTTGAACTTTATTGCAAACTGTTCAGTTTTCATTTCTTCATCAGAAAAATCCATAGCAGTCCAGCACCAAGCCCGATCAGATGTATGCATGGGAACAAGTTTCATTTCTGGTGAGATGTTATGATTAGCACAAATCTTCAACACTTGTTCTCTTCTCATCAGAATCCTGAATCGTTTTCCATCTTTACTTTCAAGTATTTTCATTTCACCAATTCCACGCTCTTTCCACTGTTCAGTTTCAGTATCATATCGGAAAAGACGAGAGCGCTCGCCAAACAATTTCTTCTCATTTTCCTCTCCAGTTTTCACCTCGACTAACTCCGGTAGTTCTATAAGCGGCTTGAAATCAACATTAGGTTCATATTCTTCAACTTTCTCTTCTTCTTGAGTTGGTGTTGAGGTTTG
Source organism: Chrysomallon squamiferum (assembly GCA_012295275.1). Lineage (NCBI taxonomy): Eukaryota > Metazoa > Mollusca > Gastropoda > Neomphalida > Peltospiridae > Chrysomallon > Chrysomallon squamiferum. The sequence goes on from CM022666.1 coordinate 12,497,163, forward strand.
GAAAAGCTGCTTTCCAGTATGTTTGAAGCCTTTGAATCCAAAATTTGATTGCAGTGACTGAACTGAAGTGGTTGTTGTTGGAGTGGATGTATTCTGGCCCAAGATGAAAGTTTCTTTTCCTTGTGATGGAGACTTCACTGCATCCACAGAGCCTTTATTAGCAAAAGAACTAGTGGTGCTTGTCGAATCAGCCACTGATGGCTTAGCAGTGCCAAAACTAAATCCTGAAAATGGTTTCACTTGAGTAACTGTTGAAGGACTGGTGACCGTAAGTGAACTTTCCTTCAGCTTAAATCCAGGTGACGTTTTTGTCTCACTGGTGGGTTCTTGGGGAGGTTTAAAGATGGGGGTAGTTGAGAATGTGAAACCTCCAAATTTAGATTCATTTCCACCTGAAACACTAGTTGTGAGAGGTTTACCAGAAAAGGCAAGAGCTGGTTTTGGTGCGGGTGTAGGAGGAACAAGTTTGTTTGTAGCTGTGGAAGTTGCAGCTTTTATATTCTCAGTTAACTGTTTAAAGAGTTCTTTAAATCTGGAAGCATGAGCAGGATCATCAAAAGTAAGATTTATAGTTTCATCAATCTTTGAGTCAGGAAGTGTGACTACAAGAGACACTGGCTGAGGAACAAATCCTGCCAGTAACCTGACAGTTGAAAAATCATGTTTGAATATCACTTCACCATTGTCACCTTCCATTGCAACATAGCCACTGCTTCCAGATGAGAAAATTCTCACATGTCCAGACATGACTTTTCCTATTTTTGATGTGTATTTTGCCTTTTCATCAAACAGTGCTTTACTCTCTCCTGCTGATATCTTCTGAGTTACAGCTGAAGAAGAACCTTGCATAGTGAGATCCTGAACTTCAGAGGTGTCAGATTTTGTCTGTGTTTTACACTCACCAGCTGTGGTTGTTTGATTAGAAAAGACAGGACCTGCTTGAGAAGCATTAGGTTCTGAAAGATTTCCAAAAGTGAAAGGTTTCTGTGTTGGCTGCAATCCAAAAGTGGATGTTGTCATTTGAGGTGCTTGCAGATACTGCTGAAGAGAAGTACCTGTGTTCATGGTGTTGCTGTTCCCCATTTGGACCGAAGCGTCAGTTACAACTCCTGTATAGGGAGAAGGCAAACCCTGATTGTGAACAACAGGCTGCTGCATTGATGAGTGTGGTGTAGAAAAGAAACCAGGTCCTGGCATGTTAGCTGGCAAAGCTGAAGGCTGACCTGAAAACTGAAGAGACTGTCCACGAAGCTGAGCAGCAATCAAGCCATTTTGCTGCTGCTGTTGCTGCTGCTGCTGTCGCATTGGTGGTCTGTTCTGTGGTGTATACGTAATAGTTGAACTGCCCTCAATGCCTGCTCTGTTACCGTAAGGCCATTCCTGCATGCAGCTGCTATCTGGAGGATAATACTGAGTTTCATCTTCAAGTCCCATCTGGTAGTAACTTCCATCCAAGTAAGGCATATCATCAGGATGACCGTTTGGTCCCATTTCATCTTCTGGCTTTCCTGGGTAGTCTGAATAGCCTCCAAAACCAGGCCTTATGTTTTGCCGAGGAGGAATTGGAGGGCGGAATGGAGGGATGTTTCCCGGGCTATGCATCTGGCTGTTATATGGTGACCCCCAACCTGCTTGAGGGTTGAAAGGATACTGTGGGCGATATGGTGATCCACTCATGTAGGGGCTCTGTCCTGGATGTGGATGCAAGAAACCAGATGCCATCAGTGAATTATGATGACTGGTGTCGAGTTCATGCTGTCAAAAGTAATGTCAACATTAACAAATTGAAACATTTTCTTTTCTTCAAAATTGCACTTATTACTGATTAAACAGAATTATTATTTGTGAAATGCTTTGAATTAATCATACTCTTAAATTTTAGACACAATATTTTGAAACTTGTATTAAAATTAGGTCCACATTATTTTCATCAACCTGTATTTCTTCATATACCGATCATCTTATTTAGTAACTACTTGTGAATGTTTCCGATGTTTTTAAAACCATTACTTACTTTCAGCTGGTGAATCAGCTCATGACTACTTCGTAGCTGTTGAACCATTTCTCTGTTGATGCTGGCCAAATCTTCATTGCGTTCAAGAACCATCTTCAACAGTGTGTCCTGAGAGAAAGACAGTGAACGCAGCTGAGCTTCTAAACGTTCGGGACTGGGCTGCAAATGGCCAAGTTTTGAGCGATCTGAACTTGGCTTTTGTTTCAGCTGAAATAGAGAATTAATGTTAAATATTTGTCAAATGAATACATAAATGACAAACCCCTGGTTTTTGTACAATGATATGAAAGGAAACCCGTGAGTGTAATCCTATTTAAACCAGCAACCAGGGATCTGCAAAGTGCCTCTTGTCAAACTGAAGACCTGATAAACAGTCTGATGCTGGGAGTGGTGAACATTTCCAGTGATCCTGTGACATTCATTATTATGTTAAAAATATGTAAGCTATATCTTGCATTCAGCCGAGTTTCATATATTTAGTCTCTGAACAATTCACTGTAATAAAAAAAAAAACATCTCAACAATAAAATGTAACTGGGTAAGTTAAATAGTTTCAGTATTTGTTTTTAATAAATCAAAAGATGTTCTATACTGATTTGTTTCTGCTACCACAGACCCTGATGAAACCGGTTATCTACTTGTTTCTTTCCTCCAGTTAACCCATATAAGCACTCACCGAAACATCAGAATACACTTTGACAGGTGATAAAGCTGGCTTGTTTGGTGACGATGATGATGGACTTGATGTTTCTTGTTCTTCATCTCGGCTATCAGAGGCTGTTTCATATTCACTCACTGACGATTCATCTAGATTCAAATCAATATAAACAAGTTAAAAATAAAAACGTTTTTAGGTTAAGCGGTTAATATTAATTGGGAAAAATTATCTATATATGCTGGCCAGGTCTTTACTGCATTCAAGAACCATTTTAAACAATGAGACAAAGACTGTGAAATTAAATAGAGAAACTGTGGTTTTTAAGTAATAAGCTCAGAAGTAACAGCTGCTAGTATGTGCATTCTGACTTAGCTAAGAAAAATAATATATCTGTAACATCTGTATAAAACATTCTAATTAGAGTGGAAATAATTGTATAAACATCTTACCCATGTTTCTTCTCTGAAGCTCTGATTCTACATTGTCAACTTCTTCTGATAGACACGTATTCAGTTCCTTTGAAAAAAAAAAAATATTATTTCTGATTATAATTGAGAAAAATTAAAAAATTTAAAAATTACAACACAAAGACTAATTTAGAATTATAATAAAACTAAAAATTGAAATAATTCTGTTTTGTAAACTGGCATGTAGAGTAAACAAGTTAAATGTCTGTGAGATGCGTCTAAATGTTTTATGAATTCTAAAAATTAAATAGTTTAAGAAAGTGAAATTTATGTGGTTTGAACAGGATTTTGGTTTGTTATGGTTCTTGTTTAGAAAGATTCAACTCTATAATAAAAGAAATACTGATATTAAACACAAAAAGAAAAACCAGACCTGCAAAGTAAATTAGTTATTTCTCAGTCACACATGTAACTCCTCCAGACACACACACACACACTAAATTTACATGGTAGATTCACACACATACACAACAGTTAAATCTGCCATTTTAAAACTAGCTGATAAAAGTAACTTCACTGAATGCTGCACATTATGTTAAAGTGAGACCAAATGGTGTCACTTCTGCTTGTTTAACAAATGTATGTTTTTTGAGAAGACATCACTTACTGGGAAAATATATAAATTCTAACAACCACAGTGTTGAACAAACTGTATATGAATTCTAGATTTCTCATGACAAAACATGTTGTTCCGATCAAAATTAATTCAGTGACAAATCCTGACAATTAGATCTAGTAAAACTTTTTAAATGTTTTGAGATACTTTTAAGGCAATGTGAGACAACATACTAGAAATTTTAGAATAACTAAAATAAACAAGTGCAATGGATAGTAAATGATAATTCTATGAACCCTAAATGCAAGAATTCTATCTGTTCCAAGTTTATCTTTTGCTACAGCCATGGAAACCAACAGATTTTTCAGCTATAAAATACGTTACAGAGGAACAGATTTTCTGAAGAAATGTACATTGTGTATATGCTGACAAAACTGTAGAGATATTTTGACAATGTTTTTTAATTATTTAGATTTTTTTATGTATTTTTTTTATATTATGTTCTTTTAATCAATCCACCTTTATAAAGTGAAAACTATCAAAAATATCACCAAAATCCCTCTACTGTAATGTCACAAGACACTAATTTACAAGTGTTCCAACTTTTATTAGAACTGAATAGACAGTTACCGAGCAATTTTGACATCAGTGTCGCATGCAGAATGAAAATCGGAAAATGAGAAAACCGCAAACATAAGGAGAAACATAGTTAAAAACTATTATTTATTTCTCAGATTTTGTTAACTTCACACACTCAGCAAGTCACTCAGCAACACATACACAAATGTTTCCTGTTTAAACTATGTTCATGTTTTATTAAGGAAAACAAAATGATTTGATGCTAAAGAAACCAAAGTAAACTGACATGTAGAATTATCTGTCTTAAAGGATAATAAGTAATAATAGTTACATGATCTTTTTTGTCTCGAAGCAGGTCCATGGTGTGATAGAGAGAGTCCCGAGCCAGATTGAGAAGTATTGCTGACTGTTCTCTGGATTCCTTTGTTCCTTTTGTTTCTTCGTCTTTAGCAAGCCTTTTGTAAATCTGAAGAAATACACACTTTACTGCATCTCTAATATAATTTTTTAGTACTAGCAATGCGAATAAAACAGTTTTCTGATTAGAGAATTGGTAATTTAATATGACACTGGATTTATTTAACTTAAAATATTCCTTTGTTAAGATAAACGGATAGTTTAAGATTATAGAGGGTCCAACATCAATATTGTTACTGATTGTACCAGTCAAAAAAAAAAAAAAAGCTAGGAATTAGTCATGTATAAAACTATATCATAACTTCTCCTGTAAAGTGATAAAATGCTGGCTTTTAAATAGTTTTAATATTATTTCATAATAGGTCACTGAAACAGTAAAATAGTAACTTGGAAGTATTATTTTATTAAACCATTTATTTGTACTAGCACAGGTAGACCTTACTGTGGATTTTCGGAATCCAAAAGGTAGTAAGGATGTTAAATGCTATTCAAGTGTAATACCCAATGCATTACAATTTTATTAAAGATTTAACAGAAACAGAAAAAATACAAAGATTGGGTTGTTAATATTAAGCACAAATGTTCTTAAAATGATAATTAATGAACTGTACAAGCCTTTTCAGAAACAAAGAAAGGAGATAAAATTATGTAAACATTTTCTGTTCTCACTTCTGCTGTGTGAAATGATGCCCATGGATTTGACAGATTCTTGAAACATTTTATGGCTGTCTCGTATTCCTTGTTATTCATAGCAACAAGTCCTAGAGAGAAACTGGCTTCTTCCTTCAACTCCTCAATGACTTTTAAGTCTTCCATCACATTGCAGTCAAACTCCCGGTCAGCCTCCACTACGAACAGTCGCATTTTGGGAACAGGCAATGTCTGATTTCTGAACGTAAGAGCAAAAATGTAATTACACAAGCAGGGTCAGAATATATCCTAGACACCTAAGATGCTATAATAACAGATATTATAAATTAATATGCAGACTAGAAGTACAAATGCTTAATAATATCCAAACAGAAAAAATTATATTGGTTACGTAACACACTGTTATATGAATTAAGTAATAATTGCAACATTTTTTTTTTTAAATCAAAAGAACAAATACAGGTAAATGATATCTGAAATGTTTTAGGAAATTTAAAACCAGATCAACAGGGAAACAAAAATATTCTGTCACATTTCTGTAACAGATTTGTTTAAAGTTAATAAAGGAACAACTAAAAAGCAAATATAAGTATGCTAAAGTATTTACCTACATAATATTTTTCAAAAATTTCAATTAATTAATGTCTTAAAAATAAGAAGATATTTCAGTCATATATTGGGAAAAACGGTAAGACTTTTTAGGATATTTCTTAAATTTTTCAAAGATTTTCAAGGAGGACTTTTAAATTTAAAGCAATTCTGAGACATATCTGATTCTTACTTCTGTAATCGTTCCAGCTGCTGAAGAACATTCTTCCAGTAAAAAGCAGCCCTCTCTGTGACACAGTGGATGTGATCAGAACCACCTCTACCTTCATTTTCCAACTTCATCATGTCACTGGCCTGAAATTTCAAACATTATTCACTATTTCATCTCTCTCTCAGATTTGTCACTTACTGTTTAATCTTACAGGGAAAAAAATCTACAAACTGCATGCAATTTGTATATTTCTTACCACAAAAAATATTATTTTGACTAAAATTATTTTCAATGACAAATTGTGAAAATTAAATCCTGTCAACTTTCTGAATATTCCTGATCCTTTTAAGTTGTATGTAACAAATGAAATTCCACCAAGTGAAAATGTCATTTTAAATGTCTAAATGAAATGTTAAATGTCAAATTTACTGTTTTTCTTTGAGACAACAAACTTTTAAAATTTCCAATGTCTACATGTTATTATCTACACACATTTGCAAAAATACTCTTAGTCTTACATTTTATTTCAGTGATTCAGTTCAAAAATTAAAGTAATTCTAACTGTATCCTTATATTCTTTACATATATGTATCTATTTAAAAAAAAAAAGATTAAAAAAATGGAAAAAGAAAATATACCATCATGTTTATAACTAAATCTCCAGTATGTTTCTTTAATATCTTTTTTTTTTCTTGGTCTCCATATTATTTTTTTAAACACAAGGAAGGAAAGGGCACTTACTCGTCTGTCAAAAGATCTTGCCAGATTTACAATCATTCTTGTAGACATCCCATGATTTCCCACCAGTCTCACAGTCTCAATCCCTCTCATCAGGGTGTGTCGCATCATGGAGAAGTTTTCCCTGCAATATTTACACCATTACAAACTTGTCATATTTAAAACTCTTCAAATGGACTGCTTTTTTTTTTTTTTCAGTGTTTATCATATTATTACATAACATACACACACCAAAAAAAGCGCGAACTGCTTATATTGTCTCAAATGAAAATCATTCATTATTCATGAATTTCAAATTGAGTCCTTTATATACTGACACACCTCTTACAATTAATTCTAAACAAATTTTACTGTTAAATAATAATAACAAATTTTAAAATTTGTTCTATAAATGCATAAATTGTAAAAAAAAAAAAAAAAAAAAATTGTTTATAATATGTTAAAAAAGTATATAACATAAACTAAAAAATAATTACTGTATATACTTGTGTACAAGGCGACCTTATGTATAAGTCGATGTGTATTTTAAGACCAAAAATTACGTCATTTTAGGTATTACTTGTGTATAAGTCGACTGTAGATTCCAGGCACCGTCACTATTTTTAGACCAGTGTGACAGTGCCATGAAGGCCTACATTGTACGCCTACTGTAACATAACTTGCATGAGCTGTAACTTGCACGAACATACCATAATAACGTAAATGCATGTATTACACGAGCTATAGCCTAAATGTATCATAAATAGTATCTCTTTAATGTAATAGGTCTAACATGGAGACCTAACTTACCGTTATATTTAGCCGTTCTATGATTTCACGATTGCAATATTATTTCACCAAATTCTTTACAATTATACAAGTGAGTTTTGTTTATGAAATTAGGACCGATATTTAGTGCAATTTGGCAGAGAAGTCTGCATTCCTAGATAACTGCAAGACGCCGTAAGGCATAATGCCGTACTGACGGTTTTCTCGCTTTAAAATGTATTTTTATGTCATTAAACGGAAGAATATCATGTTTTACATTCATATTTGGTTTTGTCATTTAATGTTTCAAATTTTTTATACGATAAAATTATATTTTTGAAAAGCTGAAAGACCGCGATTATTTTAGATGCATCCCGTAGCAAAAAATATAAGTCAACCCCCCAAATATTATCTTAATATAGTCTCCCAAAAATTCGACTTATACACAAGTATATACGGTAAGTAACATTATACATTATAAAATGGCAATAAAATACTGTACATAAAAATTACCTAACTGTGTTGGTATAGAACATGTATGCAGCTTCCCACCACTCTGCTTGCTCCCGACTGCACAGAAGTTTACACAGACATGACGGAAGAAGCCACGGTTCTTCTGCATCACAGTGACCAAGTTTGTGACGTTGTTGTTGGTAATACGCAGAACAACGCACTGATGCATACAGGAAACTCTGCAATATATGACAAATTTGAGAAATTTTGAAATAGTAGTATTAATATACAAGTTCATAGAAAATTGTGATTGTTAGAATTTAGGTTTCGTTTTGATTACAAGATTAAACAATAAATGATAAATCTGTGAATGAGATGAAATTGTGAATAATACAAAAGTGAAGAAGCATTGTTATTCAACGAAACAGTGAGAAAATTCTGGACTTTCTAGATACCACTAATGGAAATGGTAAGTTATACTGAATGTGTTTCAGCAGTAGTAGTATAATGTTACTAGTTGAGATATAGGACAAGTTGTGTTAGTAACTTTGAAAATAACAGTAGAAATAATAGTAATGATGGTGATGTATTTAACAGGGCTGTAGTAGCAACAAAAGTACTGGTGCTATATATATTGTAAAAAGTTGTAATAGCTGTAGAAAGTGCTGTTCTAGCAGTGATAATTGTAATAGCAACAACAATAATGATAATATAGTAATTGTTCCCATTTGATTGTTTATGAAGTATAATATTAAAATAAAAAACATTATAGATGTATTTTGTATCTGGCCTATATACTGCCTCCAGTATAAATGATATAAAATAATCAGTAAAAAAACACTTAAATTTTAATTTATTAAATAATAATAATAATAAAGAAAGAAAGAAAGAAAGAAAAAAAAACAAAAAAAGGATTAAAAAGAAGCTTGACTAACCTCGATGTCCAGCTGGCACAGAGATTCTGGAGAGCCACTGTCCATAGAATGGACACTGAACTTCAACTTCTTGAATATTGGAAATCCATCTAAAACCAAACAACAGGTTGTTTACAAATAACAAATTTGTGATTATTGAAGCAGTACTAAACATTAAAACAAAAGTAACACATACACACACTTTAAAACAGAGTATAAAACTGATTTTGGATTCTGCTCGCTACAACACAGATGCTAGTAAAGTAAAGTTATTTTGTTCAATATTCTGCAAAACAGGTTGATCACTGTAAACAAAACTTTCAAATAATGGCTGAATTTTATTCATACTGTTATAGACTGATCAAATAAATAAATAAATAAATAAATAAATAAATATCGCTTGGTTGGTACATATTCTTCCTACTCATTTGTTCTTCAATTTAATTATACCTGAAATTTTTAAAATTACAATAGAACTGTTAAATTCATTGTTCTATTAATACTGCAGAAGTTTTGCTGTCATCCAGGAAACAAGTAAGCAAGAAAGATTTTTATGAATATGACTCAATAATAAATTTACCACAGTGAAGGTAACTGATGACAAATACCACTCATTCAGACCAACCTATCTCATTTGAAATTAACTTCTATACAAAGCCAAGATTTTACTTCATTCCACTAATTTCAATCAAGAAACAAGCTTCAGTTGTAGCTTTAACATTTCACAGAACTATCATTTAAATACTAAACTTCATTTTTCACTGATTTCCATTCCCCATAATTAAGAAATATTTAAACAACAGATATAAAATACTGCATAAGATGACTTGATTTTGGTGAATTTAACATATAAAGATGTAAGTGTTTATTGAACAGACATACAACTTACAGCTGGGTTGAGGAGCATCATTTATGGATGGATACCAGTTTAAAGCAATCCAGGTCAGCTCTGTTAGTTTTTCTGGCTGCAGCAGACATGCCTCTGTAAATTTAAATTTAAAACAAATATTTATGAACAGTTCAAAGGTTACAGTTTCATTTTAACAGTTATAAGGAAAGAACTTTGATCTTAAAGATAAACCTGATATTATTTCATACATTAATATTTAAGAGCAGGGATTAACAAGAACTAAATATCTACAATTTATGTTGTGGTGAAACAACATATCACTGTATCAACAATAGTAGTTACTAAAAACACTATTTTTGTAACCTCTTAATGTTAATCATCAATTTGCTATATTCAGATAATCATCATTTTCCAATTAAAAAAAAAAGTGTATTTATTCAAACATTTATGCTGTACAAATTATTTACCTTTGTCAAATCGTATCAGCTGAGCAGCAAGAGGCACACTAAGGGTGGTGTCATCAAAGGATTTGCTTTGCATCAGGAAGGATTTATCCTTCTTTGACCTCTGTTCTCTCAGAGTAAACAAAATGTCATAAAGTTTGTCTTTGCCCTGCATAGCATGGAATGTCTGACAGGTGATTTCTGCCCAGTCTGGTTTGGCTGCAGATAATTTTTTCAGTAGATGACCTGGAAAAAAAATACAAAAAAAAAATTTGTTATGGAAAACATAAAAAACAAAATGCTTTACAGAATAGTAAATATTTCTTACTGGCTAAAGTATTTTACCATTTTTGCCATAAAAAAACAAAATAAATAAAAAATGCATCCAAGTCATAAATTCCAATTTATAATTATATTCTTTCAAGATTTTACTTAACCTGATGCAAGTAACTTTTTCTGAATATTACCTCCTTGACTTCGCCTGAAGTTGCTCAGTTTATGCAAGTAATCAAACAGTTTGGCCTGTTCTGACTTGGAGATCTTAACAAAGAGTCTTGACTGTGGGTCCTGGGTCTTGAATGTCTCACTGACCATGTAACACATTCCAGCCAAAGGTTTTACATCTTTCCATGACTGTTGTCCCTGATATTACAAAAAACATGCAGATGTTATGGAATTTCAGAAAAAGTTAACATAAGTAATGTAGTCACATAAAAGATTTGACATATATTCATTACCTTGCATTTATAATTTATATATGACATAATTATATTTACATCAAAGATTTGTTACCATTAGTATACGTGATTTAACAATATAGTTAAAGTTAGCAGGTGAATTTTGTCCAATATATCTGCTCACTCAGTTTTAAATATTTTTTTATCAGACTTAGTAATATTCAATTTCAGAATATTTCACTTTTTTGCAGCAGTTACAAAAAGCTATAATAAAGTAACATTACAAAAATGCAGTTATTTTCTTTTGAAAAATAAAACACCCATAACAGTTACCTTTTGTGCTCTCTTTAACAGAAGAGTTCCCGCAAGAAAGAAAATCTGTCCTTGTATTTCCTCCAAAAATGCCAGCCACTCTTCAGTTAGACCAGTGATGTTTATGGCTTCCTGCAGTGTCTGATCCAATCTGTCAAAACATCATTTTTCTTTGAGACAAGTTTATAAACACCATTACATTTTTCATTAATTGTTTATACTACAAAAATGAAATTTGTTAAAATAATAAATAATTTAGCAAATGCACAAGTTATGCTTTCCTAATTGTGAGAAAATGCATGTAAAGGTTCCTTTGCTGATAATGCAGTGGTATACAGAAGGGTGATTCCTCTCTCATAAAAAACTTTACACAAAAAACCCCACATACAAAGAAATTTAAAAAAATATAATAAAAATAAAAATAAAAATAAAAATCCCATTCCACATTATCTAATAACCTTTAATGTTTTCATTTGGTGATACAAAGAAATTGTATAAATATAATCTAAATATTTCCAAATGATGATTTATCAAGTTGTTTTTGTGTGTATGCGTATGTGTGTCTGTCTCTCTGTGTGTGTGTGTGTGTGCATGTGCATGCATAACGTGTTATACTAATTACTAATGAAATTTGACAAAACAGAATTATAGCTAAAAATTAACTGGGTACATTTTTTTTGTAGCTGTGATGTCATCACATCATGTAAAGATTAATTTCAAAGTCATTTATCTGGATCATCATAGAAACACTTGTGGTTAATGAAATATTCAATCGTATGGTTAGTGTACTTACACATGTAACATTTCCACAGCAGAAACAGGTTCCCTGCAGCACATTCGGAGGTAAACAACTCGGCTGAGAGCAAACAGATTCTGCATGTAGAAACTGATATTCCCAGCACAGCCCTTTTCATTTCTATACACCTAGTAAAATATTAATAACATATATTTATGTGTGAGTATGTATGTATGTATATATAGAGACAGACAAATAAATTATTCCTTAACATACATAAACAAATAATAACGATAACAATAATAATAATAATGATCAGTAGCAAGATATATATTAAGTTAGTTTCTGAACATGTTTTGACTCCCATTTCTTGCATGTTACAACTGATAACAACAGTACAAATTAATTTTAAATGTAAGAGCTAGCTCTGATGAATTATTATTATGTGTACCATGAAAATATGTCATTAAATGTGTCCTTATACCATCAGTGACTGTGTATGTCATATGACTGCACAGTGAACTGGTAACATGTAGGTAGTGATGTAATAATATATACCAGACATTTATCAGTGAATGTTTGTCACAATTACAAAGTGGTACTCTATATAGATGTAATACACAAATATATAAGTGATATATAGATGATAACTGCCAGTGGATGTGTATATAGTTATAATATACTGGTACAGAAGTAATAAATATCAATATTTATACAGATATAATCTACAGATACAGAAGTAATATACAGATGGTAAATGCCAGTGAATGTCTATATAGATATAAATATTCAGATATAGAATTTACCTGATAAATGTCAGTGAGTGCCTCATACCAGTCCACACTGTTTACAAACATCATTTTGTTGTCACTTTCAACTGCTGTGTTGTAAGCGTTTTCAAATCGTCCAGTTTTCAGATATAGACGAAGAAGTTTCACTCTGAGATTCACATCTAATGGACGATTAGCCTAAAGTTGAAAATAGAAAAAAAATAAAAAATAAAAATACAAAGTCTGAAAATAGAACAAAAAAGATCTAATAAATCAATGTTTAAACATAGAAAAAGAACAATAAAAAATACAGACTGAAAACAGAGTAAAAATGAAGAAGAAATGAAATTTACACAAAGAACATGGAAAATCATACACAACCAAAGTTTAAACAAAAATAATAATAATAATAGTAATATGTAATTAAAGTTTAATTAAAACAAACACCAAGCACTACCAAAAACAAAACAATGTCATAAAACACATTAAATATTTTTAGCAAAACTAAAACTGAAATAGTGAATGAAAAGGTTTTACATTCACCATAAACATTTATATTTGAGGTTATTAAGTTTGTTTTAAACCATACTAGATACAAGAACAGATATACTCACAATTTCTGAAACAAGAAGATTTTCAAGATCTCTGGTATCACCATCAGACTTCATCTCCACAATGATTTGCTTTAAAAAAAAAAGAATTATAATAATAATTCAGACATATGTTACTTATAATGATTATACATGTATAAAATATACACACTAAAAGAATAAAGACATTTTCTTACATTTTAATAGGTAACAAAAAGTACATCTGGACCTATTTTTGTTGCCAAGTTGTACAATTATTTAACATGATAGTGATGTAACTGTAATGACATATTGAAATCTGGCCATTAAGGAAACTTGGCTCAACCAACACCAAGTTACTGCTTTCTCCCCGCCACACCTCAGATACCCACCTTTAGTTTAAACACAGCCTCACTGCTTGGAAAGAGACGTTCAGCTTTCTCCAACCAAAACTGAAAAACATATTATTTTTTTTTATATCGAATTACTTTTCTGAAAGTAAAATACTGCATTCAACTATTTATAAAATTGTGCTTTGTATTCACAAAAACTCTGCATAAAAAGAAATTGCTTCATTTCTGAAATCAAAATGAAATAAATTATTTATTTTGAAAATGTTTGAAAAGCTATATAGAAAATGTGCATAGGCAACAAGTTGTGTACTTTTGATTTTTGTGAAAAGAAAATTGGAAAACCAATTTTTAATTTTAAAAAAAATAAAATTCTCTGAATATTTCATTAGTAAATTTTGATTTAAACAGAGATAAATTAACACTGTCAGTTACACTATAATGCAGTGAAGTATTTGAAATAGTGATGGGTCTGATGAAAGCGTTACCAACCGTGGCTCTTCCTGGATCAATATTTGTCTGGGTACACAACTCACAAACTGAAATGAAGAAAAGCAATGGCTTCGTCATAGTTTATCTGGGGGTTTTTACACAGTGTAAAACACACTCAAACAGGTTCACAAAAAAAACCCCAAGAAAGTTAGGACATCTTTGTTATTATTGCCATCTTATATTACTTAATGATTTACATGCGAGTAGATTAAGAAATACAAGCTAAACTATTTGGGTATAAAATAGTGAGTAATCATATCTGAAAATAAACTATAAGTTTGTCCAAACAAGGTACACAGGATTTATTTATACTAATTTAAATACAACAGATAAAATTTAGAAATGTTTTTGGCAATCTTAAATTTAACTCTCAGAGACAGATTCATAAAATTATTTCTTCGTGAAAAATATAAAATCAGTCCTGGTATGTCACAGGTATTTTAAATCAATACCTGGCCTCTCTTATTTCAGTTATTTGAAAAAGAAACAATGGGACACTATATATGTTTCAATATATACACAGATCTATGTTCAGTGATATTTTGTAATATGTAAATGTTTTGTGCAAAGTTCTGCTGCTTACTTTTCAACACCAAATCTTTCTGTGAATTGTCCAGATCATAGGATCTAAAAATAAATTAAAAATTACTTCAAGGAAAGGGTTAACTATAATTTATAAGAATAAAGCTGTGATCTAGCATAAATAATAATTTTTTAAAAAGTCTGGCAAATTAAAGCACAACAAATTACTGTTGTTTAAACAAATCAGCAATTCATACTATGTTGTCAATCTACCCAGTATAATAAACCTTTCAAAAGTTTCTCACATAACCACAACATCAGTAAAAGTTTGTTCATTAACATATCAGTTACCATGCAACCAGCTTCGCCATCCTAAAACTTTTCATATAATTTCTCTATCCACATTTTGACTTTATAAAATTTTCATGATTACTGTTAATCAAAATTATTAAAAAAACGCACAAAGTTCTCTAATTACAATGTTTTTTGTTAAAGGAATGTGGAAAATCTTTTTAATTTTCTAGGTAAACTTTTTAAAAAAAGAGTAATAAGATCATATTTTTAGTCAGAAATGTATAAATAAGCTGATGCTATGGAATAAATATCACAAGTTTTTATAAATATCACAACAGCTCAGACACACATAAGCAGATATTTGGAAACACAATGCTGTTGTTAAAAAATTTTGAATGCATTTTTCAGTTATGGAAAATACAACAATTCTTATTAAAGACAAACCTCTTGTAAGCAACCAGAGCTTTGTCCTTTTCTCCGAGAGCTGCAAGTATCTGACCATGCAGTTTGTGAGCCTGTGGAACTGTTTCTCGGACACTAAGAAAAACACATATGTACCTGCAAATAGAAAGATTATGATAGTATTGTGTTTAAGGTAAACTATAAAAAATTTGATATTAGCTGCCTGCATTTTTTTCAAAACAAATTAGAAATAATCCATATATGAAAATATTAACCGTAATTAAATATTTACATTAAATATTTATTTTATAATCCTAACATAGCAAAGTAATAAGAATGCCAATCCTGTGTAAGTTTTAATACTAACCCTAACAGAGATACATGTTATATTCATTAACAGTCTAGTGATGTCTCGAAACATGTTCATGCCTTTAATGAAGATGCTCATTAGAAAGTTAATTACCTTTTTGCAAGTTCATATTCTGCAATGTCATAGTAAAGTCTGGCTATCTGATATCCTCTTGAACTCCTCTGATAAAACAAAGTAAATGGAAATTATGTGAGTAACACTATAAAATCATGCATGTAAAAGAATAATTATGCTACACTGCTGATAAAAGAAAAAAATACTGTGTATTTATTAATTTTGAAGTCTAATATTATTGGTAATGGTAAGTAATTTGTAATAACTCTGTAAAGAGTTCAGGGATTTCACCAGTGAAATGTGATGTACATGTTATTATTTCATTTCCATCTTCAAAACTAAGCTGAATTTAAGATAATACATAATCTTGACAAATTATCTAATGCATACTGTATTATGCATTATGCCATCCAAATATCACTGGCTAAAAATAGCCCCTTTATTTTTATTCTTTTCCTGTGAAAAATAACTTGATAATTTTGGTTTAAAAGACACAGCTCTGATGATCTTTCACTGGAAAACAATAGCTGTATTTTGTGATAACACTGAAGAAATAAAACCAAGTTGTTTTCTTTTTGTTTAAATTTTCTTCTGTTTTACAGCTTATTTCTAACAAATATATCGTAAATGCTGAACTGAATCACTGAAAAGGTAAACTGGTTAATAAAACAAAGGCAAAATACAATAATAATAATAATAATATGAATTTTTACATTCGTATCTACTCTACAATTAATATAAAAAGAATTCTTTTTATTAGATTTTAATAAAAGTGGTGCAGACAAATGTTGTTGTTTTTTTCTCAATAGCTGTAACCTCTATTTTAGTTTTTAATGATTCTGTGGCATTACTTTATTTTTTGCAGTTTCCATTCAACCTTGTTACCTTAATGTTTAGTTGTCAGTTATTTCAGTTGGTTATTGTAAGAGCCGTTTTGTTTTAAAACAATACAGTATAAATAGGCAGAGCGTATGACTATCAAGATTTAGCTGGTTTTATTTGTTTGTTTTTAAATATTCGATTATTTTTATTTTTTTATTTTTTTGTACAAATGATACAAGTCGCTGTTTATCATGTGATTGTAAATCAACAAATTTACACCATTTTATCTTCTATTTTCACTTTTGTCATGAAATTATTAGAGCTATGAAACTCATCTTAGCAAAGCAGATAATAACTTATGTAATTAATCTACAAAACAAAAACTCGTGAAATCAAAAATGAAAGTAGTGATTTCCTAGTATTAGTACTAATAGTTGCAGTAGACAGAAATACTGTGCAATTCTGTGATACTACAGACAAGCACTACAAGTACAATCATACCTCTTTTTCATCTTTGATTTTCCTAGCATAAAAGAAACATGTCTGTCAACGTCTTTTTTTGTTCTAAACATCTTGACTCATCTAAATATCAAAACGATTATCACGTCAAATAATCAAGAACATAAAGCATTTTCGCGGTCAAGCTAAAATGTCTACACACGAGAATCCCCGAGAAAAAAGGAAGTTAGAGAGTTTATCGAAGGGAGATAACTTATATCATGGCGCGAATTTTTGAATTACAATTAAAATGTACAGGAACCATAATTACACCCACCAAATGATTTCTTGTTGCGAAATAATAATAATAATAATAATAAAAAGTGTGGTTCCGGGAAAAATAAACCTTTAATAACTTACCACATACTTTTGAATAATAATTAAAAGTATATGCACGTGGTTCCGGGTGACAATGACAGGCATTTCTTTTATATTAAATACTTAAAAAATAAAAATAAATAAAACAATTTACATGCATAATTTTACAGGGTGGTCCACAAAAAGTGGTGCAATTTTCAAGACTTATTTTCCAGAGAAATTAATATTTAATTTCCATTTTCGGGTGAATGTAGAGTGTAGCTGTAAATTTTATCTGATGGCAAGATGGATGTCGAAGAACAGTTTCCAGTCCAGGATCGGACCAAAATTGTTGAACTGTACTTTGCTACAAAATCACCTGTTCTTGTTCAGAGGCAATTTCGGCGTGATTTCCCAGGGCGGAAAATTCACATTTGACTGCCAGGACATTGGCTCATGTTCAGGACGTTAGGACTCATTTGGAACATCGCCGCGGAAGTCCACCAGACGGCTGTCACAAGAAGTGGGGATTTCGCGGAGTTCTGTGATAAGAATTATTCATAATGACTTGAAACTGTTTCCCTACAACGTGCAGATTCTTCAAGCTCAATGCCAGGGCAACCCGAATGAATGCTATGAATTTTGCCAGACAGTTAGTGAATGGATTGAAGACAATCCTGGCCTTTTGGACGTCCTTCTGTTCAGTGATGAGGCACATTTTCACTTCACTGGGCATGTGAATAAGCAAAATATGAGATTCTGGGCCAGAGCACAGCCTCATGAGCATGTGCAAGCACCCCTGAATGTAGAAAAAACAACAGTATGGTGTGCAATAGGAAAGACAAGCATCTATGGTCCATACTTTTTTGAAGACGACAACGGTCGGGTGACAGTTAACACTGATCAGTATTTTGATATGCTGCAGAGATGCTTCATTCTGGCCTTACGAAGGAGGAGGGCGGTTGATATGAACACAGTTGTTTTTCAACAGGATAGTGCACTGCCTCACTGTTCCAGCTGCACTCTAGAGTATCTGGGACAGCACTTCCCACAAGACAAGTTAATTTCGAGGAGGACAGACAACCCATGATTCCCCCAATGTCAACCCACCAGACTACTTCCTAAGGGGTTACTTGAAAGAGTGTACCAGGACAACCGTCCGACAATCGAGAGGCTAAAGGAAAACATCAGGCGAGAAATTAGGAGAATTCCAAGAGATATGTTGAGGAGAGTTGTCAACAACTTTAATGTTAGGGTGGCAGCCGTGATTCAGCAGTGTTGGGCTTGGATTGAACATGTTATTAATTACTAGAAAATACAAGGAAAAAACTGGTCATTTTGAAAATGGTGCTTGCCGCATAAAACTTATAGTGGTATCCCATCCCTGGCTGAAAAATCTTGGAAAAACTGCAACATTTGTAGAAATTATGGCAAATTAAAACTGCACTGCTTTTTGTGGACTATCCTGTATTTCGCTTGCAATATAATATTAATAATAATAACACAGTGGGCATGTAGTTTTTATTTTGTTAGCTGAGAACATACGAATTGATTGTAGTTTAAAAAATAATATCAATTATGAAAACAATCATAACCAGGAAATAATACAGATAAAATAGTGTCTAATATATCTTGACCATCTCAAACATGTTTTATAACTTTCAGAAGTGTTAAAGTGAATTACTTGGGGACTGGTTACCTCTGGTACAAAAAATTCAGTAATATTTTTTTAAAGAATTATCCTTACAATTTGTTTCTCTCTTCTTTTTTTTCTTTTTTTCTTATTTTTAATATTTTCTTTATCTCTGCATTTGTGTATTAAATGGGTTTTTGGGGGGGATTGTTGTTTTTTGGGTAACTAGTTTCTTTGGGGGGGTCAAATAAATTTTTTTTTTATCGTTCTTCATTGTAAATAGTTATTCCAATTCTTCATCATACAATTATTAAAATATTTATAATAATAATAATTAAAAAATATAAAAATAAATAAATTAATAATAATACTAATGATAATGCTTCAATAAGAAGCATTATCATTATTATTATTTATTTATTTATTCTTCATGCTTCATATTTTTATAAATTTTATTTTTACTTATTTTATATATAAGGTTATTAATTTATATGGTTTCTTTTTATTCATTCTTCTCTTTTGTTCTTATTCTTCAGTCATCTTGTTTCTGGTTTTCATTCATGTTTTACATATGTTTCTGAGTGATTGTTTTATTATATATTGTTATTGCTTCAACTTTATTTTTGATTTTTTAATCATTTTATTTTTTATTTTCTTCATCTTAAATTCATTTGATTATTTATTAATCATGCTCAGTAAGTTGGGAACTACATTATTTGTTTTTAAATAACTATATATTTATACAACACTCTGAAATAAATATATATGTATATATTTGTTTTTGTAAATAACTGTGTGTGTACTATTTTTAAATAACTACATTTTATAAAAAACTATACAAGTACATATTTGTTTTTCATGACTAACTAAACTTTTATATTTATTGTTTGTTACAACAAATAAGGTGAATATAAAATATAATTCACCTAATCAAAGATTTACACTAAAAAGACATGCAGAAAGCTTTTTCGTAAACTGTCGAGATTGTTGAAAATTCTGTTGATGTCCAACAAATAAAATATTAACTCTGTTTACTGTTCAACATTTTTCACTTTATTATACAACATTCCTGTTTACACGTTGAGCATACAATTTTATCTCAGCAGTAACAAATTCTTTTACTGACAGAAAACGGAAACAATTTAATAATTAATGATAATCTACCCTTTTTTTTAATTGTGTGTTTTATGGAAAATAACATATATGAATGATTATTGTTAAGAAATTAATATTTTAAAAACTAAATGTTTATAATTTTAAAAAAAAAAAAAAAAAAAAAAAAAGTTATAAAAAACAACAAACAAACAATAATAAAAACGAATATAAATTTGTTATTCAAAATAACATGAATTGTTGACCAGAAATTAATATTTAAACAATTAACTAAATTTTATTTTATTATATTATTATTTAGGTTTCAGTTGACATTGTGGAATAAGAAAATTGACAACAGTGAGTACATCCAGAGTACAAACAAATTACTGACATATATTTCTACATATACATTTGTACAACCACAGTGTTTCAAGGCTGTTGGGCACTACTGAAATTAGAACAAAATAGATTGAACCTTCTTTATCTGTAATGCTTAGGACTAGGAGTATCTTTGCTTTGGAATCAGGTTGAACATTGAACATTTTTTTTTCTTCTTCTTGTACTGCTTGATATATAACGCATGTAGATAATTCTATACAACTATAATATTGTTAATAAGATAGTGCTTTAAAGAAAAAAGTGAATTAACCTAACATAAAAATAATGGCATTGATTCTGGATTTCAAATAAGAGCTCAGCTTCTAATGTGACTGTTTGGTGTTAACATTTTCCTTAGTTTCACAACTTCAGTGAATTAAAAAACGACCCCCCAAAAAAAAAAAAAAATAATAATAATAACAATATTTTTTTTTACATCTGGGTTATGAAACAACATAGAAAGTAACTGTGTGACTTGAAGCTTATTCTTCTAATATTTTACTTTATTATTAAAGATATCACCATAAGCAAAATAATTATCTTGAAGTATAACAAATTTTTGGATTTTTCATGAATACATGTACACATAAGAGAAGACTGAATTTTTCTCTTTTTAAAAAATAATTCTTGGATCCTACTGGATTGAGGTATTATGTTTAGCTCAACAATAATCAGTGTATGCAATCATAGTAATAAATGCAAACGAATTATCTGCATGTCTGTATTCATGTGAATGAATGCATTATAACTATACATTATTTGTCTTTGTACGTGTGTGTGAGAGAGAAAGTAAGAATTATTAATAAAATAAGTGAATGAAATTAATCATAAAAAAAGTTATTGTGTATATATATAATAAAGTCTTGTAATTAACACATCTTTACCAAACATAATATGACAGAATGAACTCCTTTACTTAGAAAACTGTACTTTTCCAAAGAAACAGTGTACCTTTGACAGCACAAATGGTCTAATACAATTATTTGCTGCCAAGTTACTATGACAACTGTCAACTCTGCATGCATTGATATGATGACTAGAAAAAAGGCAGCGAGATATTTTTAAACTGTTTATTTTAATTAAGACTAGATGGCAAAAAAAAATATATATATAGCTTGGAAATTTGGATATAATTAGACGATTTCTTTGCATCATCAAAGGTACACTTTAAATATGGCAATTGTATCCCAATACTGTATTATCTGATGTGGTCTACAAATAAGAAGTTTATCAACACTATCATTTATAAACAATTATACTAACAGGTAATGAATAATTTGTATGCATTACTTAACATTTGCTACAAATATCACAATATATTATGCACAGACACACTGCTAATAACAAAGATGCCTAAAATACATTTTTCTCATCTACACAACATTTAGTTTAATCTGATATGTTAACATAATTCAATTCACAGCTGACTGTATATTCTATGTGCTCATCTATAAACCTGAACTAAGTCCCTTTTCATCTCTACTTACTTATCATTTTGGGGTTTTTAAAAAATACTGGCTCTATGAGCTTTTAGTCAAATTTCAGGATGGTTTTTAATTAAAAAAAAGAAGTTTTATTTGACAAAGTTTATGTTAAGAAAATAGAAAAGGAACCTGCTGCCACTACAATGTAGCATGCTCTTATAAACCTGGGATGATTAGTAGACCTTCCCATGGACACTAAAGCATGTACCACTTTTCATGATGTAGCTAGACGTATGTTAAAGTGGATAAATATTTAACATTACCTTTAGGATCCTTACCAAGTCTGTCTTTCATAGGCACAATCAGATTAAGCCAGATTAACAAGTTGTGGCAAAATAAATCATCACAGCTTACAATTACCATCACATTTATCTTCAGCTTTAAATATTATTTGCAGGTTTATGCTGTTGCCAATTCAGCAGAGGACCAGATTTATAGATTAGTGCCTCAGTCTGAAAGTTCCTTTCAAAATCTCTTTTGTTTTCTGTATTTTTTTAAACAATGTTAAGTAAATTAAGTAAAGAAGTAATTAACAACAAATTAGACTTATTGAACTCACTAGATGAAATATGCTGTTTTATCATTAATAAATGTCTTCAAACTGAATTTTTTAATATTTTTATTTCCTGCAGAGAAACATTTACTCACTCTTCAGTGATTTGATATCCATCTTGAAAGCCTTCTTATCAAGTTCAGTTGCAAGACTTGTACAACTTAGTCCATCTAAATCCTGATTTAAATACCTTCTCAAAAACCTTTAGCATACAGAAACACAAACACTTGACAAACTGAGAAGAAAAACAACACCAGTCATGACTTTTTAAAGCTTATTTTACTCGGGACTATCCACATATAAATGATAACAATAACAGCTATTAGGCAGTGAAAGTTTACCATTGTCATTACTGCCAGAAATATAACTGCAACCCTATGATACAAATATTATTATTAAATACATCTGCTATTAGTAACAGGCAGGAAGAAATAAAAACACAGCTATATATAATTATATAATGTATACAGTTCTTTCATATATATTTTTTTTAAATTATTTTTAACATCAAAATCATAATTTAGAGAAACCTAAATAATTTAAATGAACATTTGAGGACAATTAAAGAAAGAATTTTTCATATGTATGAAATTTCACAACCTGTATTTTTATATACTGTAACAAAAAAAAAAAAAAAAAAAAAAAAAAGATTAATATTAAACAGTTCTAATAATTATCAAGTTGTTTTCTTTCATCTTTTAAAATTTTTTACCAACCATGGTAACTTTCTTCTGTCTTTTTAACCTCAACTATATCTGGTCAAATACAGCTTCACTTTCATTTTATTTTTATCGAAAAAATATTTTAAAAATTAAATTGACTTCCAAACTGTTAGTATGAGGCAGTTATTTTGGCACACAAATAAATGAATTTGAACAGTAACAGTCACTAAGTAACATATACATTTTTATTCATCTAACAGAAGAAACTTTAAAAAAGAGATGAAGTCTTAATAATGTATTATAAAAAACCTGTTTTGTAAAAAAAGAGAAATATTTTCAAGTTGACAAATTTTCATTCCTTTAAAACAAAACAAGAAACCAGAAAACAATAATGTTACACAAAGTAAATATAAACTATGTAAAAAATTGAATAAAAAATTGAATAAAAAATTGAAAGAACATTTCAAATTTAAACCAAGTTCCTTTATTGCAAACATGCAATTACTATATCAACAACAACAACAACACCCCACCCTGTTAAAATGTACCGAATGTCAGCTCTTTTTTTAAGTACAATTTTGAAATAATCAATGGTATCAAATTCTCCAGTTTTGTCACTAACTAGATGGTTTCAAACAATTATTGTTATCCCCTGAAGTTTGGATACTTTTTTGTTATGTTTTGAAATACTTACGTTATTAGTAAAGGAGTAGTAACCTAAATGTTTTAATATTTGAAATAAATTATTATCCAGTGTATTCTCTTAAGTAAAAGTAAGTCGAAGTACATTTAATTTTATTAACATTGAACTTGTTTCAAATGATTTGTAATATATATGTGTAGAAAGAACAGTTCTGAAGAACAAGTATTGTACCTTTATTAAAGAAAAAGAAATGATGGTATTTTGTTTAAGGAGTTGAGAGGAAAAGAAAGTTTCCAGGAACGATGTATTGCAAAAACAAACAGTATGGCTGAGTAAAACAACTGTCATATCAACAAATTAAAAAATTATCTGCATGAATACTGAAAATTAAAAAAAAAAAAAAAAAAATTAAAAAACATTTTTCAACTTATATACAATCAATTAAGCATAACTATTGTAACAATTATAATATAATATTATATAAAATGTAAAATTACAGTTTTGTTGTCTATTCAACTTTGTTGTTTTAATACAAGTTAACATAACTGCTATGTAGTTTATAATACTATTTATTTATTTATTTATTTATTTATTTATTTTCATTTTTATTATTTTATTTATTATTATTTTTTATTATTATTATTAAGCCAGTAATATAAATGAATCCTATTTTCAAAAATATATAAAATTGTTTCCTAGTGTCTGAGCTTACTTTAATATTTCAAAAAATGAAAATGCATTTTAAAAATATATAATTCAAGAAACTGGATGGATACAAAAATGGAGTAATTAGAACTAACAAGGATATGGAAATCACATCAGCTTGTCATCCACTGCCATGGAAACTGGCATTTTGCTTTTTTATACTGATCAGCGCACACACCATGCAGTTAGCGTCTTTCAATAAATATCCATTGTCTTCTGTAATGAGTGTTCTTCCTTGAGATAAGTCCAGTGCATTTTCATCCAGTTATTTACACGAGCCTGCAAATAAAAACAGCAAAACCATGCAACACTCTTCAAACCAAGCACTGTTAGGAAAGTAATGGGTTAGTCACTGTATCTTATAAACCAATTAAAATTAGCATTCAACTTAAACAAACTGAAGCATACTCATATGGTAGTGCTTTTGAAAATAAAATATAAATAAATAAACAATAACTTTTAAAAAATCAATCATTGTTATGGGATAAAATGAAGTTTACATTCAGAAGCAGAACATATTTAAACAAAAATAATGTTTAAGAAATATTTGGAAAAGGCTCATTCCAATTTAGTGGTTATGGGGGAAAAAAACGAATTGCTGAATTATTTAATATTTAATTTTGATTAGTGAACTTGTTAGAAAACAAATGCCCTAAACAATACAAATTAAAATTTAAAATTAAAACACTTTGTAAAAGGGAATAAGTTTCATGCAAATTTGGTTTATTGTAGACAGTTAAATTTGATGAAAATATATCTTGTTTACTTTTTTGTTTTTATTTTGAAGTTCATTATTTTACAAGCTATTAAAAGTTGACATTAAAAAAATTATATAATTGACAACTTAACTGATGTGTTAACATATGTATGTATCATGTATAAATTTATTTTAAACATTTAAAATTGTACCTTTTCTGTATAAAATATATTCTGTAATGCTATTCTAAATACTGTCTGAAAACACCCTCAAACAATACTTATCGTTTAGAAACATGCCAATACTACTACTGGCAGAAATACAAACCTGGGTCAAAAATTGTTTTAATAGCTATTTCTTAGGGGGAGGGAACCTAATGGCAAATTTCGACCCAGGTTTTGGAGGTGGAGCAGGTGCTGCTTGGGTAGGACTGGTTGGAGTAGTCGTGACAGCACCAGAAGCTGCTGCTGATGGTTTTGGTGTGGTACCAAATGATTTAGGAGCTAAAGACCCAGCAGTTGATGACTGTTTCAACCAAGGTGGTGTTGGCGCCCCCTTCGCTCCAGAATCTGATGCTGGTTTTGTCCATGGTTTTGGAGGAGCAGCTGGAGGTACTGAAGTGCCAGCTTTTGGTAAGGCAGCACTTGCTTGTTGTTCAGGTTTGGCAACTGCAGGCTTAGGTGGGGCTGCAGGTGGTGTTGGCTTAGGTGCTGTTGTAGGTGGTGCTGCTGCAAGTGGGACAGATTTTGATGGTGCAGCAGGTGGGACAGATTTAGGTGGTGCTGCAGGTGGGACAGATTTAGGTGGTGCAGCAGGTGGGACAGATTTAGGTGGTGCAGCAGGTGGGACAGATTTAGGTGGTGCTGCAGGTGGGACAGATTTAGGTGGTGCTGCAGGTGGGACAGATTTAGGTGGTGCAGCAGGTGGGACAGATTTAGGTGGTGCTGCAGGTGGGACAGATTTAGGTGGTGCTGCAGGTGGGACAGATTTAGTTGGTGCAGCAGGTGGGACAGATTTAGGTGGTGCTGCAGGTGGGACAGATTTAGGTGGTGCTGAAGGCAGAGACTGCTTTAGTGGTGCAGCTACAGATTCTGGAGTTGTGGCTATTGGTTTGGTAGATGTAGCCAATTCTGATTTAGGGATTGTGGCAGCAGATTTGCCTGCAGCTGTTTGGGGGACAGTTGCAGGAGCAGCAACTTCAGATGTTGATGCACTAGCACTTGCAACCACCACGGAGGCTGGTTTAGAGTCAGACTCTGCTGCAGATGATGAAATTTCAGTAGCAGCCTGTGTTGGTTTTATCTCTGCCTGAACAACAACTGTGGATTCCAGCTGTGATTTTTCAGTTTGAACCTGAGATGGTACAGACGCAATTGGTTCCATGGATAATGGTGCCACTGCATCTTCTATTGCACCTGGGGATAAAACCAAGGGTGATTTTGTGGGAGGAGATAACTCAGACTGTTGGACAACAACATCAGTAGATGATTCAGTACCTGAAAGTATTTTTGACATGTCTGGACCTTTGCCTTTCTTCGGAGGCTCTTTTTCATCTTTCTTTTCTTTTTCTTTTGCTTGTTTCGATTCTTTTGCTACAGCTGACTTTGAAATCGATCTAGATGCAGAATTGTTGGCCATCACCTCATCAAGCTTTTTCTGAATGTTTTCAAAACTGTCAGCACCCAGGTAGTCCATCTGACCTCGTTCCCAGGCAAGCTTGCGTTCCTGATCATCAAGAATGACTATTCCATCACCACTGTTACCCTCCTGCAGCTGTAGATTAGCCAACTGACCTATCAGTCCTCCCTGAAAGAACATAAAATTTTATATAGAAAGCGATTTATTAAGAGAGCAAGAAAGAGAAAATTAGGCTTAATTCAGATAATCTTGAAAAATACAAACAGAAGTCCCAGATGTTGCTTTTCCTGGATTGATATCTTATAAATTGTTATTCAAAACAGTTTTATTCATATATTATTAATCAATATAAAATTATATTACAAATACAGATTAAAAGAAACCTTGAAAAAAAAAAAAAAAAGTATTTGAAAAATACCAGTAACAGAAATATTTTACTTCTATATTCATTTAACAATTTATAATCCTTTTCTGTGATACAGTAAATGATATGGCAGTTACATCTATTATGGAGAGACATTCCAGGTAATTACAGAAACAGGTAACTAGTTAATCATGCCATTTCATCCCTACAGTCTTTATGTTCGCTATCAAAGTATCAAAACTAATCAAGTTTCTGCAAAATAAATATTAACTGTTAAAAGCCAGATGCACAAACAGATTTAAATTTATGTATTTGTATTAGAAAAGCCATCAAGCACTGGTGACAAAATAGCTACATTGTTATATATATTCTGTTTAATGTGTATAAAATGTTGTTTTAAAAACAGCTGTAATTACTGCATAACATCACAAAATGTATATTTTATAATCTGTCAGTTACATACACGTGTTCAAGCAATATTCTCATGTAATTTCACATTAAAATGCTGTGTGCACACACATCTTTTATGATTTATTCTTAACAAACATACTGTTAGAATAGCAATATAAATATACAATATATAATTGAACAAATGTAATAAATAAACAATTATTTTAAAAATATATCAATGAAAGCTGTGGCTAATAATATATTAGTTAATGGAAGCATTCACATAATCATACTAATAACCACTTGAATGTATTCCTAAACCCAGTACTAGAAATAATCAAAAATGGGAAAACATTATGATCCTAAATGATTGTTAAATATAAACATGATGACTACACAGACAAAACAGATACATTTACACAACAAACAACTGTATAGCGATACATTCTTTACTAAAGCAAACCAGAGCCACTAACTATGCATACATCACATGCTGCATAAAATATATAATGTAGAGAAACACTATATTCATATCAAGCAATATATACATGAATATCAAAGACAAACAGGGTTGCAAATAAAGTACAAGCCCAAGCAGAGCATTCAGGATTTCTACAAATTTAACAAAAATATTTTTGTTTTAATTATATGAAGATTGTGTATTACTAGATTAATGGCTTCTGTCTTTAAAATTATTAGAATAAAACATTAGTAAACCAGTGTATAAAAACCAATAGACAAATGCACTTATTTTGAAAGTGGTGAAAACTGACATTCATTAATATCCATTTTATTTATTTATTTATTTTAATCTGTTTATATAGAACAATTTTCATTAACATTTTTTTTTTTTTTTTTTTTAAATATAATAATAATAGTAATAATAACAATCAAAGAGACAATCATTTTTAATTACCATTTTATACTATTTTTCTTATGCACCTGTTTACCTGATGTATTTCTTCTAACTTATCTTAAAGACAGGATATACTTATTAGTAATGTTCCTTGCGAACTGCCATTTGTTAAGATTACAAACTGACAAATTATTTTAACACACATTTGTAAATTTAATGATTGATCAAGGCAATCTTAATTCTTTCATCTTATCAGTGTACAATTAAGACAGGCCACACAGACTAAATACATGCATGTTTTAGTATTCACTGCTTACACAAGTTATATGAATATATGAGGTATATATAGTTTTAAGCTAGAAATTTTTTTATGAGCTATAGTAACATGCAGCATGGTCACTATGAATGAACCTGTGACAGCACAATTTTTGACCACAGCCCTTTCTAAATGATCACATTACCCCTTCTTGTTTTGTAATAAAACTGATTCTGAACCAACATTCAGCCCTCAAAGTAAGTCGCAAATGACCAGTTAGTTCTTGCCTTTATAAGGAGAATTGGCTGCTGATTTTAAATGTTTTTACTGAAGCAGTAACATTTAATATATAATTTGTAATCTAATTTTAGATCTCAAATAGTGAGCAACTAGCCCATCTGAGCTCTAAACTGTATATACTCCAAAGTTGCCTATTTCCATTGTGAGATAAACTGATAAATTACTAACAAGAGGAATAATCTGCCAAAATAAACTAAAAACAAAATAATTTCTATTAGCCCAAACCATTCTGAGGTTTGAGTTATGGTACTATTTTATTTTAGTAAACAGAAACTGAAAGTTTTATTAGGAGCATTTAAAAACATTAAAATGTTCAGTGTGTAACAATTTGGTGTAAAATAAATACTACTGATGCTGTGAGAAACTAGGCCGATATTGTTAAAATATTAAAGGTTCGTGACAACTGCTGCTTATTTCAAGGGCTGTACTTTAAAGGTTTACAATAATTACAAAGAGAAAAACAATCCCCACCCCGCCAAAACAAAAAAGAAAAACCAAAAAACTTTCTAATAAGAAAATTAAAAAAATATACTTTTAAAAATCTGATGTGATCACCCACATTTGTTAATCACAAAACAATTGGTCAATAATGGATGTATCAAAAATCCCCAAAATCTGAATACTTTAACAAGAACTACCAATATCTATCTGGATGGAGCAGATAGCACCTTTCTGCTGAAGATTTTAAATCCATCACAGTTTCATGTGAATGAATGATTATCTGTCAAGCATGGCACACTAGCTGCCAAATAAAGCTGGCATAATACAGAGTCAAAGTTCCAGCCACAGAATAACAAGGGCCAATTTAAAAACCATCATGGTATAGTTTGTTACAACTTACCATTTCGGTACCATTAGTATCATTAGAATTCTCATCTGTATCTTTTTCACTCTTACTGTCCACAGATGTACTTGCATCATAATCACTGCTTGCATCATAGTAAGTATCATCTTCAGTTTGATCATCTGTTTCAGTATCAGTAGGTGTTACATCCTTATTCACCTCAGGTTCACCAGCTGATTTTACAATTTCATAGTGTTCTTTAATTTCATCTTTTTCTTGTATTGATATAATTCTGTCAGCCTGCTCATCAGGGCTGCTGTCAGTTTTTAATTCACTGGTTTTCATTTTATTAATATCCATCTCCAATTCCAGAGATGCAGCTGAGTAAATATCATGCAAAGTTGTTTCAGGATCAACAAGAGAAAGAGGCTCTTCTGGATAGTGAGTCTCGTAAACCATGTACGACTTGATTGGCTCTTGTGAAATGCTTATCACCTGTGGACTGGTGTAAACTACATCACTGGAAATTGTCTTTTCCATACTATCTTCACTGTAATTTTCTAATGGGGGTGTATAGAACACCTTATCTAACTGAGGAGGAACAAATGGGAACACAATTTGGTATGTGGGTTCGTGGTAATGTTGGTTAGTAGACACAAATGTTGACTCATGCTCCGTGGGATGGGGGACATGTGGTGCTAGAAGTTGCTTCTGGAACGGCATCTGCAAATAACAGAAGCCAAACTAACTTCATAAAAGTTTACTGATAAATTCTTTTTTTTTTTTTTTTTTTTTTTTTTTTTTTTTTTTTTTTTACAGCTCCATGACCTTATTTCATATTAGTTTCAAACCCAAATTCTTCAATAACAGGTTTTTGTATTAACATTTCATTTACATTTAAAAAATTAAAAAATAAATAAAACAATACATCTTTTCAGAAAATTAGAAAGATATTAAGAATAAAAGGTATTATAAATGAATTTTAAAACTGTACAAATCATAATTTTTAAATTTTGTTGTAGCTGGTTAAAAACCCATCTTCAGTTACAGTTATAAATTTCTTTTTGGACTGATTTTCAGTTGTATTTTTCTCTTGCACAAGCTCAGTATCCGAGATGTGACAAAATTAGGTCAGGATACATTTTAATTTTGAAATGCAAATAATTCTGAACAAGCTTTTACTTAATAAAATGAAGTAACTTGAATCTGAAAATATTCGGTAACAGACGTTTTATGCTGAAGTCTCTGATATACATTTACAAAAGGAAGAAGCTCTAAAAATAGTGAATATGTGCAGAATGTGATTTTACTACCAGCTGAACCCACAGCAAACACATGCTAATTTGCTTCTTACCACAACAACTAAATTATTAACTACAGAATGTGCGTAAAAAAGTAATTCAAACCAACTTTTAACAAACACAGAGCATAAGATTTAGAAATATGAGATCATCATTCCTAGCATTTACAGGTATGTTCTTTTAAAATAGTTATATACACTAAGGTTCAAAATAAATTTAAAGCTAAAATGAACCATCATACATACAATTATGAATTCATTCATTTTTAAAACATTTTAATATCTTTGGGGAAATAACTGGATTTTGTTTAAACACAGTAATTTCTAAGTATAAATAGTAATTAAATTGGAAACATAGTTAAGTTAAAAACTAAGATATTCCTTGATTAATTTGTAGCTTTTTAAGAATCAATGATTAAAACCATTTTACATTAACATATCATGAAACACAAATACTCACATTTTAATTTTTTTTAACATTTATCGTGTTACCTAAATATCCAGCTGTTACCAGGGTAACTGGGCAAGAGGAAAATCATTTACAAGTGACTTTTATTATATAGAACCATGATCTCATTTAATACACCACACAAGAATTACACACATGCTACAAAAAAACAGTTATAAAACAACCCTGATAGTGTTCAAAACTACAAACATACACAACATCTAAAACTTAAATAAATGATCATGGAAGTCACAAAATTTAAAAATAAAAATGACTGGGTCCGAAACAAAATGTAATTTTACTATAATAAAATATGTTGTGACAATTAAAAATTGTAAATTTGTTTTTTATTTATTTTGAGAATTGTTGTAAGATGGGGAGAATAGGAACAGATTACACATGTAAAAGATCCCTTTCCTTTTATTTTTTATTCTTCTTTTGTCTTTATTATATAACTTTCCCCCATCTTCTTATATGCTGTAAATGCAGATCAATATTGAGGGAGGATGTCCTCATGACTAGTTTTAGTGAATGTTTTTTTTCTTCTAACATTCAGAAGGAAATTTAATTAAATATGGAACAGCATTAACTTAGGTAATTTTGTATGTGGATATATGTATACTTTATTGTTGAATCATTAAGTCTTCTTGAAATATAATAAAATGTTTCTGTATGGATAATTTAAGTCTAAACAACTTTACCAAACCATCAAATACAAGCATTTAGAGACAATGGAGTATGATCATGCAGAATGATGTTTATTGAACTCCTCTATGAGTTTTTCAAAACATACTGTTTTTAAAGTTATAAAAAGATTACATAAAGATTACATTCTGTTACTACTCCTGACATTTATAAATCTTGATAAAATCTATAAATAATTTAACTCAAAATATTTATCTACCTTTAAACAATGAACCTGTATTATACACACACATATATATATATATATATTCATCTTAATTGTATTCTACATCCATAATTTCTTTTTGTCTATTCGAGAAAAAAATACAATCCTTTTTATAATGAACATGTGAGATGTTTCAAACAAATGCATGTGTAAGTGCGACAGATTGATGGATAACAGATACAAAACATTTCATAAAGCAACATCAGTACTGCTTACTAGATTGCAATATAGCTAGAATAATTTGAAATAAAATAGCAACGTGATAATATTAAAATACATCTACACATTGTAAACTAGTGTACCACCAACACCTCATACGATATCAATATGTTACAATATGATTTCGTTAAGATTGGAGTTGTTTCTTTCAGTGGTAAAAGTATCTGTTTATTAAAAAGATATCATAATTCAAATAACATACATAACCATTTTCAAATATCCAACATTTCAAATCAACCTCAGTTTTTTAAAAATTGATTATATAACCCTACATAAATTATAAAAATCCATCCATACCTTCACCAGACTTTTTTTACTACTAATGTAACTAAGTAGCCCAGCACCAAAATAAAAAAGTTAAAATTATCATGGAAAATAAATCCTACAGCAAAATATTTATCCATCCAAGAAATATGTTGAACATTCTTTTCTATTTCTTACTTTTATTTCTCTTCCTCCCCCAACTAAATTTGACAAGAAAATAATTACTACTGACATAGATATATTTTTTTTCCCATTATTTCTTCTGATTTTCAAACTTTCCTACTTTCAGTCAAATATAATAATTAGAAATTAAATTTTCATTCTGTCATGCAATTGAGGATGATATAGTTTGAATGGGTTTTTTTTCTCTTACTGTTGCCACTATTTGGCCATTTTGATTATCTCCCATTTAATGTTCAACAGCAGTTTCGGTTACCAACCATCTACCATCCCATTAACATGCAGCTGGGATTAACTTATCCTTTAACATTTGCTCAGCCATTCAATTTACCCCCCCCCAATCATTCGCAAAAAATCTCTTTATGATTAAGCAATTCCATTTTCCTCTCATTCATACAAAGAAAAAACTTTAATTTCAGTTATAATGCAATATAATAAAAAAAATATTTTTACTTAATTTTCAAAGCCATTATAAACGGAAATCATTAAATACAAGTTCATAAATAATTGTACAAGTCATTTTCTCACTTCTATAAAGTTATTTTTCTAAGTATTACTAAAATGACGCAACACTGTTGAAACTGAAAGCAGAATATGTATTATTTATCTGAAAAGCAGAGCAGATCTTGAAGTCACTACAATATTGTTATACAGATTACAAGAAAACAAAAAGATCTTACCACATCCTTCACGAGCATGCAATGAAAACAAGATTAGTTGTATTATCAATGATACAAATGAATGAAAATAATGAGTAATATCATAAAAATACAAAAGTGCTTTATCTTTTAAAAGCAATTTTAATATGCATATACTGATATAGCTTAATTTTTACGAATCTTTTTTTTTTTTTAAACCGTAACTGACATAACTGCTTCTTCATGCATTAGTATATATAGTGAAACATAAAAAAAAAAATTATATACATCTTCACAAAAGTCACTTCATTCCAGTCATGATACATATGGTCTTCATCAAGATTATTACAAGCTATTATAGATAGGCTTCTTTCAATTAAGCAATATGGTTTTTTTTCTTCTTTCGTCTTTATATGCAGCTTCCATTAGATACAGTGGAACACACCAACAATTTGATAAGCCAACAGTGGAGTACAGGTTAGACAGGAAACTGGTGTGCTGAAGAAGACTGACACATCACATCTCATCTTTAATGTACTCTAAGCACAGTCACAGCCTGACATACATACTGGATATTTGATAAAAATCATGGATGACTTTGCCAAACCAGCATAGTGAGCAGGATTGGTCACTGAACCTGTTTCTCAGGACAGTATTCTGACCAGAAACCTAAAACTAATGTCTGGAATAAAGTGACTAAACAAAGACATTTTAGCAACAAATCCATATCAAGGAATCACAATTCACTGGATTTCACAATATCAGAACATCATGGGTAATGATTTGAATCTATTATTGTTATTGATGTAGGTTTTTTAATGCAATAAAATGTGTAAGTTATAAGTTCACAAAATATTCAATTTATTTAAACAAACAAAAGCCATCTTCAAACCATGCTTTAACTTGATGCATTTTAAACAGATACCATATTACCAAGAATAAATAAAAATAAAAATAATGTTTTAAAACAACTTAACTGCCAGTGAAACAAAATTGATGAACTGGTCAAACTTATCACTGGCCAAAATATAAACTGATGAACCTTTAAGCTAAATACAAGGCTACTGCCATCACAACATTTCTAAGGACTTCTAAGGGAAGGAATAAATATGAATATCAGAACAAATGAAAACGGATGTCCTACCAGAGATGGATCAAGGGATGGCTGAACACTTGACATGAAAACATCCCACCACATTGCCAGAAATTCTTGACTATGTCCGCAGCCTGGCAACGTCATAACTTGTTTTGTTTTAGTATCATAGGGATGATGCCATGGCTTGATCGCACCAATGAAATGCACTATCTTAATAGTGTCACGGAATCTGCAACAGATCAGATATTTAAATTCATCTATCGTTAGTACATTTGAGCATGAAAATATTATTTTGAAAAATAACATCAGTGAGTTTACATTTGTGCCGAGAAAGTTTTGTCATGTGTATTAAAATAAACTGCCACATACTGAGATACAATTAAAAGAGATATTGAATTTATATGAGGAAAATATGTGACCTGTACCACAAAAGGTATGTTTAAAAGGGGAATATAAAAAAATGTTTCAGTCATTTAAAAACTAAAAATATATAAACTTTAAAAAAGGTACAAGTCTTACTGAACTGCATCATAAAATGAAGTTACTGTCAGTGTTAAAATTTGATACACAGCTTTCGATTTTGAAGGCTTTGTCCATTTCTTTTCTTTTCTTTAATTTTTTTTTGAAATTTAAGAACATGCACAACATTTTGTAAAAATTATCACAACTCAGAAATGATAATTAATAAAGTACCATTCAACTGACTTTGCTTCATCTGTACCAGAGAAGTCCAGATTTATTAAATAACAAACAAGGTATCACATTTGTGTATTACAATCAAAAATCATTTTCAGATAGTTAACACTTTTTGAAGTATTTAAAGGCAACTGATTTACAAGAGAAAAATATGTTATCCTTAGATTTCTGCTATTATTAATTAGATCTACATGTAGACATCTAAAATAAATAGCTGGAGATAAAAGTTTACTTACTGAGTAAAAGCTGGAAGGTAACTATAGAAAGCTTGCGATACTACATTGTAAATGAATGGAAGATGTTTCTTAATGTCTTGTGTGGCCCAGTTGCGGAAATACAGATTTAACAAACCCTGG
Organism: Chrysomallon squamiferum; assembly: GCA_012295275.1. Classification (NCBI taxonomy): domain Eukaryota; kingdom Metazoa; phylum Mollusca; class Gastropoda; order Neomphalida; family Peltospiridae; genus Chrysomallon; species Chrysomallon squamiferum. Next base: position 12,533,120 of record CM022666.1, read on the forward strand.
TCACCACCTGTAACAAAAATTATAAAGCTAAATGCTTACAATACAAATTTCTGAGAAAATAAACTATTAACTATTAAATAATTAAATATCAAAATCTGAAAGAAATCATTTATCCACTACCGATATATTTTTTACTCATTTTTTTTTTTACTTAAAAAAAAAAGACATTTCAACAGTCTGACTGACATTTGAAAAGAATGAATTTCAAATCAGATTTATTTACCAGCTGTTTTATGCGAGTGTTACAAACATAAATCATATCAAATAATATGATAATATAATTTTAACAGCATTAGAAAGTGTAAGAACTGACTATCAGTTTATCAACAAAATGACAAAATATATCTTCACCAGGCTGTATCAAGAATTGTAGAAAACACAAACATTATCTTTGGTGTCTACTTTTCATAAATTTGCTGAAGAACAGAAAAATTATTTTCATCCTACAAGTGAAACACTCACCATCAAAAGTGCCAACAGTCATAGCAAACTGAAGTATGGACCTGTAAGTTTCTTCATTAGGTTTGAAGACAAAGACACCTGAGTTGAAGCAGTCAGGCCAACCAGCATCAGGGGCTGCCGAAAGTTCCTCCCGGTCAAAAAGTTCATCCACATTGCGAATTACCTTAACAGAAGAAAAAACATTCACAGTCAAAACATCTCATTTTAAATAATTCAGCAATGTCATTACAGATAAACAATTCATCAGTAATATCACAAGCATCTTCAAACCAAAACATATCCATTAAAAATATGTTTCGTTCAGTTCATCTAGTCTGATACATCATGAAATAAAAAGAACCCATTATAATCTCACTTTGAATAATCTAAACAGTTCATGCAAACTGTAAATTAAATTGTTAAGATGCTATTTTAAATGCTGTCATGTAACAAAAATATTGTTTTGAATTATTAATGAATAAACCAATCAGAAAACATCATAAAATTCATAGTAAAACACAGTGGTCTCAAACGGATTCAAACATAAATCAGCTTATTAAAAACAATACTGAACAATTTTGCTTTTAACAAGCAAATGTTGTTAAGAATCACAGAAAGAAAATAGAACTAGCTGAATGTAATCAAACAAGACACAATTTTAAAAATATAAACTCTGCAAAAGCCATAGTCTTGAGAATTGAACATTTGCTCTGAATTTTTTATAAAAACAAAAGAAACAAATTTGTCTGAATTATTTGTAGTAACTGAAAAATGTGATACAAAACTGTTGTGGCTATCTTTAATAAATTCCTATTTAGGAAAAAATCTGAGAAACATTTTCTCACAGTAGCAGCAGTGTGATAGAGAAACACTTTTTCATACAGCAGCACCTAAAATAATGGAATTAAAAGACAAGACAGGAAGAAAAATAATGCTCTATAAGGACTGCAGGAAGCATTTACATTTCCGTCCTGTGTTAGGTAATGTGTTGACACAATCAGAGTGCTTCCTGATTCACAACTATGTCAATACCAGGAATAATATTTCCTGTATTAAACAATGCATCATAATGCGCAAAGCAGCTCAGAATACAAGTGAATGGTGTTTTCCTGGAAAATCCAGTATGTATGCTTCAGTTACATTTATTATAAAGTTAAACACAACTTAATACCCTTTCCATCAAACTGTACATGTCCAGAATTTATAAAAAGTGGATTCCATTTATGCTGTATTACTGTTTTATTAAAATTCTTTGTATTAATAAAGATTAAATAGTGACAGCCTCATGTAAAGTGATAATATACTCTATATTCATTCCAGTAACTGAACACATTTCTTTTTTTATTTTTTTTATTATTAATACAAACAAAAAGGACTGAAATAGATAAAAACTAACAGTAACAACAGTAATAATTTCTGTATATTACTAACATGACTGAATAGATTTTTCAAGTATCATATTTCATTACAACAATTCCAGTGAAAACTGTCAGTTTACGTTAACTGTGAAATCCTGCCAGAACTGCTGAAGGTAGAAAAATGTGCCATACATCATTTCAGCTCCACACTTCTGACGTCATAATCATTATTTATTGCTAGTAAGTCTCACCAGCCTCAGATTACCTACTTTTGTATACCAACAGTTGGATATTTCTATTTTTATTTTGTATTAAATTACCACCAAACCATTTTCTTTCAAAAATGATTATATTAACAGACAACTGCCTATACATATTAATATTTTAGAAATTTCTTTTGTGGATTTAAAGTTGCATCATTTTCACACTCTACCCATCTATGTGCATGTATGTATTTGGGGTTTGTTCCTCTTTTTTTCATTTTTTATCATCAATATAAAAATTCCATTTTAGTATGGATATACATAGGCAAAACTACATTCTAATAAATTAAGAATTTAAAAAAAGGGTAACTAAAAATTATTTAAAAAAAATATATATAATAAAATAGTTAAATAAATAAATAAATAAATAGAGTTATTAACAATGCACACTTCCAGATTTTGTTGATTTTTTTAATTTGTTTTTTGACTCATATTACATTTAATAAAGGAGCCTTTTGTGAATAATTGATAATTTTGTAACTTAATCTTGGATTATCTTACAGACATACTTAGATCAAGTGTAATTTCACAAGAAATGAGATAAAGTGATAAGATAAAGTTCAAATATTTATAATTAGTTCAATTAAACTGGTCTTTTTAATAGGTTATATAGTTTACAGTATTATTCCTTCTGCAAACTAAATGCACAGCTGTCTAGCAGTTTTTTCAATATTTCATGAATAAACCAACATATCTAGCTACAAACTCCACTCACATATTACACAGTTATGAACCATTTCATGGACACTGTAACCTTATGAACCAACTACTATATATTATAAACTTAAAGACTAGCTAAAGCACATGGCAAAATTTTACCTAACAGCTCATGCATATTACAAACTGGTGGACTACTTTGTTATATTTTGTCGAGTAACAGAAAGAAAAATGTTTTTCACTTCACAGAAAAGTGCCAAGTCAGCATATTATTTGTCACATACAGTTTGTCTGTGTTAGGTGGTGTATGACTCACTGTTAACCAGAAACAGGAAAATACATTACAATATCCACATCATACATATTTATCATCATGATCATAATCATCATCATCATCATCATTATCATCATCATCATCACTGACCACACAGATATAAAATTTAAGATTCTGATATATAAAACAGTTTTGTAACTACAAATTTTTTATATATTAGTATGAAATGAAAGGTTTTCTGCTCATCACTATGAAAGCAAGTTATCTTTTATACAGTTTACCAGAATCAGGAATGCAGATAGAGTGGACCCTGAAAAACCAGTAATGAATCACTGAGTATGAAATGATCTTAACTTTGATAGATTTCAGAATTCAGCTGTTTGCTTATATCACCTCTACAACATATGTAAAAATTTACATTTTATTTATATCTGAACATTTCTTCTGAAACTATAGAAACATTTTTACATAAAATAATACTTTTCTTAGCAATTCAATATTACTTATCTGTCTCTTACATGCTGTACAAATGCTTAAAAATATAGAACATAAATAAAACAAGGAAGTTTTACAAAAATTTTGCTATTTTCATACTTGAATATATATATGATTATATCCTGTATATCTGTATATTTACACTGGTTATATAATATACACTTTTCATATTATTTGTAATTTAATACTAACCATTTGTGTGACTTGGTACCAAAAAACCCACAAAAAAACAACAATAGCACAGAAGAGAAGCATAAATTACAACCATCTGGGTAAAGGCAAATGTTTTGAAGCTATATCTAAACCAAAAGCAAATGTTCAGATTACTCTTTTTATACAATATATAAGCATGAAATTGAAAATATAAATAATTACTGATAACAAAATAACTGAAAACTGCTTAGTATTGCTAAACAGAAAAGCCTGTAAGTAACAACAAAAACTGGTTAATATAAGCAAATATGACATGTTTGTGTATTTACATAAAATTCACCACTGGTGATGCATTTGGTTAAACAATTGCTACATTTTCTGCTGACTGTAATAGACTGAATAATCAATTCCATATAGCACTGTTTCACAGGGCAACATGTTCAGTTAATCAAGTACAAAGATAATTATGTGCACAGGAGACTTGATCACTTCCAAAACAATCAGTCTGTATTACAAATACCATACACAGAATTTTCTAATAATGACCTTTCTCATCATTCATAGAGATAACATTACAATTAATTACTCAATAGTTACAATATAAAAAATAAACTTGGCTAAATAAGAAATAGGCACATCACAAAATCACACTGAAGACAAAGCTTGGTGTTAATATTACCTGTATCATTTTCAAACTCAATGTTTGTGTAGATATGTACTTCCCAAAATAAACCAAGCATGTTAAAATAACAAGATCTAATGCAGATTAAACAATATTTCTTGCTGGCTAAATGAACATGTCAAATAACAAAATGTGATTATGATCAACAATGAGATATCACAGCATACATAGAAACAAAATTATCTTCCAGAACTCAAATCATCCAGATGCCTTAGTTCCTGTATTTTGTTACTACAGTGTGCCAGTTAGCTCAAAACATCCATTTCTAATTCTTGACAAAGCAGATCTTCATCTAGCTAAATTCAAAACAGTATTATCATAGTTTTTAAAATTCACTCACCAAAGTATCTGCATCCAAGAAGACACACTTGTTGTACTGTGTTAGACGCCAGCAGTGTAACTTGGTGAAGGTAACGCTCAGATCAGGTCGTCCCAGCAGCTGCAGATTAACAGCATCCTTGCTGTCAAGGACGTTGACTTCTATCACCTCATCAAACACATGACCCAACTGGATTCTACAAATAAAAATGAAGAAAATGTTTTGTTTAATAATATATTTTTGTTACTCACATGGGGTGTATGTCGAATACATGGATAGAAATCTGCTGCTACCATGGAATGAGTTTTTTTTAATTATGTTAATTAGTTAACAGACAGATTCATCAGTCACAACCTCAGTCTGAAAAATATAAACCAGCTGTGCAGCTCTGGCTTGAATGGGAAATAGTCCCAAATGAGAGTACTGAGAACTTCACGATGCCTTTGAAAACTGTATATAAAATTACTGAAGTGCAGAAAACTATTTTTTATTATGTTCCTTGTATCTGTTAAAAGTTAAAGCTATAGAAATTTTAGTTTAGCCCATGTTGACTATTCTCATTTAAATAATTCAACTTAATTTAACTTAAGTGACATTCAGTTAAAAGTGAAAAAAAAAAAAGATTATTGTTTATTGGTTTCTGTCAAACCAAAGATGCTGGTTTAAATGAGTAATAGAAAAATGGAAGATTTTTCTGACCATGATGATCCAAAACATCTTTCAAAACAGATAAATTTTATTATCTAGTTTTTGAGATTCATCAATTCACAATTAATACTTTTAATCAGTGATTTGATTTTGTTGATGCAGCCTGTATTAATAGACTTGTACTATTTAAACCAATATTTCAATTAATCATTTGTTTAGTATGTAATTCAAGTTTCTACTACTGCATATTGCTTTAGAAATATGGGAAATACTTGAATACAGATAGTTGCTCAGAGGTTTATTTTTTCAGTTATATATTTTTTGGTTCAGAAAAACTCATACCTTGTTGACATTGAAACCCCAGGAGTAACCATGATAACAATGCGACGTGTTGTGTGTACATTTCGCAAAGAGTTTGCAAGTACCAAGCAGCCCAATGCATATGTGTCATTTGTTGCTAATGTGACAAAAGCCTCCTTCTGAGCTGAAATAAACAAAATACATAAAGCCAATTAACATATAGAAAAATAAACTATGGCAAATGAAAATTCCAAAGATGAAGTACAAGCAAGCACCATTATGAACTAAACAGAAAATGGTACACTTTTTTTTAAATTTTCATGAAGTGTAGTATTGCTCTAGTCAGACTGATACTGCAAATCCATTTATATATTAAAAAAATACAACCTGTAATTATTATATTGATATACAACTGCATTTTATAACTTCCCACCAAATCAGAATTTTTTTTTTTTTTTAAAAAGATCAATTGCTTGAAAGTGTAAAACTGAAGGTATGGAAAACATGCTATTACATGTATATATCAAAATACTTATTTCAAATTTTCTGCAGTAGAAAATATGAATTTAGTTTTTCACTGCTGTAAAATTGATTTATAAAATGTCAAAATATTATGACAAAAAAAAAAATCTTATGATAGCACTTTACCCAACTGCCCAGACCACAACTGCGTATCTATTTTCTGTATCAGAAAACTGAAAACAAAGCAAGTATTGTACAGAGAAGCCATTATCATTAAGAGGCTTAGAACAAACTCACAAACACCAACAGTCCAATAAAAGTCAAGTTCTTGAATGATCTTTATAGAAGATTGGTCTTCACTTTAATATGTTGTTCTTAAATTATATTCATTTTACAAATAAAATAAAATCATATGAACAGCGCATTCAATTAATTTCACAGCACTGCAACAATTCTGCAGTGAGCCTTGGTTATGTTTTAACATTAGTGTAGGGATGGGAACATGAAAATTCTTTTCATTCATTTTGTGTTGAGACCAGTATCAGGTGTCAAGCCTAGTACACAGAGCTGTAATGCCAAGGATGATTAAATTCTGTCTTGAGAAATATTCACTTTATCATTACACACCACTGTTTTCTTAACTAATTCCTCATCACCTAGGTGATACAAACCAATTTAATCTCACCTGAGAGTGAAGAAAAATGTCAAGGATCACTTTTGAGATAAAAAGATGATAATTTGCCTACTTGATACCAGCAGTACACACAGAGGTTACAGTTCTTGACTAGACTGATACTACAGATTCCTAACCCAGCCCTTAGTAAATTCTAAAAGCAGTTATACAAAGTATCAGATTACAGTATGCTGCACTTCACATCGGTATATTCAAACAAGTTACACCCCAGAATTCACTGCCAGTATGTTTCAATAATACTGGTTTAGTAAGAAACGACCAATTTATTAATTCTAAATTATCATACCTCAACACAAATTTGTGCAAACAGTCTTAATACCAGGCCCTAATCAAAGAAACCATAATTTTATATAAATCTTAAAAGTTCCATATGTACTGAGCAATATTATTCAGATAATACTTTCATGTACTGTAATGAAATAACCTTGCTCATACCTTTCCACTCTCATAGGCAGCCAAAACAGAACATATAAAATATCTATTCATATAATTTTACATGAATAAATCCTTCAAGCTTTTGTGCTAAATTAAGACAGCTGATAATAAACATATTTTTTATTTTTTGTAAATGGAAAATATTTATGATCACCAAATAAAAACACTCAAGACACACTTGTGTATCAATTTCATATTCTGTACGCACTTCACTTTGAGACAGAATTTTGCATAAGCACGTAACAGCCTCCAACACACAATGTAAATTATAATATTCCTGAATAAAACTGTCATTTTTTTGAATTTTGAATTATATATGTATTTATATATAATATATATATATATATATATATATATATATTTTTTATATTACTGAAATACCAAGTCACCTATATATAAACAAGTGCACATCAGCATCTAATATACTGGATCTGTTAGTTCTATATAAACAGTTATTTTATAACCATCTGACCTCAATACAAAGACAGAAATACAAGTAAGTTACTGGTAATCTTTGATCAATAACATACTGGTAAAATACTGTTGGTGAATGTCATGACCTGTTTTATAGACATAGAAATCTTTTTGTTTAGATTTAATAAAAAGCTGAAATGCTCAGTTTATAGTTGTCAATTCCTTGTTTATTAGAACACTATTAACATGAATTTTAGTTTTAAAACCATTTCTAGCTTCTTTTTTTTCAAGTTTTTTTCCTGACAATACATAGATAATAAAATAAACATGTAAATAACAAAAGAAAGTTGTATTTAATGTTCTGACAGTGGCCATTCCAGTGGTTCAATTTTATCTGTAAATGATTATGTGTTAAAAACAAAAGTACTGCAGATGTGTATGTGTATTGTACATATTTTACAACTCATAGGTAGTATCTGTTTAAATTAAAGTAACAAACTATACAAAAGAAACTTGAAATAAGAGCTGGTACAGGATATGCTGTATCACATACACAAAGTGCTGTGTTACCTGATTCAGGTGTTCTATATAGGACACATTCATTCAGGTTTCTTTCATGTCACTCTCCATTCATAACATTAAAAATTACTGTAGGTTATTTCCCACAGAATTCTTAATGTTATTAGAAGTGAAATGTAGAAACCAAGAATGGATTTTCCTTACAAGATATGTGAAAAAAGGAAAAAGGACCAAAAAAAAAAAAGAAGAAAGGAAGAAAAACAGGACAGATTTTGTTGTCGAAGAAGAATAAAAAATACCAATTGTTTGAAACAATAAACTACATTAATAATATACAGTATGAACCTGTACATACCATGGCATGTACATTTGTGCATCTGAAACACTGAAACTGAATTAGATTTATCTAATGTGAGCAGTAAGTGTTTATATGTGTATATAGTATACACAATGACATTTAATCATTTTTGCTAAATATGCATCTCCAAAAAAACCCAATATTATACATTCTTCTGATATTCTACACAGTATAGAGGAAATGATATTTATAATTACCTCCATAGTTACCATTGTTACTAGAATTTCACCCTTTATAACACCATGCAAAGTCCAATAGACATGTATGTATAGATCTATGAACTAAATCACTATTATGATAAACAAACTGTGTCACTGAGATATACAGTCATTCGATTCTATATGCAGGCTGTAAAGCACTGAAACCAATCCCCTTTTCTTACAGTACTGTTTTCAACATGTTTATGAAACAAATAAAAATTATAAATATGTAAATGATTAACTTTTTCTCTAATTAAAAAATGTTAAGTATAGATAAACATCAGTTGTTATGGTTTAAAATTAAACAAAAACGAACAAATTTATATGGATTTGTGTAAAAACAAATGAATCGGTTAACTTCAAAAGCAGCTGTGTGTGTGTTTTCACTAAAGTACAGTACACGACCTTGATCATTTAAATACTGTTTGTACAAGGTGCACTGCTTCTGACGCAATTATTTAAAGTGTTTTGAGAGCTGACAAGTCAGTGTATTTTGTTTTGCCTCTTTACTTTGATATGTTATAAACAGAATTAAAAGTACATAACAGAATATTTTACCTGAATTAATTTCTGTTAGTTACAGAGTAATTATTTTTCATGTTACTTGAATAATGGCATGTCTACTGCCAGTTATTTTCCCATTACTTAGAATTATTGTTCACAATATATTAAAGGTGGCAGAAAGCTCAGTCCATGGTCTATAATCTATTATGAGACTAATTTTTTTTTGGAAACATTTTATTTCTGGGGACACTATTTTATTTTATTATTACTTTATTATTTTAAATTTTATGTTTTTATAAGTATCCATCTGCTCAAAATTAGCATATCTGAATCACAAACTTGTATCAGTAGTTCTTCTCTTAATGTGATTTGTAGTATCAGCAGGAAGGACAGATCAGAGTAATAGCTTATGCAAGTCAAAGATTCCAAAACAATGCAACTATCCTTAGAATTCTTAGCTCTGAAGTGGGCACTAATTGAAAATTTAACAATTATTTATAAGACCATACTTGTTACTGTACACTATTAATAAGCCCATAAATTGTGTTCCAGGGACCTGAAAGCTCTGTGCTGTTGAACATAGATGCCTTTAATCACTGATCTTACAGTTTTAGCATTATATAGATGTGTTGTAAGACATTCATTACAGTTAGGCAAAAATCAACATCCCATACCTCACTGTCTTGATACAAAGGACTTGAGCATTTAAAACAGCAGGGTAAAATGTTACAAGTTCTTCTAAATCAGTTTTGACTCACAACATTTAGAAACTGTGTTGTTGGCCACATGGGTTGAGAAAGAATACTGGTCCTCCTAAAGGAGTGGTTGTTCTTGCCTAGAGTGAATAAGTTAAGTGCTTAGGGAAAGTATTAGTGTCAACACTGAGTCTTTGTGATAACAAAATAAAATTGTTTTGTTTACAGAATAAATCATCAAGGTATTCAACTTTTCTGTTTGACTTGTTATGTTATGTTGTAACTTTGTACCCACCTAGGTCATAATGTTGACAAGATAACCTATAACAATCACTTTGATAGAATAACAATCATGTATGTAATGGCAATATCATGTTTACATTCTAATATTAATTAAGTAATTTAACCTAGGCTCAATTTCTGTGATGCACAAATCATGTGCTGGCATGCTCCCCTTGCATTTGATGTATTACTTGATGCATTGCAAATGAAAGTTTACCTAAATAAATTTCAGTGGATACTAATATTTTCATTTTCTCTGACAATCTTGTATAACAAATTTTGCTGAATATTGTATCAGTGTGGATATGCGTGTTTACTTGTATATAAAATAAATGTTTTACTTTATTCACTAACTATGCAAGTATACCATCTACCACTAGATTTGTACAGGAATGTTAGACAGCTCTGTATACAGCTCAGGTAACCTGACTTCGTTGATGGTTAATAACTATTCCAATACACTGATTGGCAAGTTGTTTGCCAGTGAATGTCAAATTTTTAGTGTTTTTTATCTTGCGCGCAAAAATATTTATCTTACCACAACAGCAATAAAAAGTTGCCTGGTTACATTTCAGTTATATATTGTTCAGGTTGTTTGTTTCAAATACAAATGTATAATAAAATAAAAACATTAAAATAAAAACTAAAAATTAAAAACAATAAATAAATAAAATAATAATTAAAAAACCAATTAATAATGGCTTCCTGCAATGAATTAAGGTCAAAATAGCATACCTCTATCACTCCAGAATTGTTCTCATGAGAAGTGCATACGTAATTAATTCCATATTTTTATTTCCACAATATTTTAAGCATATTTACATAAATGCATTTCATGACAGATGTGTGAAACAGTGCTTGTAAAAAAACATTTGATCACTTCTCATAAACAACTATAAAAAAAACAACCGTAAAGATCAAATTGCACTAATACTATGTTTATAGAATTTTAAAATGCTATTTATTCACATCAATAATTAAAATTTTAAAAATATATATTTTAAAAGCTCTGTGATCTTTCATTTCATCGTTAAAAAAATAACAATAAAACACGTAAAACCATTCACAGGAAACCAGCACTACTATAAAAATAAAAATAGTTTGGTGGTAATAATCTGATTTCAGCATTTTTTTTGTTGTTGCATTTTGTTCAAGAGTAAACTATTTTAAGCTAGGAAGATTCAAACTGCTGTCAGGCTCCTAGAAACAGATCTATTTTTAGAAATGAATGGGAGTCCTTGAAGCATGTTAAAACAAGTGTCTTCAGAAAAGAATCAATGTAAAATGTATTGTAACTAAATTAATAATTATTACATATCAAACATTTATGTACAAGTAAACATACCTTTCCATTTTGAAATTATACAATTTTCTAAAAACTTGTCAGATTATTAGAAAAGAAAATGTACTGATTATACATAGTCTATAAACTAGTATAAATTAACTTTTAGTCACAAAGAAAATATATTTTATAAAAGAAATTGCAAAAAAGGTACATATTGTAGATTTAAATGCAAGATTTATTCCAATAATGTAGTTTACTTCAATAAAACAATTCTTTACAAACATTTCAGATTTTATAATCTATAAATATCTTAAAGGTCTTATGTTCTATATATAAAAATCAACTCATGTCATCTAGGTTCTTTTAGCATTGTTCACTGTAACTGTACAAACACGTAACACTGTATACACACAGCAAGTAATAGACTTGTCTGTATTTAATAAGCACTATTTGTCCTTGTGTGTGGTTTTAACACTGTAAGCAACAACTTTCTAACCTTGAACAGTCACCTCTGGAGCAATTCTGAGGAATTCAGCAAAGCTATTAATATTAGTTTTCTCTTCCCACGTATCTGTCTACACATTTGTTAAGTTTATATAGTGGTCTATGGATAAATGGTGTAAGCAGATGTGTACATTTTTTATTTATCAAGTGCTAATCATAAAAGTGTTTAAAGGAGTCATGTGTATAGATATGAACATGCATATGCATACATTATAATGTATACATCTATGAAAAATGTATTCTTTGTTAAAACAAATCTATTTATACTGGTGTTAAAGTGAAGTTTACAGAGAATATAAAAACTAAATTTATCAATATCAATACAAAAACATTGAAATATGTATAACATACATCTAAAAACTTTAAATGTTAGTTTTTCTTACAGTTAAATAATATTCATTGTAAGATACAAACTAATATAATGTAGAAATCTATATGATCTTTTCTCCATGACATAAAAATGTCCATTTAGGTATCAAAAACATTGTTCTATTTAATCTCTGCTATACATTAAAGGATCCAACTAAATTCAGATTCACAACAAATTCATGAAATTTAACGCATATTTCATTATCAACAAACCAGTTACAGATTAATATGTTTGTAGGATAAATATATGTGGAAAGCCAGTGCTATACCTCAAATATGTACCGTGACAATTTCCTTCTGTAGTAAATTTTTAAACTGTATAATACAGTATAATCTTCAGCTTAAGACATGTTTATGCCTTTTAGTACATCCGTAACAAACCTGAGCTGTAAGTACCCTTTGGTTAGATAACAAACTGACACTTCAGATCATTATCTAATGGGTGTATCTGCTAAGAAAACAACACCTTTGTAATATTTACTTATTGTGTTGTATACAAATAAATAAATACCTGTGATAACAAGTGTACCCTTATTAACTTCCATTTATAAAGGATACTTGTTAGGTAAAAACTATTTGTAATTTAGATAAATATCACAAAAACAGTATCTTTCAATCACCTTTTAAACATCTTTAATGTGAGATAAGCTTTTTATATTTAAACAATTTCAAATTGATATAAATACAGTGTCATTAATGAGTAATTAACTTATGAATAAATGTGAAAATTATCAATTATTATCATCAGTATGTCCGTTAAGTTTGTACAAGTTTCATTTTAACAATTACTCATTTAAAATTTCAACATATCCTTTGATATCATTTTACACACACACACACTACATATTTATCAATATATTTAAATTTTTAATTTTATCCATAACAAATGCAAAAACTAAACCTGCATTAAATATTCTTACTTTATACAAATTTACAAATAGATAATTTTTTTTATTATTATTATTTTATATATAATACTAATTTTTTTAATAAGTAGAATATAATTTGTTTCAATTCTAACCAAAAGATCAACAAACTGAATATATATATTTTTTAAAACTACATGTTAAATATTTTCAATAATATATAAAGAACCATATAAAAAATAGGTATCTTGATAATTCAGCGGTATGTGTTCACAAAAATGATGATGTGCCTCCCTTTTCTTAAATTCTGCATTTGCCATTTATCATGTTCATACTAAACTGTTGTATCCTTTTTATATCAGCATAAAATTTTTAAAAAAACAGAAAAAAATTTAATATTTCTTAAAAGACATTTCTATCACATAACCTTGTTGAGAAACTGCTTCTGTAAGACGACTAATAGCAATCAGCAGCAGTCTAAGCAAGAGTCAAGGTTGTCACCTGGTGGAATCTAAAGTAATCCAACATGTACCAGATGTTTCTTTTCAATGGAAGATCTGCTGACTCAAGTTGACAGGTCAAACTTGTGCCGCCAACATTAACATATCTAAATATACATCCAGTAATACTGCATGGAAAGCTAGAAAATATTTTAAAAAACTAATTTCATCCAATTTAACTACCCTGAAACCTAAAAATATTAACAATAACTGCTAATTTAAGCAAATCCAATGATTCTTTTATTGTATTTTAATTTCTTAACAATAATTATGCCGATGCTACACTTAAATAACATCTCAAAAGTTTTTGGTACAGTTATTAATTATTGTATATGTATATTGAGAAACACCTATTTAATTTTTAAATTTATTTATTTTTTTAATTATTTATTTGTTATTATTTAAAACACTGAAATGTCGCCGAATGGAATTGAGTCAGTGTAGATATTGCCATTTCCAAATTTTCACTGCAATAAATTCAACAAATCAGAAAAATCACTTAACAATTCCTATGAATAGTCAGTAATTGAATAGAGTAATCTATTACTAAAATATATGGGGGGGGGCAATCGCGGTTATCATGGGTATGTCCAATTTTAAAATGAAAGATGTCCAAAATAACTCCTTAACAGCGTGCACGTATTAAAGTAAAATGGTAACATGAAATGAACATTCGTTTCTGTAAGAAATATATGCATCATGCTAACAAGTAGTTTCATGCTTGTGACACCTAATACACACGATGTACGCGTACAGCACGAAGTACTACACACGACCTCGAACAATCCTTACACGGTCACAAGAAGGATGCAAGTCTGGTGCGAACCAACTAAAGCTTGTTTTATAATTTTCAAAAAGAACTCATAAAATATTATAAAACGAGTGTTTATACCATGAATGCATGTATTTGGGGGCTTAATGTAAACACATTTTTAAAATTCTTAGTTCAAAGTAAATGCTATAGTAACAAATTCATACACACCTCTATCTCCCATCCCGATTTCGTACTGACATCCAAGTTCCAATACGGAAGTATGCCTATGCGCAACTGCGAATCTATTTTTAGTCACGTGCCGCAAAACTGGCGTTACATCGCGCACTGAGGTTTATGAAGTAAACAATTCCACGTGCTTTTTCAACGAGAACTGTAAGATTGGTGTATACAAGAACTGTACAACGATACTGATATCTGTCCTTTTCGCTACCGATCAGAAGCAAAATAGTGAATTGATCAGATAGATAGATAAATATTTGGTAATTTAAAAAGGTTCATTCAGATTGTGAAATGTATGTTTTCTTCTGAAACAGATTAAATAAATCATATGAACCGTAAGGTTAATGACCACATTATATAAATATTGGGGAAAAAAGTTCTTATTCTACGTGTTTAATACATTTGTGTGACTGTCAGCATAATAAACAGGAAAATGACTGAAATTTATACTGGTATGATTCTGTTAAATCTACACCATAGAGCGGTTTAAACAAAATTCCATATATTGGTTTGATTCATATTTATCTTGTAGAAAACAGGACACTGGTGTCAGTAGTATACAGTTAGATATAAAAGGTTTTTGTATGGAGTTCCTAAAAGTTCCATCCTTAGGCCTCTTCTGTTTCTGATGCATGTGAATGTCAGTCAAGTGTAAGACCCTGTATGCACAGCACATGGCTTTGTTGATGTCTGGAAATAATGTATCTGAGATCGAGGAGACCCAAGTTTGGAAGTTGACCCAGTTAGTGAATGGTAAACAGACAATAAATTATCATCCATCTTATTTGAACATAAAATAGGATTGCAAAAATGCAATTCTTTAAATGTTGTATGAAATGGAAATGTCACTGAATCAAAGCAAGTGATATATATCTGAAAGTGATTTTAGATCAGTCACTTGTAGCATCTAAGGTGATTTTAAAAGCTGTAGTAATAAACAAGTTTATTTTATAGAGAAACAAGGAAATTTAACCTTAAAACCAAAAAACTTTTAGTCTTGGCTTTTGTTCAGTGTCATTTTCACTGATTGTTCAGCCTGGTATTGTGGTTTTTCAAAACAGTTGATGGGCAGATTACAAGTTTTTAATTCTGCTATTTATGGAGTACACAGTCTAACAATTTAAATTAGGACGTGAACAGTATCATCAATGGTAATGCAACTGACTATGAAAAGTCAAACAAATTACACAGTGATATACAGTACAAGCTAGAGTGATTTATGTTGCAAGATTTATTTTCTAGCCTTTTTTTTATAAATGCAGAAATTATGTAATTGAATGTTGTTCCACTATCAGTTAAACACTGGGCAAATAAAAGTTGTTTTAAATCAGAGTTAAAAAAAATTTTGCACACCAGATCAGGTATACATACTCAAAATAATTATGTTTCAAATATATTAATGTATAAATCACTTTTATTTTATACTTTAATTAAGTTGTAATCCAGTTCTTGTCCAACTTAGTTAATATAGTCTGTGATAGTTTTTATCTGTTATTTGTTTGGTAAGTTTGCTAGTCATTTATTAAATTATTGTTTAACTATGTTTTTTAATAACACTGTGTGTGTGTGGGTGTGTGTGTTTAGGAATTTTATTATCTACCATATTTTTTTTTTTTTTTTGTATTATTTTTAATGAAATTATTCATCTATTATGTATTAAAATTATTATTTAGGAACATGAATTGTTGATTACTAAAATAATTATATTTACATGTTTTGCCTCACTTTTTTTTTTTTTCATTTAAGAGGATCAAATTGAAAATAAGTGTATGATGATGTGCTTTTATGTATTATCCTCAGTGATGTTATATATACATATGACATATTAATTGTTATTTATTTATCATATAAAAAATTGTCATGTGCATTGTTTTATCAATTTACTTGAATTAAAAAGAGATGTATGGTTACTGTCCCATTTGTTTCACCCTAGTTACTTATTAACTCTGTTAGGCAGGCAACTTAGTTTTAACCTAGAGTGGTTAACTGATTGTCAAGACAAATTTGTATAATAATATTGATATTAATAATCATAGCTGTAGTAGTAACAAAAGCAGTAACAGTAGTAGTAGTAGTAGTAGCAGTATTAATAATAATGACATATATCTGATTTCCATAGTATTTTAAATGTAATTTTTATCTTTACTTTTCATTGTTTTATATTTTAAGTGTATATTAAATCCAGAAATGCTGGTTACCTCCAAGTCAGTACCTGAAATAATAATAATAATAATAACAACAACAACAAACAAGGAAGAAGCCCAAAAATTATTTCAGCTAAATCTGGATGGAAAATCTGATAAGAGCCCCCTGGTTTATGCAAATATAAACAAAAACTGCTTTTTATTTTTTAATTCATTAAATATTAAACAGCTGGGGGTTGAGATATGTGTTGCAATTTTCATTGACACGTAAGTATGTAAAGCAGATAGTGATATCACGTCATGGGGAATTACATCAGATGTCAAATATTGACATAACTAATAATATTAAATAGTACTAACATACGTCTTAAAATAACATACAGTATCCTGCATAGGTAACTTCATCTGCATTGTTTCTTCTTCATTTATTTTTAGAACCTTGATTAGATTATTCTCTTTTTTTTTAATTGTAAAGCTAATTTATTATATATATATATATATATTTGTCTATGGCAAAATTGGGACAGGTTTTTTAGTTTTGTTTGTAGATTTCTTTTTCACACCATTTCCATGCACGTGAATGTAAAGTATGAATAACTTTATATCATTTTTCACTTTCATTATTATCTTTTTTAAAATTTTATTTACATATTTTAATATTTATTGTTTGTTTGTTACTTTATTTCTTTATTTCTTTATTATTATTAATTAATTAATTTATTTATTTACTTATTTATTTTATTATTATTATTTTATTATTATTATTTTTTTTTATTATTATTATTATTTTTTTTTTTTTTTTTTTTTTGAATGAGCTATTTAAGCTTTCTAGTCGGACCAAAGTTAAGAAATCTGGTTATTATTTCTTTTAATTCATGATTTCAGTGGTGGAGTTTAAATAGAAAAATACAAATTAATTATCTTGTCTTTCATTTCCATGTTAAAATATTTAATCAGAACAAACAATATGTATATTATACTATATACGTATCGTACAAAAGTAATACGGTCATCATTTACTATTTTCCCTTCGGCAATTTCCGTACTGAGCAGGCGCACTCGTTAGGGTTATCATGTAATGTTGGCGAGTTTCATTTTTGCGATATAGTGTGACAGTTTGTACCATAAATAGGTAGGAAATTGCAATTTTTATCCGTACTTATCAACAGCATTTAAAAGCATTTGACAGATATTGATCAAGATATACATTTTATTTGTTTGCTTTAAGAAAGGCTAAGCGATTTGTAACATTTATAAATGACAAATACACACTTTTTAACCAACTTTACCGTACCGTAATTTACTAATGAAGTTTAACTTGTATCCATAATTTTAGTATTGTTTACTGTTACATTAATATCAAATTAAGGCCTGCAGCTGATAATGATTATGATTCAGATTTCTTAATTTGTTTAATTTTATTTTATTTATTATTTAATTCTTAACAACCAAAAATGTATGTCACCAATGTGTACATAATTATGTGTTTTTATTTAAGAAATGAGTAATAACAACGCTGGCAAATGGATAGGAGAATTATTCCAACCATCTTTCAGTTTCACTGTCGAAGATATTCTAGCAGGAAAGGCAGAAGATGTGCAAATCAAAAGTAAAATTAAAGTGGCTCGGGCATTTGATCCAGAAGCCATACATGAGATGTATGAAAAGGTACGGATAATGACAGCTCTAGATGAAGAAATGAAGAAACAAAAATCCCTGAAAGAAACACAGAATACAGGAATTGGTATGTTAGCAAACATCTGTTTTGTGCGTGTGTGTGTGTGTGTGTATTTGTTTACAAGACCTTGAATTTTACAGAGAAATGTTTGAAATATGTTATTAGACAAAATTACTGCCAACAATTACTATTTTTGTTTTTTAATTGATTATTTCATTTAATAACAATTGCAAACATACGTTTGTAACAAGTTATATCAGTTATTTTCTTCATATCCTGTTAATAGAAACAATATGTAAAGTATTTTTAAGATAATGATTGTAGATCAAAATTAAAAATTGTCTGTAATTTTATTAGTAAATTTTAATTCTTAATATTTTGTTTAAGGCAAAATAGATGGAATATCTGAATCTGAAGAAATCACAGATGAACCCATTAATCTTCAAGATTCCTGTATTTGGGATGAAGAGGAGATAAATATCCTTAGAAAAGTTTTTAAAACTGCAAAATACCAAATTAAGGATCTCGAAGTTCAGCTGAGAGAGACAACAAAATTAAACAAAAGTTTAGAGAAAAATATTGCTGAAAAAACAAGAGCATTAGAAGAAGCCAATGCAAATTTATCTGAGGCAAGAAAGGCAAATACACGCCTGAATATTCA
The DNA here is from genome assembly GCA_012295275.1 of Chrysomallon squamiferum. Classification (NCBI taxonomy): domain Eukaryota; kingdom Metazoa; phylum Mollusca; class Gastropoda; order Neomphalida; family Peltospiridae; genus Chrysomallon; species Chrysomallon squamiferum. The sequence goes on from CM022666.1 coordinate 12,552,274, forward strand.
TTGTGAAAGTTTAAAAGATCAACTGTCTTTGACATCTTCAAAATTAACTGCTGTTACAGAAATGTGGAAAGAGATCTCGGAGAAAAATACTGCTCTGCAAAAAGAGACTCATGAATGTCGAATAAAAGCAGACAAAGAACGTTTGTTGCAGGAACAACTGCAACTCAAAGTTCAAGAAACTAGCGAGGAGATTATCAGAGAGAAACATCTTGCTCAGGAAAACGCTAGGAATCGTTACGAAAAAGAAATTTTTGATTTGCAGATGGAACTAAAAAATGTTAGAGAGGAATTGAACAAAGAGAAACAAACTCATGGTATAACAAAAAAAGCTCTGAACAATTTAAGACAACATTTTGCTAGTCTGCCACTGCAGGATGTCATGCCACCAAATGCTGTTATGGAGGATCAGGTTAAAGAAATAAACTTTTTGGAACCTTGATGGCAGTATTTAATATTATGTTTTAAACATTTCAGAGAACCATGAAATGACAAATGGTTGCATCTCCAGGTTTTAAATAAAGAAGTAAATGATTTCAGAAATAGAACACATTTTAAAAAGTAAAGTATGGAGTACCTGTAAAATATATTTATTCATGTTAAATTAGATGAGAATAATATATATGTATGGTCCATAATTTCAGACATCTTTCATGAGCAATACCTGTTACATTATTGACTATCTTATTCATGAGTAAATGTTTTCAAATATGACTTTCATATATACAGCTTCTTCATACTGTATTGGTATTTTAATCATGTAACAAAATTTGAAGAACCTGCAACATGTTACTAATTTTTTAAAATAGATATATTTTTTTAAATCAGTGCTGCTAGACTTTATTAGTTTTTACAAATAAGTTTGCCTCAATATCCAGTACCTATTTGTATCAGGAAGTGGCAGTAGGTTGAAAGGAATAAATTCTTTAATTTAAAAGATTAACATTTTTTTATAATTTTTATGTAACTAACAAAAAAGTCAAAATGTACCTTTTATTTCTTTTTCATAGCAAGAATAAATTTTAATCACTTGAAATGGCTCCAGTTTTTCTTGCACTCCAGGATCATCAGAATTTATATTTTCATAATACACGAGGGTTTTTTTATTTAAAAAAATATAAAATTCTGAAGCATCAGTCAAAGAATACTGTTGTATAGCTGTAATCATTACCTGTTTGAAGCAAGCTGCTTTAAACTTCAGTTCTGCAAAACCAAGAATCTTTATCAGATGACCAAACTGGTTTTCAAATCAAAAGCATTTACTTTTTTTATTACAATTAATATTAATCAGCATACTGAGATCTTGTAGTTCTCAAATACCTGATATTTACTGTATCTTGAATTAAATAAGTTACGCTGGCCATCCGCAGTAAACAATCTTCATGAAGAAATGTTAAAGGATTTCTTTTTAAACGATTTTATACCTCTATAAAATATGGACAAAAGAAAAACTTCAACAAAACTGGATTTTTTTAAAACTAATTTTATTACACAACAAAATGTGTACACTTACATAAAAAGTACATTTTTGTATTTGCCTCCTTAAGAAAACCAGAAATAAAACACTTAAAAAAATCTAAGGAATGTTAAAGATAAAAAAAAAAAAAAAAAAATCACTCTACTCTAAAATAAATTAGATTTGATAGTTCTCTTTTACTTAAATGCCGTATTAAAAAACTAACAAACCCAAGATACTTAATAAAATTTTGATTATCTGGAGAATAACTGTGACCAAATGAAAAGTAATATAACCTCCATAATTTCGGAATCACCTGAACAATGTCATAAATAATTTTAAAAAAAACCAAATTCTTTCAAAACAACTTTGTTCCTTACAATTCAATCAGTAACGGGTTTCTTAGTTTCAGGTGCAAGGTAGAAATTTCATTGTGAACATGTTTGTATGTTGGCTACCATCCTTTGAAATAATGTCGCAGTAACAAGACATCTATTTATATTAATTAATGCAAGTAAATTTACAAAATTTTGATTTCATAAAATTACAAATTTCAGAATTGTTCGCGGAATAAATGTGCCATTTTTCAAAAAATAAAACAAAATGAATAAAGGATGAGATTTTAAACAGTCAGTGTTTTTGTTTGTTTCATAACTGTACAGTTAATAATAAAATATCAGATATTTGGCATGTATTTAACTTGTCAGAAATTAAGGACACCAAATACAGGATAATAGGACAGATATTTAAAAAAAAAAAATTATGTTAATATGTGTGATTATTCTGGTCCAGGCTGTATTATGTACTTCAGTGTGCCAATGAACCTAAACCCTTGTTTGAAAAAGATAAGTAATGTAATGTTATGATGTCTGAATAAAATTTCTTAAAATAAATAAATCTATAACAACTTCAATGAATTTGTTTTAAAAAAGCAAATCCCTGTTCTTCCTGACTAAATAAACATCTTAACAACATTTCAAAACTGATTAACAATAAAATATTAATGAATTTTTTTTTTTTTAACGAGGACCACAAAAAGGACCCCCCCCCAAAATTAAATTATTCAGAATCACATCTCATTACTAGGAAGAAGCCATGTTTATATCTTTATTTGTAAGTAACAAGCCCAACATCTAAAAAATAAGCTATTTTTATAATTATTATTATTACTCATGTTTTAAATATTTAAATAATCAGTGGCTAAGTGAAATGTTGATGTAAGCTTGGCACAAATGAATTAACCTTTATAGAGTCACTTAAAAAATTACAAAATCTGCATGTGGGCCATCTAATTCTGATCATAGTTTAAATTTGTTATCTAAAATTCACAAAGTAATCTAAAAACTGGTGAAGCCTATACATAAAAGCACTTTTAATAAACAGGTAATATTTCATAAGTATTGAGAAAGAAAACAAAATAAACATTAAGAAATATTTACAATTACAAATGCAGTTTGGACTGCAAAAATATAGAATGAAAAGCTACACACATACATGAAATTATGTTTACAAAATTCGAAGCAGTCTGAACTGCTGAATAAAACAAAAAAAAAAGAAAAGAAAAAAGAACATTTTTTACATACAGCTTAATCATCAACTGTTTTCTGCTTAAAAGCAAATATACTGCACTAATAATATTTCTAGTGCATTCCAACAGTAACAAATTCACTACCAAAAAGCCTTTTTTTCTTCTTTTTTTTTTGAAATTATTTTTCTTCTATTTTAATAAAATCTTAAAAACATTGATAATCTTTTATTTTTCACAGGACATTTATTCAATTTCAATTAATAAAATATATTTATAGCCCTCTAATACTAAGTTCAAATGAGTTATTATAATGTGCTTTATTATTGTTATTTTTTTAAACTGAAATATTTAAGTATAGATACAATGTTTAGTTATTTCCTTAACAGAGTACAAACATTTAATAAAATGCATTATTCTGTCATATGTTACATCTTTTTTCCTCTTTTTTTTTGATGCGCAATTTACAGAAGGGAAACAAATTTAATGATTTTTTAGAAATGTTTATATTGATTAAAATGCTCTACTTCTGTACAGTTTAAGCTTTAACAGTATCTGTAATACATCAATTTATTAAATAATAAAACTTGAATAATATATCTGCAAACAGTGAAACTGCATCATATAAGTATATTCTTAAACAAAATGTTAAAATATATGCACTATGTAGTTGTCCTTTATAAAACAAAACAAATTAACCATTCAAAATTAGTAATTGTGTGTGGTTGCAGCATACAGTTAAGAATTAATATAAAGCATGTGTATGAATTCTTCTGGATTTATATATAAATATATACATAGTTTTTTAGTTTCAATACAGTGCACATCACAAGCAATCACAACAAGTAACAAAAGTAAAATAAAAAGATTTTACAAAGTGCAAATTAGAAACAGTTATTAACTGAACAAGATGGCTTTACATCATCAGTCTATGCATCAATTTGTTTTTTTTTCTTTGTTGCACGTGCAGATTAAAATAGTAAAATTGCTTTCCACCTCTGTTTTCACACTTGCTGTAAAATAGTCATCTTCAGCAAGAAGCCCTTTCCAGTGGAGAAACCGAAATGTGATTCCTTCACATGTTTCTCTATTTTCTCCTTCATCATCTTCTTTTCAGCACTTCGCTTGTACACTTTGAAGGAAAAAACAGATGAATGAATGGATGAATTAATTTTTTTTCAAATTACTAAATATAACTGATAAGATAAATGAATAAAAAAATAAACAAAATGGAATTACCAACAAAAATCTATTTAAAACTAATTGCAAAATAATCATTTCACTTAACTGTAACAACATGTCCTTTTTAAATATCAAGAATAATAAGAATAAATGTTCTCATTTTAATTTTAAAAATAAAATTAAAATGAATTATTTAATATTAAAAGTATAAAATTTGATTTAATACAACTGAATTACCTAACTTGTATTTTTAACAGAAACGTTTGTTATGAAAAAACAAATGTCAAATATCCCATTTTCATTTTAAATAAACTTGCTGTAATTATTTGCTAGTAACTTGTATTTTTTTATTAACTCAATGTCTGTTACCTTTATAAACGAGCAAGCCACTTACCTCCCTTGACAAACTTCTCCAACCTGTAAGTTTCATACCAGTAGCACTCTCTCATGATGAATGGTCCAAGTGATTGCAAATCTCCCACAGCAGGCAATACGACCTGATACATTTCCCTCAGAACATTCACCTTCGGCAAGTATTCTCCATGCTGCAATTACAGAATAAAACATTTTTTAAATGATTACTGCTGTCTTGATTCTCATCCCCATCAAATCTGAACATCTAGCAAAAAATATTTTTTCTGCACTGCAATATTCATTCCACATTTAATTCAAGTATTAATACTAAATTTGCACTCTGCTTTTGTTTTCACTTTTGTGTCACAATGTCTACCTAGAAAAAAAAAACAATACAAAGATATTCCATTCTGACACAAATTTGAGAGAAATATGAAATCTATTCAGATCTTGTCAAGTTCCCTGTTATAAACATTTCTCTTATATAATGTGATATATAAAAAGAGACCAACATTAAACACTGTGACATGATGAATGCATTTATGTTCAAAATAAGACGGCTCCAAATTTAATGTTGTTTGGTAGTGAAAAATAATTTCAAATTAAATCATCTATAAAAGCAGTGAGTTTAACCTGAAACTTTGAGATGAGATCAATCATGTCTTTAGGTGGGGCAATCAAGGAACGATTGAGTTTCATTACATAGCAGGTTTCATGCAGATGGTCCACTATGGCTGTATAGTTCTGAAAAAAAGTCAAACAATTTTAAAAGTTGAAATTACAAATTACATTAATAACATTTTTAAAATTTAAACAGAAACAAAATCGTCTTTATTATCAGCACATTAATAAAAGAATTATAACATTTTAAAAAGAATATAAGGAGTTACAGATTTTAATTAATGTAAAATTATGTATGTGTTTTAGTTCAACATTAATGTCCTCTAGCATCAAATAAATAATCATGAAAGAATATATAAAAGTTATTATTTAGATACAGACAGTCAAAATGCACTACAAAAACAAATATGAATAAATTAGGCATAATTTTAACTTAGGAATATGTATTTGATTCTACAAAACCAAATATAGACAGATATGATGTCAAAAATTACATATGAAGCATGTTCTTAGAGAAAACTTCTTTTTTTGTGTGGTATCTGGTATTATGTTATTAATATAAAAGTAAAACTCCAAAAGTTACTCCTGTGTACAGCTAAATGTTACTGAAATCAGATTTTATCTACATCTATCAAAGTACCAGTGAAACTTTCTTTTTTTAATCTTTGAGATCAAACCTCTCTGGTTTTCTACATTTCTTATTACATAAACATACAAAAACAACTATTTTTATTCTAAATTATGGCAAGGAGGAAATGAATCAAGTTTGAGGATTCTGGTAAAAAAATAAAAATAACATTTTGTTGACTACCTTAATGAAGTCATGCCAAACCACAGTCTCCTCACATTCATCAAACTTTGGAATTGTCAGTCTTTCATATTTCTGGATCTCAGACACCTCTATGTCTTCTTCAAAGAAGTCCAGTTTGTCATTCTGGTAGTCGTATTCCATTCCATTGTGGTTTTCGCCGAGGTGGAAGTTGGCTTGGCTATGGTAGACTTCATCAAAATAGGTAACACCGCATTTTGCAATGATGTTCTGAGAAAAAAGAAAAGTAAATGTAAAATTTTCAAAAAGTAAATTATCAACAAACTGAACACTTTTTAATAAAAATTTGTATTCCTTTCGTTATTTTAAAAATTTTTTAGTTATACTGTTATTTTAATTTCTATTGCATTTAAGCATCAGTTACAAAAAATGAATGAACATTTGTTCTTATAATAAATGTAAGATAAAAATAATTATGCATCTTTTAGCCAATTTGAATTAGTAGAGGGGAAAAAATATACAAATATCTTTTTTTTGAATGAATCAGTTTTTTTCTTCTAAATTAATGAATAAACACTATGAACTTTTTAGAAAATGTAACGCTAAATCAGACAAGGCCTTGCAATAATAATTAAAAACAAAATTAAATGTAGTATTTCAGTTTTTACCCTGTGGGACAAATGCTTGTACAAGAAAACTGCTCCAATTATGCCTGCACCAAGAACAACCAGTGCTGTTATGATGAGACACAGATTGACATAGGTTCGAGTCCTGTGCTGTCCATATGTCACCCGAACTAGTTTGGGTGTGGCTGCTTCCAACTCTAGTTCATCCTTTTCACCAGTCTGAAATGAAATTTAAAAAATATCTTTAAAGTCAGAAAATGATTTTATTTTGTCATTTATTTAAAATCCAATAATCTTTCAAAACAAAACCATGAATCATGAAAAAACATATTTCTTTTAGTACTGTTTGATTAACATCTCTCTAAATATATTTTCATACATAATGTATATTTGCATCAGGCATTGGTCTACCTACATTATCATAGTTAAATAAAAAACATCATAATAAGAAAAAAATCATTAAAAAATAAAAAAATATATATACAAACACACATATATTTTTTAAAATATTTAGCAAGTCTAGTACTTGTTATTATCTCATGTTGCAGAGTGTTTTGGTTTATTATGATTTACAAGTTTCAGATTTCAATCTCACAACATTCTATCAACAGAAAAAGCAAATATTTTTTTGTAGCAACAATATTGAGAGTTGACTTTTTAAAATTCAGTTTTTAAACAAACAAAAAAGGTCTTTGATCAGTAAATATGAATGGGTAAATTATATAACCAACAGACACTTGTCCATTCTTCATGGATGTAGCTACTTTAAACAGGAAATTGCCCAAATGATTATTTTTCAACGCATGAGATTTTTGAGTATGTGGAAGTGTTATGACATTCACAATGACTGTTACATTTCCAATTAGTCCTTTAACATCAATTAAACTATATTATTCCATGCAATTAATGCCATCATTAAAATCCGATTTATCAGTTTACTTCATTAATCTTTTTAAAGGGTTAATCTGTTATAGAGAGTTTGAATATTTTCAGCATTTTTCTTCTTAAAGCTAATCCTCTGTATAATGATGATGATCCCATTGACATGTTTATATAAACAACCAAACTGTACTGCTGATCAGTGTAGATACTCTTAATTTAGTCAAAATAATTACATGTCCTCATGTAATACAGATTGTGCAGTTTTGCTGAAAGATCTTTGAACTTGACACAAATAACCCAAGTTACCTATCCACTTACAAAAGAGGAATATATGTAAATGCAAATAGCTGCATCAAGGTATGCTGCTAACTCCATTTCTAGGCACTCTAAATATTTTTCATTATAATTGACTCGTCAATGACAGTGTGAGTGTCACAAAACAAGCATCATCTGTGAATATTAACTAAGAAATAAAATTTACTTTTGCACTCTGAAACAGCAAAAATCTTTTCTTAGAGCATTTGGCAAATTTAATAAACAAAAGTCTGTCTGCATTTCAGTTTTTAGTATTTAGTTAGTTGTCACATAATTAAATAATAAATTACTACGATTAAGCAATTTTAAAAATTAATAATCCCTACAAAAATAAATATGTGATATCATAACAGTAACATGAAAATGGAAACAATATCCGAAGTGTGAAAATTAAACTGTTTTTCATTTGAGTAATATCTATTTTTACAGTAACTGTAAACTGGGTCGAATTATTCGCCATTTTATTTCTCTTTTTATCAAATCAACAATTTCGCAAATGTATATTTTCGTGAAAGCATGAAAATAACAACATTACCAATGGTTCCTTTAGTACTTCGGCATCTTTTTCGGCCTTCTTCTCCGTTCCTGCTAACTTGTAGATTGTCATTTTAGACAAGAAGATTAAAAAAGGACGTTTGTCGCCGCTAAATGTACTTTCGTCTGAACCAGCCAAAACAGGATGTGATTAAAAATACACCGGTGTCAGGAATATTTTAGTCTCGAAAGATATGAAACCGGAAATGATTACGTCAACTAGTTGTTTCTTTTTCTCCAATAGAATAAAAAATGCGAAATTTGTGTTTTGAATAATAATAAGAAGAAGAAGAAGTAGAATAAATAAAAAAAGAGTAATATTTAGGAAACTTTGCAATGATTTATCCACTGATGATAAAGGTTATAATTAAAAAATATGAAAAAAAAAAAAATAATTAAAAAAAAAAAATACGTTTATCACTGTCTTAGTTGTATATGCAGTCTAACCCCAGGCACTTAGATAGGGTTAAGAGATGCGATAGGGCGAATTATATAATAATAATAATAATAATAATAATAATAATAATAATAATATATTATTATTATTATTATTATTATTATTATTATTTATATATTTATTTATTGTTGTTGTTAAATATTAAACTCCTTACCGTTCTTCGATTGTGTGATTATCACTTTCTTGGTAGTTTATATCTTGTAAACAAATGTAAAGGTACTCTTTTATGTATTAATAATTATATATAACTGTCGTTTATCTTATCACATGAGCTTTTTTTCTGGTCTATATTAACCATTTATCTATACCGTCATAACACAGCATGCGCATATTATCATATCATTTTGTTGTCACAAGTAGCATTTTGTTATGCACTGATATTAATCCGTGACAGCTCTATATCCGTGACAGAACTCCTGTTGCATAAAATCCTTTAATTTTTGATTGGGATGGCTACTATAACACAATGGCCAGACAGTAATTAACATAATCATGAAACTGACAAGATGGTAATAAATACATAGATAGTTATAAACGACCTTCATATGATCATTTATTTGTTTAATTTTTATATTAGTGTTTATATGATTTACGTAGAAAACGGGAAATAATCATTTGATGATAAATATAAATTAACTATTTTACGAAAAATAATAAAAATAATCTAATTAGCAGTTATATATATATAACTGCTAATTTAATCAAGTTAAATATATTTTTTAAATAGTTAATTTATATCTAACATCAAATTATTGTTTTCCATTTTATAGGTAAAGCAAGTAAACACTAATATTAAAATTAAACAAATAAATGATCATATAAAAGTCGTTTATTTATTACCATTTCTTTAGTTTCACGATTATGTTAATTACTGCCTGGCCAATGTAATTACAAAGTGGAAAGAGTGTTAACTGAGAATTAATTTAAATGAAAATTCATATGGATTATAAATAACCCTGCAAAAAGGTTAAAATGAAAATAAATAAATAAATAACAATTATTTTCCACTATTTTATTGTCATTGACTTTATTGTTTCCTTTTATCTCGAATAAAGACATATCAGGGTTGTAAGATCATATCAGTTTACGAACACATCATACACCTCTATATACAAACACAAACAAACATTTACATGTATATACACATCCACAAAAACATGTATATGTTACGGGAAATATATGTAATCGCTGAACAAAAACTAATGTCGCCAAAATTGGTGATCATCTATAAATTCACAAAGGAATCCACGGGGACAAGGGGCCGTAAAAAGACGAAGCTATGACATTAAGGACATGCTTGTTTGTTGGTTAGTAGATAATAATACAGCTGTATGGACAACTGGACTCAAATTTGTTCTCTTTCAGAAGAATTCCAGTCTTCACAGTGGAATCAAGTGTTCACTAATTACGGCACTGTTGGTTTCTGGTGTCTCCACTGGTCTGTCATCATATAACCTCCATCCTGAATGTATGTATCGATTGGAGCCAGAGGATGATCTATTTGCAGCCACTGCATTGCCAGTTTCCTGAGTGAATCAGACGGTACATATATTTTCAGAAACTGTCAGGAATTATACATATTTCCTGTAACATACACACACACACACACACGCACACGCACACGCACATGCGTAATATATAATCATACAAAAGAAAGAAGACGAATCCTGGGTCGTTGTTTCAGTTATTCTCAGAGAACCCTATGGAGCTAATTTTCTTTTCAGCTAGTTGTCATGACACATTTATCATATAACAAAAACCTTTCTACTGGAATGTAAGTAAGGATACCCTTGCTGCTAACATATTTGCAATCAATAAAATCAAAAGGAATCAAACATTAATTTATTTACGATCAAAACATTTCTCAATAATTTTATAAAAGCACGCGAGAGCGCGCGCGCGCGCACACACACGCACACACACACACACACACACACAATCATGCCTTGTAAAGTTTGATCATACTCTAGCGTACTTGTGACTAACAATCATTTTCAAGGATTTTTAGAATCATCAATTTCTTCGTCTTGTTTTTCTTCTGGTTATATTTAATTCTAAATTGTTCTAGTCAGCATGTAGGGTTTCTTTTGTTCTCCAGGAACAAAAACATAGGATTTTCTTGCAGTCTGTTGAAGTATTTTTCCAACCTGTCCTCTATGACATCGAGCTATTTTTGCTGCCTCTGATGACCTCACTCTAGGAACTGGTCGAGGAGTTTGTGGCAGTTTCTCTATATCGTGCATCAGTCGTGACATGCGCTTTCCTCGGTCTAGACTTGCATATTCTTCCGCTTCCGGTTTCACCCGTGATGCGGGCCTTGACGTCTGTGGACATTTTCCATAACTGTGAATTAACACGTTCATACGTTTGCCCTTGCTAACATCAGCAATGTCAGTCGCTTCTGGTTTTATTCTTGGAGCGGGGCGAGGAGTTGATTGATTATTTTGGTAATTGTGTACGATATTGTACATGCGTTTACCTTTACTCAAAGATGCAATACCCTCAGCTTCAGGTTTTATTCGTGGCACGGTCTGGTCAGGCTCTTTAACTATTCCATATTTATGGATTAAGTTTCGCATTCTCTCGCCTTGGTGGACCTCTGCTGTTTCCGCAGCTTCTGGTTTGATTCCCTTGGCGTTGGTCTTTCCCAGGCATATTCATTTACTATGACCTTCATACGCTTGCCCCTTGCCAAATCAGCATTTTTTTCGCCTTCAGCTTTCACACGGCAAGGAGCAGACGATACTCGTGGAACGGCTGTGCCGTTTAGGAGCTCAGAAATATTCCCAAACCATCCTAACTGATAATTTTCCTTGGCATCAGCTGAAGGGCATCTTATGTTGGGACGTGGCTGCGAATAGGCGTGGACTGGCTGACCAAAAGCCCAGCTTTTTATAACTCCTTGGCCCCTCACATAATACGGTTCTCCTTCTGGTTTCACTCTGGGGGCCAGAGTAAATGAACTGGCGTTTTGACTTTCTAACCAGGTCATTTTCAAATCTACATCAAACCTGTGGGGGAAAAAAATAAATAAAATAAAATAAATAAATAAATAAATAAATAAATAAATAAATAAATAAATAAAAACCACTGAAACTACTGAAATCAAACGCTTGCTACAGGAAACATATGTATACCCCAAAATAACAATAACAAATCACCAAACACTGGTATATCTGAATGTTAACTGTTTGTATAGCTGACCACAATAACCCGTTTAAAAAGTACTGAAAGCGGTCAAGTTGTACGTCCTCTGTAGACATGAAGAAGACCATACTTTTGCAAATAAAACCAGATTTGTCTTACTGAAACAAAACTAATAAAGTAGTTCACGTGTTTAAGTGGAAAGTCTTTTCCTAACATTCTATAAGATAGCAGGCCGTCGTAAAATAAATATTACTTTATAAGATAACTAAACAAGTTAAAAAATAAAATACTTATTTATTAATTATAATTCTGAACACTTAATATACATCAGTACAGTAATATTCTATTAACAACAAACATCTCCCCGTTTCAAATATATTAGTTTTTAAAGTTTGTTAAAAAGTTAACTTACGAACACAGTCCTTACCTTTGCTTTACATCATTGTATTTGATCTGCTTGCTTGGTCAAAGAAACGAAAATTATGTCACTAAAGTACAAAACCGTATTACGTCTTCTTCTGTTGCGTAAAACCTTCTTACTTAAACTGGTCGTAGATGTAGACTGTGTCGTATTTAATCAGTCCATTATTGATCGCACTGGATAATGCTGAGATACCGTAAACTAGCAGTTAATGTTATTGTACAATGAAATTCTTCCTTTTCAAACATCGACACAACGGCGATTATTTAGTTCTGCTTTCAAAATGAAAATCTCAGTTCCTTGTCATGAAAATGTTGTAATTTATTTTCATCGAGCCCGACCTAACCCCTGTCTGCAGAAATTGATCTTTCTTAGATTTGCGATTTAACACTTTTGGGAGTTTGCCAAACTATTGCTAGCCAAATGCGTCATTTGGTCATTCGATGAAATGCTGATACGAGTAGTCTGATCGTTTTGTTAAGTTGACATACATTATATATATCAGTTGCTTTTTGTTTGTTTTGTTTTTGTTCTTTAGGTTAAACTGTTCAGATCTAGAGGTGACCCAATAGTGGGAAAAGGCAGTGGCGTAGCTAAGGTGTTGCAAGTTCGGAGATATTCTCCGTAAATGCCGTTGGAAAAACGGCCCTTCTCGTACATTTTCTATCGTGTTAAAAAACATGTTTACCTTTTTTTTTTTCATTCACATTTTCAGATATGAAATTTAAACAACAAAATTCGGTGGTTTAGTTCCCAATTTCGCCACTGAAAAATACATTCCAGATATATAATATATTTTTTCGTTCATATAATAGTCGTAATCCATGTTAGACAGGTCATTTTGTTACAATAATACAATACGTTGGAGCTAAATGGCCGTCGTTCTAACGCGAAAAAACAGACAACTTTTGAACAGCCTTTTCCTGGGAAATAATCAGCTGCTCCTTTCCGTCTGTGTGCGTGCGTGCATGCACGCACTTACCTGTTGTTATAGGGTGGTTGGGACTCGTTTTAGGAACTAGAACAGCTTGTCATCATAATTACGAAAATCTAAAGCCAGACGACTTAAAGTTAAAAAATAAACTTTTTATAGCATATAACCGTATCAAAATATTACGTAAAGGGGAAAAAATGCATCAAGTTGTTGCTGTCTGATAACAGGTAAATACTAATACTTGCATGGTGTCATAGCATTCTATTTTATGAATGCATTTGTGTGCGTGTGGTTATTTAAGTAAACTGCCGTTTTAAAGAAATATAAACATACAAAAAGCATTATAATAGTAACAAATTAATAAATAAAAAACACACTATTGATTCCAGTATTTATGGTCATATAAGAAAATGGTTGAATTTTTCTGAATGAATGCACTTTTGCACAAGAAATAAATTTGTTTCTGCCAAATGAACTTTCACCAATTAACATGAACTAATCTGCAAATTTTCCAGTTAACAAATTATGTAATTACATTAAGTTCCTTTGATATTCCTTAAATGTTGAAACCTATGTGTTAGTGCTCTTTTAACTTTTAAAAATACAGCATTTTAGCAGTTATTTTTGTCAATTCAGTATTTTAATGAAGTACTATATATTTAAGTTAGCACTTGGAAAGACAGGGAAAATTAATTTTTTCATTACACAACTGACGTACTTGAATTAACAGGTAAAATTTAAACTACCTAAATTTAAAAATGTCCATCATGAAATCTATAGGATAAAATAACCCTTTGAAACAAACATTAGTTATTAGCAATCAGGTTTTAAGATCTTCAGAGTAATTTTGTCACATAGGATTTAATCTTTCCGTCACAGACCACATTACACAACATCTGCATGAATGTTCTTATCAGTCAACTCCACACTGCACTATCCTAAGTGATGGCAATATTGCAATTTTTTAAGGCAATAGTTACATGAACAATTTTATGTCAAAATTACCCATTCTGTTAATTATCAACAATTCCTCTAATCATACCTACAAAATGTCAAATTTATTGTTAATAAGATAGAAAATGGAAGCCTTTATATTCGAGTTATTTTTTATTATTAGCAAAGATTAGCCATAAAAGCTAATAAAAAAATAATTTAAATACAAAATGAATTTATGATTTTTTTAGAACCACTATTGGATCACCAATGGATTTTCTCTTTTAATAATGCAACAGAAATAATGTTAATAATATTCAAATAAAATGAATTAATTTTCTTTAATTTCATTAAACCATTCTAAAACAAAGAAATACATGAAAAAAAATTAATAGTCAATGATATATGTTTAACAGATGCACCGTCACTGTGTATGTTATGAAAAATCAACTAAAACTCAGTTCTTCTTTTAAAATACTGTAAATGTTTGACATAATCCCTTTAACATTCCAACCACTCTCTAATTACTAATGATCATTTGAAAACCCATTACGAATTCATCAAATTTTAATAACACCTGTTTGTTAAAACATTATATCTACAGATGTTGTTCAAAAAATGATTTAATTATCAATTCTTGCTATCAGTTACAAAATTAACGTATCTTACTAACGACTTTCTAGCATTTCAGTACAAAAAAGAATTCACACTCTGAATGAACCAATGTTAAATTCAGCAATCCACTAAAACGTGTTTATAATCATAAATGGGTCACGGTCCATTCTGAATGGTATTGTGCACAAACGTCTGAATAGAACAATGTCAGATAGTAACAGAGAAACATGAATGCACATTAAAGTTCTAATGGACCAACAGGCTGCCACCGTATCAGTAATATATGCAATACATTTCAGCTACTTATAACATGAAGACATTGGTCTTACTGGACCTGAAATAAATATAATAAAAATAATTAAAAATCTGCTCAATAAATGGAAAATAATGAGAAATATAAATGATAAAAATTTTAAGAAGAGGTTTATAAAAATCTACTTTTAAGTGTCAATGCTGCTGCAAGATCTACTTTCTAGTAATGATTAGACTGTATTTAAAGAGGAATTACCCACGTGGATTCCTAACAGTAATACAATCACATGTATCGGATACCTCCACCTGCATGACCCGAACCCCCACTTTGTCCAAATGAATACTTCTGGTCAAGCTGGTCTAAATAATTCTGTGTCTGGGACACGCTACCTGACATTGACACTGGGGTCATATTCTTGTGACCATAAGCCGCACCGCCGTCAGATGTGGAATTCAGTTTAAGTCGCGCATTCTGTTCTAGTAAAATTTCATTCATGGAAGCCAGATCTGCCACTTGCTTTTTCAACTGTATACACTGTGGATCAGACAGTAGCTTTCTCTGCAGATTTTCGTTTTCGCCTTCCATAACAAGCAGCCGGCGCCTTAAATCAACTATTTCATCCTCTCTATCAGCAAGCCTACGCCGCAGAAACATGTTCTCATCATCTAACATTCTCATTCTCTCGACATATTCCATCCTTGCTGAATCATACTCTAGTCTTCGCCTCTTGTCATCCATGCCAACAAATGGTCGCCTATCATCAACGTGACGGAATTTACAAAGTGATCGTGTGCACACGCCATTTAAAAAGTCTTTGCAAATCGGAGTTGCATTAATTGGTGGTGGTGGTGGTGGTAGAGGTGGTGCTGGCATTCCACCTGCATTAAACGGGAGAATTCCTGTTTCGTGATATATTTTCTCTTCCTCCTCGGTACAATGCAGATATTTGCAATTAACCCGGCGACATCTGCCCCGATTCTGATAATCATGACAGAATTCAACAAGCTTGTTGTTGGGTCTAACATCCTCAGGATGATAATATCTGCAAGCTTTGCCACGTGTACATGCATTACGCAAAAAATCCCTGCATGTTTGCGGTTGCCCGTCTGATTCAGCTGCCCGCTTTCGACTATTTCCAGAATTATTGCCACTGTTATTTTCGCTATTTTCATCTGCCATCACGTCTCAAAAAACTGAAAAATGTTCTGTATGCTTTACAAATTATCTGCTCTGAACTGTGGCTGCCAATATATGCTTCGTCTGGAGAAATGAACCTCGCTGCTTGCTTGCTTGCTACTCTCTGAGCTGCTTATGCAATTTGGCAATTTAACGGTGACGAATTCAAAATTATCTGAAAATATAAATTGTTATCATGTAAAACAGGCAGTTTATAAAATCTACCACATATGGACAAAAATCAAAAAAATCACTGCAGACAAGTTTTTTTTAAAAACCTTGAATTTAATTATAAAATAATGCCGTTTATTCACTAAGTCTTCAGTTCAGAACAGAAATCTCTTAAAATAATTTTAATCTGCTCAGTGACTACTTGTATCACATGCAAAATATTAGTATCTAAGTAGCAGTTAAGTGTTTTGTCTTCAACATTCAGATTTTAATCCCATATTTTGTTTAATATTAGCATCAAGCTAAACAAAGTATCCTGGTTTATGCTGATTTGGCTACCTGACATTTGTAATTCATAAATGAGGACTTCTATATATATTATTTTAATGATGCTATTATGTTTCTACTTTAAATATTGAATTGATTTTATCATTTTAGAGTAATGAAAAATGACAAAACTGTTAAATAATAACAACATTATGCAAATCCAACAAGTTAGAGTCATATATAATAGCGTAACTATTTGATTAACAACTCTAAAATGATCTTACTCTGCTAGCATTAAAAATATAATAATAATAAAAATATACATTGGATTTAAAAAATTATTACTAAATATATATTGGATATTTTTTTCTTGACTGGCGACGGTACAACCAACCTCACACTGTGTTATGTTAGAGGAATAGTGTTTGCACAACAGAACAGAAATTTCAAAAAGCTCAATACGCTCAGCTTAAAATCATGTTGTCTTTTGTGTGCATTAATTTGATTAAATTATATATTTCTTTTCTTCTGCTTTCGCTGACTGTATGGAAATAGTTACATTACATTACATTTCCTGTACATGAAATTTTAGTTCTGATCAAAATAATAAAATCATAATAATAATATCAAAATTACACAACTTCAGAATTCATTATCGACTTAAGCGCAATACACTGCAAACACAATGCCTAGAGTTGAAAATAAATCCAGCGACATCCAATTTATTTGGCTTATACCTTTAAACCAAGAATTAACCAAAACAATTAAAATATTCTTACGAAAGTAAATTCACCATTATTTGGTGCGAAACAAATTAAAACAACATCATTGAAAGCGACATAAACACACACACCAGAGAACAAGAAGAAAATAAAAATGGCTGCCAAGGGAAGTTACTCTGAACGGCAAATTCCTTTAACTTTCGCAGAACTATGTAATATATCGCTCCAATTAGGTCATTAATGGCAACATTCAAGCAAAGTCCACGGAATTGCTTTAATAATAATAATGTTTAAATCCATTATTATAATAAAAAATATGATTAATTTCTTTTGGGTCTTTACATGTATCGATTCTGGCGTTCTGAATTCATTTCAAACAATTCACATTAGGGATAACAAAAATAAAAGAGCTACGAGTTACTCCATTAGCTACATTTTTTAATTTGCAGCAAAGAAATTTTATATGCTGTTTTTCTATTCATAGAAGCACAGGGTCCAAAGTGGAATTTATGTTGCAATCCATTTTACAAAAGGGACCTTTGCAATTTTAAAACTTGATTAGTTTGCATTTGTGATTTTATTATTATTATTATTATTATTATTATTATTATTATTATTTTTATTATTATGTTATGATGTTGGTTTTTTGTGTTTTTTTTTTTTAAATCTTTTTTTAGTTATGTGGTATATGCTTTTGGTGACAATTAATGATTAAATATTTTCTGGGTTATCTCAAAAATATAAACTATTTAATATTTTAAACTTTAATTTTTTGACTTTACATGTTCACAGAAGTTTTATGAAATGATAATTGGCTATTTAGATGTCCACACACACAAACACATACACACTACCCCTCACTCAACACCCACCACAACAGCTGACATCTATGCACATGCAAACTGATGCAAACTATAATCCTACACTTTTAAAAGGTCATGCTAGACAACAAAAATAAAAATAAAAAGAAAGCAAGAAAGAAAAGAAATGCAAAATTATTAGTTTAAAATAGTAACATAACCAAGTTAATTTTCTAATTTAATCAGCGCTATTTTTGAAACTTACAATTATTACCGTTGTTTCATGTTCCAGTCTGTACCTGTAATTTTTTCTAACAGAAGGTGTATCTAAATAATCACTTACTGCTTTATCTTAACAAGAATAATTGCAGCAGCACAAATCCTCTTTCACTTGATAATAAAACTGTTGTTAAATAAACTCATTCATTCATTCTCAGTATCATAAAAATTAATCTCTATTATAGAAGTCAGTAATAAATATAAATCTGTTGCACCTGTAAAGAACATTCTTAATACTGTCAGTATACCAGATTCTTTACGAATGCACATTATAAAAAGAAAAACATAAATAAGAATAATGTAATAACTGATTATCTTTATTATAATATAAATCATTTTAAATAATACATTTCATCTCTGCTTCATTCTGCTTAAATCAATAACTGCACCTCAAATTTTTCTGTGTACATCATCTGCTGAACTGCCAGAAATATCAGAAGAGTAACAGTTTTTGTTAGAGTTGTCTACCTTTTTCAATTCATCAATCAGATCATTTCTGACACATTCTTTTGGAGCAAAAAAATTGTTTTTGACAATGTGATAGACACACTGCAGAATAACATTTCTTTCATGTCTAATATCAGGGGCCAAAAGCTGAAAAAAAAATAAATATATAAAAATAAAAAGCATGAAACTGTAATTATAATAAGAAATGAGAAAAATATTACTTTTTGTTCCGAATGTTTGCACAAAATCTATTAGCCAGTCATTATTTTCCTTGAGTATTTAAGTTTCTTTTATTTTTGACTTTTCAATCAGAGCTGTCATAAGCAGAATTAGAATTTAGCTTTAAAATTTGGCTATTAAATAAAACATGCAGACAGTTTGTGAGAGATTGACGTACCCGTTCAAGTAATGTTAGTCTCTTCTTAGAAATATTTATTCCATGTTGTCTTGACTTCATTGTGTTTCTGAGTGGAAGCTTTGGTTTTGTTTGGTCTCTGTTTTCTTTGTGTGTACTCTGTGAATCTGTGGTATAAAAATGTATACAGTTTTATTCAAAATAAATTTATCTCTCAAAAACAACAATACTTCCATTCTTGGCATCAAACTACAAACAATTCTGTGATATGAAACAAAAATTAGTTTATAATAAAGATAATCTATTATATAAAGATAAGAAAAGTTTGTATTTCTGTGGATTATTTTGCTTAATAATTTTATAAAAGATACTGGGTGTTGTTTGATAAGGTTTTTCACAATAGAAGTATGCCGAGCTTTCAATAAAAATATGTTGAAATACATGCATTTAGAAAAATGTAAACAACAAAGGCTCAAGCCCACATTTTGCATGTGGTCAAGATTTATTTGAAAAAGAAAACAAAAAGCGAAAAGAGAAAAGATTGTTAAAGCATTGCTAGAAAACACTGGTATCATTTTAAATAATGACCGTAATATGAGAATGCAAATACACAGGCATTATGCAGCAAGATACTCTTAGTGATGGACAAAGAGATATTTCTTGTACACATCATAGAACATATTTAATGTTAAACTAGCCATGTTTGCTGTGTAAAACAATATGCTGGAACCACAGAGTGTTGATCCAGCTGCTTTTCATCTGTCAGTCCTGTGATCCAAGTCTGAGTTCAGATAGGTAGTAGCCCATTTTGTTTAGCACCAGATATAGCAAGAAAATTTGGGTTTCAGAGAACTTTAAATTTTAATGATCTAAATTTAAAACAAATCTGACAACAATAACCGTATTACAACTAAAATACAGTATTACAATCTCAGACAGTTCCTTTTATTCATTTTTAAAGAAACATCTTGTTATTGCAAAAAGAAACAATTTCACGAACCTTTTGATTCATTTATTTGGTTGTCTTGAGTTGTCTCTCCTCCTTTTACTTCTGATTCATTCTCTGAACTGTAACAGTCAACAATTTTTGCAAGTCCACCACTCAAATGTGATGTGTCTGCATGATTTGTTTCACCCTCTGTTTCATCGTGTTTTCTTTCTGATTTTGGAACATTTGTGTTCAGTGTTTCATTGAGCAGATCCTTTTTATCTGTAGATATCTTCAAGTAACAAAGACAGAGAAAAAAACTTACAAGAATTAGCCCAGTTAATCTTAGTGTATGAAAAATCAAACTGCTCTAAAGTGAACTAGAAGAATATAATAGTCAGACGGACACTTAGACTTAAAAATTAGATCCATAAATCCCCTATTAAACTGTTAAAAACTTTCCTTACTGAATTGAATTTACTTTTGTATTCTGAATCAAAAACCAAAAACATAAAAAATCAAAGATAAACAAAACCTTTTTTAAACAAAATTCCGATTTTTTACACTAGTGATAAAAGTCATCTTTGTAAATTATTTATTCTTATTAAAATTTGTTATAACAAACAACAACCCCCCAAAAAAATTATTATTATTATTTTTTTAATGTATGATAAATTTGACTTGTTGTTATTATTTTTTTCATACTTTTGAATTTTCTTTTTCATCATTTAGATGTGGTTGTTTCCTTGGAGACTCCTCACGCTCCAGTTCAGGACTATGTGACCTTTTGTTTCTGTTCCATTTGTTTCTCTGAAATCTTCCACTCTTCCCTTTTCTGAACTTTCTGTGTGAAAGGAAGAATAAATACAAAGTAAAACAATCCTTATTAGACTGAGCAAGCACCAACTTTACCTCAGTTTACTCAGTCAATCATGTTTATTTTATAAATTTTAGTAATCAAATGTCAGCATAAAAACTTCTGCTTTCAGCCATTCTGATGAAGTTTGAAATAAGAATATGTATGTATATATGTATGTATATGTGTATATGTGTGTGTGTGTGTGTGTGTGTGTGTGTGTGTGTGTGTGTGTGTAAACTATTGAAAGTAGAATAATTAAGCCTAAGTAGTTTATAGGCAAGCAATGTTTTTGTAATACTTTTTAAATTTGTTAATATGGTTCTCCACAAAGGACAACCAACATTATTTATTCTTGAAAAAATGCACTTTTGTTACCTAAAACATTTTTAACATTGGAAGATTATTATTCCTCATGATATCTGGGAATGTAAGAGATGTAAGAGAAAGTAACAAAAATATAAAAAGCATGTCTGCTTCGAATTCTGTAATACTAATTAGATATTTTAAACTAAGCTGCTAAATACTATCCAAATACATTTAGCATAGGTTCCAAGTTTCTGCATAATTCTATTAAAAGCAAAATCACATTTTACACAATCAAATGCCAAATAGAGCAACAGGGGTCCCTGTCTGTGTCTGATGAAGAAGAAGAAGACGAAGAAAAAGAAGAAAAAGATACACAGAGATTAGCAAACTTATAAAATGTTGTTGTTACCCAAACTCTTTAGTTTCAAGAATTTCTCCTCTCTCCTGTTTCTCTGACTTTTCCATTTCTTTCTTCTTAATATTCTCAGATGTTGGGAATTTCCTGTGTTAATTAAAAAGGTTGAAGAAAAAGATTAATATATATATATAAAAAAGATATTTATATATTTATATATATAAAATAAAATAAAATAAAGAAATAAAGAAAGAAAGAAAGAAAGAAAGAAAGAAAGACAGAAAAAGAATGAAAGAATTAAATCCATATACACATACATTAATATAATATATGAAATTTATATAAGAATGTAAGGAAGAAAGAAAATTGATTTCTAAATAAGAGAATCAACTCATCTAGTTTCTTTCAGTTTCATTACTCACTTGTATCTTATATAATTTTTTAGAATAACTAATAAAACATTTCAGACAATATTGGTTTTTCATGGAAACTGCAACATATTTTTATAATGATGGTTACTAAAGTAAATATATAATTTATGGTTAGTGTTAGGAAAGAAAAATACGTTATTGCCATTTAATGGCCAATTCCTTTTGTGTTTCTTTCATCTGACAGAAAACAGATTCAGTTGTCTCCCCAGCATTTGTGAAAGTGATGGAGGGAATCAGCATAACTGGTGCAAGTTAAACAAAGGGATGGTACAGAAAATTTTAAGGGTACAAGTCCTCTGATTAATGTTCAAATTACTTGTTTGTCAAAAATACTTCTATAAATAATTGCATCAAATGCATTATCTATTAACAAGATTATCTTATTTGCAATTAAATAAAATCAAAGTGTCTGTTTAATTTATTATACAAAAGTTCACTAAATAAACAGGTGGCAGATATTGCTGCTGTTGCTGATGAATGGTGGGCAAACTCATCATAAGCCATAAGTGATGGTGGGTCTGCTATTTCTTAGAGTAAGTAGCGAGACCTCAGATTCTTTATTGTTTCAAGTCTTAACTGTTGATGTAGGTATCACCATCACAGGGTAAAATTTAGAACAGACAGACAGACAGATGAAACTCTGGCACAGTTCTGGACCAGTGGAAACTTTGTTGTACTTCATTGTGTTCGTTAAAGGTCATTTATGTTATTTAAAGTTCAAGTGAAAGGAATAGCACAATTTCACTATAATTTTGGCTTATTAATAAATTTTATCTCCTGTGTTAAAAATCATCATCATTATTATTACTGAAAAGTATAGGAATGCTATTACTAGCAAATATTCCAGTTAGATAAACAATAACAAAACTCACTTTTTCCTTTCTGTAATCCATTTATCAATATCCTCTTGTGATTCCAAAGACCAAATTTTTTTAGCGAATCCACGTTTGTGTTGCTAAATAAATAAATAAATTAACAACAATAATTCTATATGCAGAAAACTATTAGAAAGTGTTTTTCAAATAACAAATTATTTATTTGTAGAACTATTAAAAGGAAATTTTTAACAGTATTTTTAAAATGTATATTCTACTATACGAATATAATTTTGTTGTAGTATATATAAGTAAATAGAATTAAATTGATTTTTTTTTTATTTTGAAACAATTAATTTCTGTGTTACATTTTTTTCATCTCAAACCTAAGCTTTGCTAATAATGAAGTATAGTATCACTGGGCAATATAACAGGCCCACAAACAGCTTTTCCCTTTCTACCAAACATACAGGTTATGCAGAAACATGATAAACAGACAAACATGAAAATGTTCAAATAATTTAAGTGAAGATGATTAAGCTATATATTCAACAGTGGATGGCACTAGTAAATGAAAAGTAAAACTGGTCAATCTACAGGTGAATATTTTAATTTATTTTATTATGTAATAGAAACATATTGTAAAGACGAATCTGAGGAAAACCAAAATGAAATAATATGATGTGTTCTGTAAACTAGTCAGCATCATCACAAGAACTATATATAGGAATAAACAAAAACAAAAACAAAAAAAATTACCAGTTGATAATGAAGTTGTACAAGTTTGGGAGCAGCAATGTATGGACAGCCAGAAACTGTGCACTGAAAGAGTTTTTAAAAAAGATGAAAATAATAATGGTTACTTAGGCTGATTCATCTTCTTTTTTTTTTTATCAGATACAGTAAATATAATATGAGCTGCATACTACACTTGGTTGCAATAAATAAATAAATAAATAAATAAATAAATAATATTCTTACTTGCTGATGTCCACTGACATGTTCGTCATACTTTTCTTTAGTTTTAAATCCTCGGTCACATGTATCACAAAAATAGTTGTTATTTTCTGCAAGTTCACGTTTGTCTACCTTTTTCTGTAATGAAAAAATTGCATATCAAGTTTAATATAAATAAGTAAATAATTATATATAACTTTAAAAAAAAAAAAAAAAAAAAAAAAAGGAAAGAAAGAAGAGTAACTGTTATAACTTGTATGATAAAATAATGAAGAATGAACAATTACTGAATTATATAAATGAGTGACTGTGGTTACTGTTATTACATTCTACGTGTTGCACTGTTAGCCGAACTATTATTTTAATAATGATTAAAAACACCTACATTCGGTTTTAATGATTATACACAACAAACCCAATTAATATTTCTAACAAGTTTTGAAAATAAAAATATCTTAATCATATGGATTAATAAAATAATGTACTAGTTTCATTTAAAAATACTAAGATAGTTAATCGTTTTTAACAAATGATAAAAGTCAACCTTCTTCGATTTATGTCGGTGGTTGTTCGTGTTGCCATGCCCGTTTCCTTGAAAAGATCTTTCTTGGTGATGCTGTACGTTACACTGACTACTCTGTGGACTTCCATTAAAACTCTCAAACCTTCTTTTGCCTCCCTGTTGATACGAAGGTGCAATATGACATTGGTTTTGAAATGACGGGCGTGGAAAAATATTGTTCTGTACAGGACCTCGAGTTGGCATGCGGTTGCAAAACGTTGGGAACGGTGACAATTGAATAAAGTTATGATTTGACTGGTAACCTGGGTTCCATGGCTGATGTTGCCATTGATTATACATCTGCTGCCTTGGTGGAAAAATATTACTGTGGAAATTCATTGTACCTCAAAATTATCTTAACGTGAACTTGTTTTGTTTTTCATTCACACGTGCTTTTATTTGATATACACTCAAATAAAGTTGGCGAACAATTCCAGCCGCTGTCAAAATTATCGAACGGTTTATCATTCGTCGGGTCTTTCCCAGACCGAACGTATAGATCAAACTTTTAGGTTATTAATTCTTGCTTTTAATTATAAAATAAAACACACATATTTAAAATATATATATATATATATGATCGTATTTGAAACACTTGAAAAATATGGTTATATATTAGCGTGCCTCAGATATATTGTTTGTTAGCTCAAGGAAAAAACAGGGGTAAAAAAAACATCACTAACAAAAAATTATCTAGTTGAGTAGTTCACGTTCCATAAACAAAGTTTTAATTGAGTAATATTTAATAATAATAATAATAATAATAATAATAATAATAATAATAATAATAATAATAATAGTAATATAGCAGTAATAATAATAATAATAATAATAATCTGCAAAAAGTACACGGCTCCAATTAGTAGTAATACTCGTTATTGTAGTTTGAAAACGTGTCTTAGAGTTATCTCCCACGATATATCAACCAATCGATAATTCTTTGATTTAAAGTTTTAAAATTCACTATGTTCACGTTTGCCATTTAATTTTATTTCAATTTTATTTATTTATGTATTTATTTATTTATTTTACTGTCTTTTATACACTGGTATCAAAATGTTACTGAGAGTAGATACTCTTCAGAGATACAGATGAATTTCAGATTTATTTGTAGCACGAGACAATAATATATAAAGATTTTGCGCATCTGTGTGTTTATAAGGGTGTCATATTTATTTTAATAAAAGTAAATAAATAAATAACTAATACTAATATTAATATTAATGCTAACATTAATAAGAACGAAAAGTATATAAGCCATTTTATACTGTTAGTAACAATTCAGTGGTCTTTTTTAACGGATGTCGGTGTTTTTAAAACAACGTTTGCAATTACGAAACAGTAGGCTTGATAACTAACAGTCAGTGAGTGGATAACACTCAATTATGATTGACTGATTGACAGATATATCGTTTTGATCACGTACTAAAATAATCTTTAATGATAAACGTTTATACTGACAAGCACGTCTCGAGAATAAAACAAGTGAAGAGAAATTTAGGACGACAAATTAATAAAAAAAAAATTAAAAAAATGAAATGTTTATAAAGTCTGTGATTGTTCTTTCTGTACGTGAATAGTGAATGATTTCCCTATAGAATATGACTGTTCATCTGTTTATATGTGCAAAGTGATTGTTCTATTTATATTTGAAATGTGTTTCATTTTATCTGTTCGTGTCTTCATTGTCAACAAAAGTGTTTCTGTAATCATAATAATTCCTTTAAAATATGCAACGTTTTCACATCTTCGGCGAAATCATTTCAATCTCCTTTTTTACCCTCCCTCGTTTCTTCTTTGTCTTTAAGAATCTTCCTTCAATCTTATTTTGTTCATAATTATTCACTTCAGGCGACACACAAGTGTGTTTCATTTCTGCTGATCTGGACTGAGAAGTATCTTCCATATCAATAATTTCACGAGAATTCTACTTTTTTTAAAAATCTTTGTACGTTTCGTACGTCACTCGAAGGCTCATATGATGTTGAAAAATCTGTAGTTTTAACTGAAAAATGTGTTTGTTCAGTTTTTACTTATCAGAAACATCTTTCATTTTTATGGAGAACAAACATTTTTACTATCATTACCCGTTTCGGAGATTCTCTTCTTCTTTCTTTCCGTTCTCACAGGTGATTCATTTATTTCTAGAACAATACTAGACAGCTCCATAGCCAGTTCGTTAATTTGTAACACTTCATCTGTTACATTTAACATCTGATTTCTTTCAGAACCTTTCCAGTCCTGACTTTGATTTCTTGCACTGAACGATACTTCCTTTTCCTTCAGGGTATTACAATATCCTCTCGACCCCAGAATCGTAGACACACAAGTCATTTCTGTACGTGGTCCTGTACGATTATCAACATCTTGAACACCAGCTGAGTGATTTTCAGCCTCATGTATATCAGAAACACGATTCAAAACGTACAACGTCTTTCTTTTCACGATGTTTCTCTGTTATGCAGTTAACAAAGCTGCGCTGCTCTGTAGATTTTTGTTTGTTCAAATTAGCGTTGTCTGAATTAGACGTTACAAACTGCCCAATACGAGATCTGTATCTGTTGATAGACATCTCCAAATAGTCAGATTCTGATTTAGTTCTCTTCATTATACCGAGGTGTCGTCTTCTAAAGGAAATGCCTAGAATTACCGTTAAAACAACAGCTATGGTTACATAAGGTATCCACAACAAGTCAGCGCTTGTAGACATCTCCATGGCTGGCAGTGTAATGTTCTCCATTGTTAAATTTTTAATTTTAGACACGAGTCAGAAACATTTTAAATTTTAAAATTATAAACAAAATTTTATATTGTGTTCAATTTTAAAGTTCTGTGGCATTATTTAATAAACTGTTAAACTTTAATATTCTAAGACTGAACTGGATATATTGTTACTTTTTAAAATTCTAAGATTAAATTGGATATACTTCTAAATTTAAAAACGCTCTGCCTAAAATTATATTTCCAGTCTTCTGATATTTCTCTTTATTTTGTCTTTTGTAAAATCCTTGACACACCTAAAAGTACAAAACTCGTTTGTCTTAAAATGCTATAACATAGCATATTATGACCTTATATCATGCTGTGTTTAAAGGAAGGAATCTTATACGTGTGTTGTTGTTGTTTTTTTGATTGCCATTGGTTATTATTAGCAGACGTACGTTATTCCACAGACGCTAAAAAGACACCACACAAAACACCTAAGTCTCTCGAGTATCTGCAACAACAGGCAAATTACAACACAGTTTATGCAACTTACTATTGAATAGTTATCCAAAGAAACCAAATATCCTTCATAACATGATTCTGCTGTCCAGAGATTTATGTACAAGTTCGCAGAGATGATCATATCCCTGAATTAAACATTCGGACTAGAAATTAACTACAGTTAAACCAAAACATTCTGGATACAGTTACAATATTCGTGGTGTTTGACGTCTGAAAACGCGATTCACTATTTTTATTTATTTAAAAAATAAAAAAATACCTTTTTCAGCTTATAATAAATACCTTACCTTCTTCAGAAAATTAATCTTTTATGAATCAAACCACAAAATTAGCTGCTAATTATTTATCGGCTGCCCATAGGAAAAACAATCATATAATTATATAGAGCTGTGTCTGTACATCTCTGGTAGATAAACACAGTGGATCGATTTAATTAACTTTCTTTCTCTTTCTCATGCTTTTTACATTGATTTACAACTTCTTTAATAATTAAACAACAGTGATATAAAATTCACGGAGGAAAACACCTTTAATTAGCACTTCACAACGTCTAATGAGCATGATAGTATTGCAGTAAACACATCCTGGTTTCTACATCTGTTTCGTGTATTTCAATCTTTAACGAGAGACACGGTGCTTATGTCCAGCTACTCAGTCTGTCTAGACTTTTGACAAAATAAATTAATTATTAATTAATATTATCTATGATATCCTGCAATCACTTAGTGGACTGTGTGGTAAGATATGATGACTTGTCATATAATTTATTTTGATTATTTACATATACACATATGTATACATACAAATAAAGATAAAAGTGATTTCAGATTGATAGTTTATTGACACAAACACACACTCACAAACACATACATACACATACACACACATACAGATATATATAATGTACAGATACATATATTTTAAACTTACAGATGGGTGGGTTTATTTTCTGTTTTTTCTTTACTCAAGTATATTATGTATTATAAATATGACGGTGTATTTAAAATGAGGAGGGAACACAAGCTTCAAATTTCAGTCTTTTGTATTTACTGACTGAGTCAGATATCAAATGAACTGACATTGTTCTCGACAATAAAATAAATAGCTTGAACAGTAACTGATATATCAGGTGTCAGCAAAATATTTTAGACCGACTTGGACACCGAACTTTATGTTAATGTCTTTGTTTTTTCTTTAAACCACCAGACCAAAGCAGTCTTGCTTCACATGATCGCTTTTTAGTGTTCAATATTGAAGACAGAATTGAAAGCGATGTAAATATATCAGTGTGTGTGTGTGTGAGCGTGCGTGTGTGTGTGTTTATTAAAAGCAACATAATCATTCATTATACAATGGTTATTTTAGTACAGTGTTATCATATATCACAGTTGATGAAGTGTTGATACTTGCAGCTCAACATATCTCTGATGATTTATCAGCTTTATAAATTTTAGATGTGAAATCAAAAGAATTTGCAATGACTTTGTCGACTTTGTGGCAAGATACGATAAATATGTATTTTTACGGGCACTGATAAAAAATATAACCATATTTATTTCGATAAAAAGTCATACCGAATTTTATGTTAATGTCTTTTTTTTTTTGTTTTTCTTTAAACCACCAGACTCTCTCTCTCTCTCTCTCTCTCTCTCTCTCTCTCTCTCTCTCTCTCTCTCTCTCTCTCTCTCTCTCTCTCTCTCTCTCTCTCTCTCTCATACATATATCTGTGTTAGCATGTATCAGAGAGTTTATCAAAATAATATATATGGCAAGTCATCATATCTTACCACAAAGTCCACTAAGTGACTGCAGGATATCATAGATAATAATAAAACACACACACACACATACACACACACACACACACAGGTTTTAGTGTTTAACTGCTAGTTTAGATCATTTTGTAAACGGTTTTCATAGCCTTGCTGAACCGGGCCATTCTTAGTTCGCTGGATAAAGCTGTTCTCACATACAGATTCTGTTCTTATCATATTCTTTTTTCTTATCAATATATATTTTTTATTTATTTTATTTTATTTTATTTTATTTTATTTTATTTTATTTATTTATTTATTTATTAGTTCTTTTTTGGTTTTTTTAGTTTTCCTCAAATTTATAGACATATAACCCAAACTTGTATATTCAGTTAAACATGCACACACACATATATAAAAATAATAAACCTTTCTTGCACTTGTTCGATTCCTCTGGTGTGAGTTTTAAATTTACTTATTTACATGTTACAACAAGCAAACCAAAATGACAACACGTCTGGACAGCTAATCTCATTTAAACTACGCTTTCTGGGAAATGCAGTAAAACATGATCGTCAATATTTCAAGCTTATGCTACATGCTTCTCGAAAATGCAATAACTACTAGGTTTTTGTTGAGTTATAAAAACGTTATTGAACAGTCGGAAGACTTAGTCAGAACTAAAAAAATTAATTAGCAATATAAAAAAAAAAACGTAACCAGGAAAATGAAAAAGAAAATAGTAGTGTTATGACATCAGACGCTTATTTTGCTAGATTCATTTTCTAATCAATCGAAATCACTGAATAATTTAAAGCACTCAACAGCTACCAAGCATCTGTTTTGAAACTATAATATGTAAAATATTGGTATTCACTTTTTTCATTTTGTAAGAGAAAATGAACGGCTTGTCTATTGTATAGTGCTGTAAACATATTGCGATTTCTTTAATGTATTGTAAATGTTCTGTTTTTCTTTTTTCGCTTTCGATTCCTCGAGAATAAGCTTTAAGTCGAATTTCAGTCTTTTGTATTTACTGACTGGGTAAAATGTTTTTTTCTGTATGAGTGTTAATCAGTTTCGTCAGCTAATACTCCCATTTCAACTAAAATTTTTGGGAAATATATGAGTAACATTTCTCGGGAATTAGTCTAGTTTCAGTATTAATTTAAAGGTCAAGGACAAATGACTCAATAAGCTGGGGAATTCCCTAATTAAACAATGTTTTCTGGGAAATCCAGTGACGCACAGATAAACAGATAATACTATGCATTTCTCGGGAATACGATAACGAACACCTGCTGGTCTTTTCAGGTTTTGTATGAACGTTTCTCGAGAATAGAAAAATAATCAGCTTGACATTTAAATAGCTATTGGTCACGTTCCAAAATAACATTATAATCTTTGCATGAAGAATGTTTATGTTGTTATACAGGCATTTGTCGAGAATAAAACAAGTAAAGAAACAGAAAGTAGAAATAATAATAATAATAATAATAATAATAATAATAAAATAAAATATAAAAGAAAACGAAACAAAGAAAATGTAATAAAACCAAACTTCATTGTCCAGGAATCTGAGATAACAAAACAGTTGAACACAAAAACAACGGAACTCATTGGCTATAGCACCCAACAGCTGACAAGCCTTAATTTTGAATTAGTCATAAAAACTGTTATTCACATTTTCTTTATACAAGACAAGAATATTGTTTTTTTATTCTGTGTTACGTACAGCTGTACATATATTGTGATTTAACTGTATTTCTTTAACGATTTATAATGTTTCATGGGTATTTTTCTTTCAAAACAAAATTGTAATTAAAAACACGAGAAAATACAGGGTGTCAAGGGAGTAACAACCATTGAAGTGAAAACTTTCTGTCTGAAATTTGTTTCATGACAAACAGAATAAAATGTTGATGGTAGAATGATAGTGAAGAAAATTAAAATATATATATATATATATTTTTTTTTATCTTTCACACGTATCAGATACATTCACATACAAACATACATATCTATTCAGTGTCGTCAATATGTTTTCTTTAGTCAACTATATATTATGTATTATATATATGATGGTATATTCAAAATACAGTACAGATACAAGTAATGATATATACCTAGGGCTTGTTGAATTCCTCGAGAATAAGCTCTAAAATTTAGTGAGTCACAGATATCAAATGAACTGACACGCTGATCTCGACAGCTTGAACAGTAGCTGATTTATCAGGTGTCGGAAACCCTTGGCCTGCGGGGTACATCCGGCACGCGATGGATTTTAGTCCGGTCCTCCAGCTAAACACTTGGAAACCAGTTATTACCGTAACTTCATTGTTTTTTTCTTTAAACCTCCCTTTTTGGAGCTCAATACTGAAGATGAGAGAGAGATAGATAGAGAGAGAGAGAGAGAGAGAGAGAGAGAGAGAGAGAGAGAGAGAGAGAGAGAGAGAGAGAGAGAGAGAGAGAGAGAGAGAGAGAGAGAGAGAGAGAGAGAGAGAGAGAGAGAGAGAGAGAGAGAGAGAGAGAGAGAGAGAGAGAGAGAGAGAGAGAGAGAGAGAGAGAGAGAGAGAGAGAGAGAGAGAGAGAGAGAGAGAGCTCGATGTAGCTCGATGTAAGTGTATATATAATGGTTTCGGTATTCAGCTATTTCGTGATCTCAGATGTGTACATAAAATCGATTCATACATAATTAAGCATAATGGCTGTATACACAGGTAACAGTAAACAACTGCATTAGTTAAATTGTGTATATATTGTTTCAGTGCATATTGCGTTTATGACTGTACATGTAGTTACTAACGTTTTGTAACATTAGATCAATAAAGTACACATTGCGCGTGATCCTGTGGCACCAACGACATGTAATAAATACAAAAACGAAAGAGAGATGAGCCGAGTTCCGAAGTGTTTATGGCTGGTCAGCCAAGTGCGTTGTAGCTGATCTGTGCGTTATTTTACAGCACTCGGCTCATATCGTTACGTATTAATGTATTTAGGTATTTTAGTTGTTGTCAAGATTATTGCCGTAATCAATTTACTCAGGATAAGACATCTTTTTCTACATATGTCCTTAATCGGTGCCTACCCATTAATTGGAGCCGGCTGATATCATTATGTATTTTAATTAATTATCTGTCTGTTGTTAGATTGGATGGATTGTAACTTGACGACTTTGGTTGCTTTATAACTTTGGTTGCTATAGTTAAATATATTTTATTTTAATTTGTTGATGGCATATCCAGGCGAGGCATTTTTCCCACTATGATATTATTTCTATTTCCCTCGTTTCGTTTTCTTTCACATTTTATTATTATTATTACTATTATTATTATTATTATTATTATTATTATTATATTATTATTATTATTATTATTATTATTATTATTATTATTGTTATTGTTATTGTTATTATTATTGTTATTATTATTATTATTATTATTATTATTATTATTTAAATCTTTTCAAATATTTGTTTCTTTCCTTTAGTTTGTTTACTGTTTTATTCATGAGAAATGCTTGTATTCAAATAAAGTTTCAGTTATTAAAAGCAACATAAGCATTCATCTTACAATGGTAGTTTATTGCAATGTAATCATATCAGGTGTCAGCAACCTTTTGCAGAGAGGGGGGCATTCAGCTGTGCGGTGTTCTGGAAGACTGCCAAGACATCAAATGTATTATACATATCATATTAAAATATTATTTTCCTTCTTTCGGTTTGTCATTCTCGACAAATGTTTGTATTGTTATAAAGTTTTAGTTATTAAAAACAACATAAGCATTGATTACACAATGATTATTTTAGTAGAATGTAATCGTATCTGGGGTTGGCAACCTTTCTAAAGGACCAAGATACTAAACAAGATACTAAATGTATTATACATATAGGTCGACCACTGTGATATGAAATCAGCACAGCCTAGCCGATAAAAATTACTTTTGTCTCTCGCTAATGATTGTTAATTGCAAAGCGATTTCATTAATTGGATCACTGCTAACTAACGGTACATATTTACTTACTTTAATGATGCATACAGGTTAATTACGAGATGTTAGACAGTATTAAAGTAAGCTATATATGTAAATAATCAATGTTACATTTTCAAAAACTGTACTTTAATAGCACAACAGTATAAGACATTATAGTGAGTAAAAAAATAGCCAGTAACGAATTCTACAAGTAGGTTTAACCTAAATTGCAACCCGCGGTTTAATAAGGATATTAGGATCAATTTTCTAACTTAAACAGAGAAAACAGTAGGTGCTACTTTGGCGTGTGATAAACGTGATTCTGTGGTCTACACTGAGAAAAATTCTATGCGCTTTTTTAATTATTATTTTTTTTTATTCTTGTTTTTTTTTTTTTTTTTTTTTTATTATATATTTATAATTTATCGTTGAATTGAGCTTAAAAGGTGAATAAGTTTGCTATAAACTAAAATTTCCTGTCAAATTTAAAGGAATATACAATCTTATAAACTGACATTTCCTATATCGTCGCCATTTAAGTTGTAAATGACACGCCAAAGTAGCACCAAACAGTACATCTAAATATCCTGTTAAAACTTTCCACGGCCTGTTAGGGAATGGTTAAGGGCCTACTGCGTGAGATCAAAACGGTTTACCATCATAATTCATCATGTGGATCTAAATATAATATATTAGAAACAACAATTTTTTTTTAAAACAATTTTGTTTGGTGAGAACAAAATTACAAATGAAAAATAAACGATTACATTATCTAAGTTTTGTTTGGAAACAGATTTTAATAAAGATCAGTCAAGGGAGAATCAGGATAATCATGTTAAAAAATTAAAAATATTTGTGTTTTTTACCAAACTCTTATCATAACAAGACCAAAGACTCTCCTTGTGATCTTGAATCTGTATAAGTCTAAAGTTTCCATATATATAAGTATGTAAGTATATATTCTAAGGATGTCTTTGTAGATTATATTATTATTAAAAAGTCTGTTAAGTCCTGTTTTTAAAGTACTATTTACCAAGCCACATTTACACCTAAAAAATGGCGCGTTGGATCAGCCATTATGTGATCAAAATGAGAGGTTTTCACGTACACCAAGTCACCAGCATTTAGAGTGAATGTTCCGCTCAGATAACTTGGGTATTCATCATACTTTCTGTAGAAGTCAGTATCACACTCAGTGAAGTTGTTGCTAAGCAACACCTCATCTTCAGCCGTTGTTGCCTTGTATCTCATCACAAGATGTTTCCAGATTTGGTTCTCGTCGTAATCTTTGTCTTTCAGTTTTTGCCAGTCAAACACCATCTGGCTGTAGACTCGATACATTCCGTGTGTTGGTATGGTTATTTTACCATTTTCGTATTTCATCCAGTTCCGAACGATACTGCGTTTCAACTGGTCTTCACTGTTCCAGTTTCGAATCATCCGAACTGATGTGTCATTTGCTATATAATAATAATAATAATAATAATAATAATAATAATAATAATAATAATAATAATAATAATAATTGATGATAATAATAATAATAATAATAATAATAATAATAATAATAATAATAATAATACTAATAATAATGATAATAGTGATGAAAATAATGATAATGATAACAATAATAAGAAGATAATAACACAGTATCAATAATAATAACAATAATAATAAAGACATAATGATGATAATAGTAATAATGATAATAATATCAAAAACAACAACAATACACATACATACATGTACATAAACGTAACCATAAACATACATAGAAACACAAACATATGTACACGTCACCTCCAGAGTGCAGGTGAATGGGTGTCATATATTTAAGACTCATCACTGGTGCTTTGTGAGGTGTGACAGGACTTTGTCATCCTCTACCAGTGCTTTTCTCACTATTGTCTAAGTGCAGAGTCACATGTACACAAGACAGAGAACAGTCATTCATAAATACATACAAATATACATACTGTTGTATACAATTGTAAATCAGCTTAACAGAATAAAACAACCACTTAGTCCAGAAAATTACACTGCCAATATGGCACCTAAAACTGGTGCAAAGTTATTAATACCCCATAATATATAGTATAACACACACACACACAAACAGACACACAGTATAACTAACACACACACACACACTACACTGCCAATATGGCATTCACACTGGTGCAAAGTTATTAATATCCCATACTATACAGTGTCTCACAAACACACACACACACACACACACACACACACACACACACACAAAAAACAAACAAACATACACATAAACACATTTGTACATACAAATAAAGATACAAGT
The DNA here is from genome assembly GCA_012295275.1 of Chrysomallon squamiferum. Taxonomy (NCBI): domain Eukaryota; kingdom Metazoa; phylum Mollusca; class Gastropoda; order Neomphalida; family Peltospiridae; genus Chrysomallon; species Chrysomallon squamiferum. The sequence continues at coordinate 12,587,999 of CM022666.1, forward strand.
GATCTGAGATTGAAGGGTTCAGAAAAAAAAAAAAAAAAAAAATAACAAAAAAAAAAAAAAAAAACTACTGTAATCTGTATCTTCCAGTCCTTGTAGGTGTACCATTGGTTTAAACAGACTCAACTGATGAAGAGCTAAAACATAAATAAACAATGACTTTAATATTTTAACTACTGTTTGTACTTTGATTCTTCTTTCTCTTATTAGTATTAGTAGTGATTACTAGTACTAGTACTAGTAGCAGCAGCATTAGTAGAGATAGTAGTAGTAATAGTAGTTTACTGCATTACTTTCCTATTTCATTCCAGTGTGTGTTTGTGTGTGTCACATTGATGTATGTTACATATGCCTAATGATTTTAAATATGTCAAATAATATATACTGTCTATGCCTAATGATATATACACCAGAATTCATTAAAGTACTTCAGTGTTAGGAAATTTAAAAAAAAAAAAAAAAAAAAAATTAAAAGAGATATACAAAATAGATTAACTGTTAATATCATCAAACGAATCATTAAGCTCATAGATAATAATCAAATGCAATAAGGTTAGCTATCCCATGAAGAAAATATGTTTTTAATTATTGTTAGAAATGGGTGAAACATAACAATTAGCTTTACATTACAAGAATATAAACTTCTTACTAATTGATCTTTTACTCCTCAATGGTTTAATAGATGAAGTTTTTATTCCATTTAAAGTTCTTTATAAATCTGAAAAGTTAAAATGATTGAAGAATAATGAATATAATAATAGTTTCTAAGACACATTTTCTAAAGTGGTGGTGGATGTTTGGTATGTATTTAATTGTCAAAGGAAATGGCATCAGAAAAGTGTGTATGTGTTTTGTTAGTGACTGTATATGTAGATATGTTTCTCTTTTTTAATTTTTTATTTCACTCACTCCTTATTCAAATTTTGGATGATTTTCAAAATGTGGACACTATCTGTAACATCTACACACAGGAGACTGAAGAAAGGTTAACTTGTGACAGTAAGGATGTCAAGACAAAAAAAAAATAAAAAATAAAAAAAAACATCTAAAGACGAAAGGAAGGTAAACATTTAATATCAACTAAACAAGGTATGAAGAAGTTGGGAATGTGAACATTTTATAACAGAATACAGAGAGGAAAGAAAGATAAAATATTTAATAACAAGATATAAAGAAGGAACGAAGTTAGACATTTAATAAAAACAAGTATAAAGAAGAAGAGAACTTAACAAGGTAGACATTTAATAAAAAAAAAAGTATAAATAAAAAAGAAGGAAACATTTAGTAACAAAGTATTAAACATTTAATAAAAATGTATAAAGAAGAAAGGAATGTAAACATTTAATAGGAAAGTATAAAGAAGAAAAGTAAGCAAACATTTAATAACAAAGTATAAAGACAAAATAATGCATAAATATTTAGTAACAAGATTCAAAGAAGACTGTAAGGAATCAGTACAAATGAAAATCAGAAAAATGTATTTAACTGTCCAAGGAAATCGCAAGTGAGAAACGTTTGTGTGTGGTCTTTTTAGCATATATATATATTTAAGAGATATGTTTCTCTTTTTTTGACTTTATTTAACTCACTCCTTATTAAAAATGTTTATGATTTTCAAAAATAGGACACTATCTGTAATATCTATACTGAAGAAAGGTTAACTTGTGACAGTAAGGATGTCAAGAAGAAAAGAACAAAGATAAAAACATCTAAAGAAGGAAGGAAAGAAAACATTTAATAACTGGGTATAAAGAAGGAAGAAAGATAAAAGATTTAATAACAAGATACAAAGAAGGAAGGAAGGTAGACATTTAATAAAAATTTATAAGAAAGAAAGGAATGTTAACATTTAATAACAGGTATGAAGAAGAAAAGCAAGTAAACATTTAGTAACAGGTGCAAAGAAGCCTGGAAGGAAACAGTACAAATGAAAATTAGAAAAATGTGACAATATACATCTGCAGGGATTATCCGAGTCTATATTCTGTGCAATATTTTTAACCTTACAGTTACCGTTTAAAATCATCTACGACACTGTATCTCGCAATGGTATAGGCATATGATTTTTTCAAATGCTAAATTATGTTGAGGAATAAAACAAAACTATTTATTTATTTATATATTGTAATAATGGTACTGTTTTAATTTAAAAATAAATATAAACTTGAACGTTATTTACACTGGTGATTGTGTTTCAGTGTTTGTATTCATGTTCGGCTGATGTGATTTCCAGTTTCAACAACAATTAACAGAGTTTTAAATTTTTTGGTCTGAATCTTTCTTTGGCAATTCAAAATCATCATTAACGTGCACGGTAGTTTAGTATCACAAATTGCCTTTCATTCGCTATTCCAGTATGTTTACAGGACAACAATGGAAATAGTGTTTTTCACATTCTCGAGCTCTCGTGGTATTTTAATGTTTGTATGTAGACCTTTTCACATTGCTGTACAAAATAAATCGTACGAAATAAAATGTTATATTAACATTCTAAGGAAACGCCCAAGCCTAAAGCTATTGCTTAGTACATATTTAAATTATTATTATTTTCTCATGTTATTTGCAATAATTATTAATTTATTTTTAGATTTATTATTTTTACAGGAAATAATGCATTATTATTATTATTATTATTATTATTATTATTATTATTATTATTATCAATTTATAAATAAAAACCTTCTTAAAATCTCACTTTCCAATACATTTAGTTGTTTGATTAATTTCCTTCCTTTTTGTAAAAAACACTGCAGTTGTTTCCTGACATAATACGCAATTATAGTTTACAGGCGTTTGTTGTTTTGTCGACAGTAAAATAAATAAAACAACAGACACAATTCCTCCAAAGATACTGATGCAGAAAACCACCAAAAAAAGACCTTTATCCTGTACGAAGTAAGCATTATGGCGGAGAAATAGTAACATAGGACACAAAACGAGTCACGTGACGCTTCATATCAATAATTCTACGCTACACAATTCGGGACAAAATTTAATAAACGCGTAGTTGTTGCATGCAGTTTTTTGTCTAATTATTACAATTCTGATGTTTATTAATTACTTGTTTTTGTGATGATGACAATCATCATTATTACAAACCTTGTTATTATAAATAGTAATTTTATCTGTTTATTAGGAGTATTAGTAACTGTAATATAGGTATGTCTACTTAAGAAAAAAGAAAAGAAAAAAAGGTACGATGAATGCCTCCATGAAGTCGCTCTTTCCAATGCAATATTTACTGTTTGATTTTTCTTCGTTTGCAACTAACCCTTCCTTCAAAAAAACACAACAAAACAAAAACTTATTTCTCATGGCACGACAAAAACTAATGCTTTTATACCTTGTAGCTTAATTTTTTCATGAGTGGCTGGCGCTCACGTTTCTTTCTTGTTTATTAACGACACAGACAAGAGAACAGAGCAGATATTGAATTGAATATATTTATTTCAGACGAGTATATCTTTATTTCAGACGAGTTTGAAGTGGTGTGTGTTTGTTCGTAACGTCTAGAGGAAGTTACACTTAATTGAAATATAAAATTTAAAAACGAATACCTTGTTCAGGCCCCCGTTACTAACACAACGTTTAATAGTTTGTTTTCTGCACTCACCTTCTTCTCTTCGCACAATATAGGCTCTGTCTGTGTGTGTGATCCGCGGTTTTGATACATAACAACCTTCAAAGCAATCGAAACAGTCGCTAGAAGTATGTTGAGACACAACAGGACACAAACTACAGTTCTCATTATTTTTTTTTTTATCCATTTTTTTTTTTTTGTTTTTTTTTTTTTTTTTTTTTTGTTTTAATTTCTGCTTTTAAAAGCTCTCTCTGGCAAAGCCAGGGTGTGAGTTAATTTTTATACGTGTACGAGGACCAATCACAGCTAGACTTAGCAGAAGTACACCACTTGTCACATAATCCGCCCTTGTATACGTCATAAAAAGCTGAACGATACGATGCTCCGTTGTGACAGACACGCCAACTGACCTGTCGTTGACATACTTGATCACATAAACATTGCTCCGATTAGCAGGTTAATTTTATTCAGTTTCAGTTTTTCGTGTATAGTATCACTGACTGACACCTCGTACCACAAGTACGCTTTTCAGGAATAAGTCATTTTATTAACAAATAATTGTACGAGTTAATACATTTAATACAACTAAACAAGGTATAAATAAGTTGGGAACGTGAACATTTTATAACAGAATATAAAAAGGAACAAAAATAAAACATCTAATAACAAGATATAAAGAAGGAGCAAAGTTAGTCATTTAATAAAAAAAAAGTATAAAAAAAATCAAAGTATGACAAGAAAATAAAAATCTCTTATGATGCATGCAGGCTATATAACAATAATAATAATAATAATAATAATAATAACAACAACAACAACAATAATAGCTGAAGTGTGCAAATGAGAATTTCAGTATAAGTTTAGTGATCTTTCTTCCACTACAAAAATCACCCAGGTTATGTTGTTAACTCAGTATTTTTGTTGTTACCATTACTTTGTTTTAATTTTATTTTATAAATACAATGAGAGACAAATTCATTTCAAAGTGTGCAATGCTTGGTTCACCACTGGATCATTACATTTTGTATTTAAAACAACAAAACACAAAAAACACATTCTCTTATTTGGTCTAGTAGCTGATATAAAAATGATGCTGTCATCATTATAAAACGTTAATATAGTGAATGTAACCTTCACTGAAGTACTTGAAACTCTGCTGACGGCTTTTGAAAGATATAGCCGTATCTCTTAAAAAATCCAGACAGAAATTCACTGACAGATCGGACAATTTAGTCCTTTTTCTACGTGATTCTTCCGCCATTCTTTTTAGTTTAACTAACCGAGCAACAATCGGGTTACACCCCTTTTGGGGGCGGAGTTACGTACGCTGACTAATGTAATCGTTTATATCTGTATGTGTATGTTTTGTAAATAGAACTTTCAATCATAGCTTAACTAACCGAGCAACAATCGGGTTACACCCCTTTTGAGGCGGAGTTACGTATGCTGACTAATGTAATCGTTTATAACTGTATGTGCATGTTTTGGAAATAGAACTTTCAATCATACATTCCTTGTAATTTTATATTTAATGCTGTAACATGTTTGTTTTGAACTAATACTGGATGTTAATGAAATAGTATTTCTTCATATTTCTATTAAAGTATTATTTGTTTTGTTGTTATTTTGTTGCAAATTAAGGAAATGTAAACGACAATTATATTGTTCGATAACCGGTCAAACGAAGAAATAATACGTTCGATTCTATGGTCGGAGAATTTCAAAATTCTTACCTTTGTGCAGTCACATGTATCCGAGTTGATTTTCGATGAATTCAGCTGTTCCCACGGCCTTCCGCATATGATTGATCCACTTGAGGCATTTTTGTAAATTCCATTTTGCTTTGGAAAAGACACGAGTATTACACCAACTGTTCGTTCCGGATATTGATCATACACAGACTGTAACTTTATCTCTTTACCACGATAGTGTTTAAGCTTCTACACACGTGGAATAAAATAATACAAGCATGCTCGTTTCTCATTGGATCATGTATGGCAGAGGGGAGGGTCAACTCAGTGTGTTTAGTAAATTTATACTCGCTAAAACTTATTGGAGGATGACATTTGTTTAAAATAATAATAATAATAATAATAATAATAATAATAATAATAATAATAAATAAAAATTAATAATAATAATAATAATAATAATAATAACAACGTAACGCAAAAATACCTCAAACTCAAGGTGAATAGTTTCATTGTTTTCTTTTGATGAGAAATAAGTTCGCGAGCTTTAAAAGAATACGAAATGACATTATCAATAAAAACCTTAAAATATTTGTGCAAACATAAAGTTTGTTCTTTTAAGAGTTACTCTGTTTTACTGACAACATTTGGTCGCTAAATGTACGATACAATCACTTCAAAACATATACTAACACTGTGAATTTAACATTATTACTTAATTATTATTATTATTATTATTATTATTTTATTTTATTTTATTTTTTATCCACCGTTTGCTTGGCAAGGGAGCCAAATGTAACTATCCTAATTGTGGGGATCAAATATAGGTGTCGATCTGAGACAAGAGTGCAATTTTGAAATTGATATAACACGACCAAACTTCCAGTTACACTTCGTCTACAAGTTATCGTGTATCTGACAACACTAACGAGCAGTTTGTTTACACTTTGTTTAATTAAAGGATTTCTACTTTATATTACAGTAATTACACTTTTACAAAACTCTAAAGGGGGACATAAACATTTTTTAGATGCTGAGGTGGGGCATGGAGCAAAAATGATGGGAACCAGTGATGTAAGGCAAGAAAAGACAGCCTGGAATTATTCCTCAGAACCGAGTGTCTCTTCATCTGGTGTCTTTCTGTTTTTATTAAAAGAGATCTAAATCAGTTCCATATGCATATCAGTAGATAAAGCCATCCGTTTGATATTAACAATTAATCTATTTTATATATATATATATATATATTTAATTTGCTATTAATGAAATCTGGAGTGAATTTTCCTGACATTTTTTAAATATCACAATAAAATATGAATATCACTGATGTGTTATTTTATTGTTGTATTTACTTTGTTATTAAAAACGACTGGTACCAAAATCATAGGTTATTGTAGTAGTATACAAAATTGGAGAGGCATCAATAACAGGCATATACTGCATATATATATATGTACATATACATCATTAGGCATATATATGTGTGTGTGCGTGTATGTATGTGTGTTTGTATGTGTGTATGTGTGTGTATGTATGTATGTATGCATGTATGTATGTATGTGTGTATGTATGTATGTATGTGTGTATGTATGTGTGTGTGTGTTTGTAAAAATCTATGTGGATTCTCTTGAAAGTTTCAGAGAACTTTATCAGCAGTGTTAGTTACACACAATTCTGTGTCAGATGTGACAAACTGTATACAGATTACTGGAACGAATAACCAATTTGTCAGCAATAGTATATCCAATTTAAAAAAAAAGAAAAGAGAAAGGTTTGTTTTCATTTAGTTTAATATAATCAACACAAGAATTAAAATGAACAATCTGTTTTTATTTTAAGCATTTCTTTTCGTTGAATGTGTTCTCTTTGTTCGAAATTTGGTTCATAGAAATGGACCAACCACTCCTTGGTTTCTGGCCAGGCTCGTCTCGATAAACCAAAATATTTTGAACGTACATGGATTCGAATGTAATGCTATGCTTTTGAAAGCAGTTTAAACCTATGCTTGATAACCAAACTATTTTAATTTCTAATTTGGTAAAGTTTTACTCGTTGATTATTCAATATAATAGAATATTGGAAATATTTCCAGTGAATATTTAGTCCTGAACTTGACACTGTGAACTACAATCAAGTACTTTACTACTACTCTTCATAATATTTTTTATTATTTATCATTTACCTCTCTCTCTTTCTCTCTGTTCCTTTAATTCTATTATTTTTTCCAGTGTTCGTCTTTCCTGTTCTTCTTTTCTCTTCATCTGTCTTTCCACCAGTCTGTCTTTCGTTGACATGATTTCCTGTTCACTGGTCTGAAATATTTATCAATATAAACCTTTAAAACAAAACTAAAACCTAAAATAATAATAATAATAATAATAATAATAATAATAATAATAATATTAATGAAAAATAACTGCCCCTCATCTGAAAGAAAAACCATTATAAATTGTAACAAGAACAGAAAAACTAAATTTCCAACTCACTACTAAAAAGTAAGTTAAATTCTCAGTGTAGAGTACTTTTATAAGAGAGTTTATAAATTTTTTGCATAGTTGCAGCTTGAGCCAAAGTATAATTGTTTCATTCTTTTTACATCAACTTTTATAGTGGTATAAATATTTTAAAACAAAAACAACCACTACAAGAATGAATAATTTAAATTGTGTCTATCTGTGAATCAATCTGTTAATATCCATATAGATTTGGATATCTTGTTTAATTTCTACATTAACATACATATTTTGTTATGTGTTTTTGTGTAGTGAACTTTGCATGTAACTGTAAGCATATTTCCAATCCTGTCTGTATGAATGTTTCAGTGTAGAGAGGATGCAAAGATATGTTGCTTATAAAAGGGAGATTCAACTGAAATATATCCTATTCCTGAAGTATTGAGATTCACTGTCATTAGGCTTTCCAGACTTGTACACAGTGATAGTAGGGGTCCCTACAGAGATGAACAGCAGTGGACTGTGACGGATGTTGAAGAAACAGAGTAATTGTTGACGTGAGCAGATGAACTGTTCTTTTTCACTCTGTCTTTGCTGAGCACTGGTTTTGAACATTTGGCATGTTTCATTCATCACCAAATGGCACAAAGAATCCTTTGATTGCTCCACTGCAAGTGTGAAAACTTTCACCATTGTTTCCATTTTCAGAAGATGCATCTATCTGAGCTTCAGTGGGTTATTGTTATTGTTGCTCCTTGCAACATATATCTAGCTCTGGTGATCACTGCAGCAGTTTGCGTTTTGAAGGCATCAGAGTAGCTCAGAGTCTGAACTACTGGTGGAGTGTGTCTGCTGATGACACTGGTGGGTACTTTTGGTGACAACTGTTGAGTTTGCTGTTGTGCCAGTTCTGCTGCTGGGTTTCAAGATTCTACGTGACCAACGTGTCCACCAGAGGGCAGTGCTATTTGATGGTGGACAGGGTGACCGGCCAGAGGTGACTGCTGTTTGGAAGAGGGTACAAATATGGCGGGGTTCCCTGTGGTGACTGCATGCTGAGTATCTCTTTCTGCTGTAATGACAGTCATGAAATCTCTCCCTGCAGCTCGGTCAGGCTGTGGTTCAGCTTGTCAAGGGAAGAATCCATCGATGGTAAACTTTCTGACTGTTTGTCATTGCCTGTGAGTACGGTCTGCCAGCTGGACGATGGACAACTTCCGTTTGAGATTTCACTGCTGCTGGGTCATGGGTTATGAATCACACAAGATACATAACTATTACGGTTCTACAGCTGGTTTGTTGTGAGAGAGAGAGAGAGAGAGAGAGAGAGAGAGAGAGAGAGAGAGAGAGAGAGAGAGATTCAAATTATTTGCTAGTGCTCATGTGCTATGTCAGTAATAGAAATAAAAGTTATTATTTAATAGGAAATACAAATAATACTCCCAGTAGACACCTGATATATTGAAAACGTGTAATAATTCTTCTAAGAAAAATTCAAATCACAGGCCTGTAATTATATGGTACACATTGACAACTTCTTAATTGACAATTTCCAATTAAACAATTGTTTACAAGAAATTCAAATAACATACCACTAATCACCTAAAATCAACTTTTAAACTTTCAAATCCAAACAAAATAAAGTAAACTCTATTTTTTGGAAATTCAAAACGAAAGAAGAAATGGTTTTGGTTACCCACAGGAAAAATATAAGCTAAAGAGAAATAAAACAATCCTAATGGAAGTATGGAAATGTGGAAGTATACTAAATTACCTGGCTGTTTGTATACTGCACTTAGTTTACTTATTATTACAGACTATTCTTGATTTAATCTGCTTTTCATACTTTGTACTCAGAATACAATGCCAATCCAAATCTAAGAAGAATGTAAGTTGATATTTAAACAGATAAGTTAATGTGTGTCTGTTTTTATACCATTTTTTTTTTTTCGAAACTTCTGTCTGTTCTGCTGTCTGTAGTTGTGCCATTCTGATGTTTAGGTAATGACAAATGTCTGTTTTGAGGTATGTGCCTGAAAAAGTAAAACCTCAGCTAATTTAATTGTATATTTTTTTGTTAGTAACATTATTTACTATTATGTATGTATATCAATACCATTTATTGATGCAAATGAATGTTTGTTGACAAAAATATATTTCAGCTATTGGGATTTCAATTGTGCATGCAAGCATACAGACATACTGATAAATATGATGAAAGTCTAAAGAGGTTCGCCAAAATATAAATGTAAATTCTGAATTGAAAACAAATCGGTACCTATTAAAATTATAACCTCATTATTGATAAATACAAATTCTGCTAAAATAGACCAAATATAAAATAAAAATGAAATATTTTATTTAAGAATATACACCACATGATTCTCACTTAAACCAACTAAAAATCTGCTTTTAAGATACATCTTTCCACAGGAAAACATAGACATGATCTTAGATACATCAAGAATGGATCAGCGGCTAGATTGGTAAATAACTTTATTCATCCTCCATGCAAGTGTGATCCTAGAACCCAACAACCTTGGCTATGCACTCTAACCACTGAGCCATTCTATCCATCACTATAAACTTAACAAAATGAATTAAGTAAATACTTATGAAGTAAACTTTCTTTTGTAAAGTTCTCTAGTACTGGTGAATCTCGACTCAGTTTTGTGAAAGCTACATTTTGTTGCATTGCTAATGGGTACTTAGTGTTTTCTTACACTTGACCTCCCATAACCACAGCGAGATGCTGAATTAAAATTAACAAAAAGAATAATAAACCCTGCAATGTAAGCTTTCTGAAGAAATCAATCTTCATAAACTTTAACTGAGATGCACTCATTTAAATATTCCTTTAATATTAACTTTCTTTATTAGTAGCCTTCTGAAATACTGACCATTATATAAAGATGTTTCAAAATCAGAAATCATCTACTTTAAATAATAAAAATGTATTTACATAGGTAAAGGCATCTCTCAATATATACATTAAAATTGAATATTATAAATCCCTGTTTTTCCAATACAATTTTTCATTAATTTGTATAATAAAAGATATAATACAATTGTGGACTTTCTTTTACTCAAAGTCTGAACCATAACTTACTTTCTGCTTCCTGATCATTCAGAAGCTGTCCTGACTCTGAAAGTTTTATCATTTCAAACGAGAACAGCTCTGTGAGAAAGTCCATTAAGTTTTGTTGTATACTGCCTTGTGAGTACAGGAGATCCTCCTAAGAGAAGTGGAAAAACGTGATGGGAAGATGCCATTTACAGAATGGTTTGATGAGATTATATAAAAAAATAGCTATTCCTAACCCATCATTCAAACATATATCTAAAAAAATAAATAAAGAACAATGAGGCAATTAATATTTAATAATACAGGGAAAGAGTTTAAGGAGGAGAGAGAGAGAGAGAGAGAGAGAGAGAGAGAGAGAGAGAGAGAGAGAGAGAGAGAGAGAGAGAGTGTTAGTTTATCAAAATAATATATATGACAAGTCATCATATCTTACCACAAAGTCCACAAAGTGATTGCAGGATATGAGAGAGATCGGTGTGTGTGGTTGTAAAAAGCAGCATAAGCAACCATTATGCATTGTTAATTAAATTGTTCTCTCTTATGTATGCTTTAAATCTGCATATGAGATTGAATGAAACAAACACTTACACCAGAATACTACATATTTTACCAGTGCAAAGTTGTTTTATATTCCATAGTATAAATGTTATGTCAAACACACATACATATAAATACATGACTTGCATATCTACACAGATATCACATATACACATATGTATACATACAAATAAAGATAAAAGTGATTTCAGATTGATTGTTTATTGACACAAACATACACATACACATACAAACACATACTGATATATATAATGTACAGATAGATATATTTTAAACTTACAGATGGGTGGGTTTATTTTCTGTTTTTTCTTTACTCAAGTATATTATGTATTATAAATATGATAGTGTATTTAAAATGAGGAGGGAACACAAGCTTTAAATTTCAGTCTTTTGTATTTACTGACTGAGTCAGATATCAAATGAACTGCCATTGCTCTCGACAATAACATAAATAGCTTGAACAGTTGCATGAAAATATTTTAGTCCGGTTGAAGACTTGGACACCGAATTTTATGTTAATGTCTTTGTTTTTTCTTTAAACCACCAGACCAAAGCAGTCTTGCTTCACAGGATCCCTTTTTTGGTGTTCAATATTGAAGACAGAATTGAAAGCGATGTAAAGATATCAGTGTGTGTGTGTGTGTGTGTGCGAGCGTGCGTGTGTGTGATCGTCTGTGTGTGTGTGTGTGTGTGTTTATTAAAAAACAACATAGGCATTGATTACACAAAGATTATTTTAGGACAATGTAATCGTATCAGGGGTTGGCAACTTTTCTCAGAGGGAGCCATTCAGCTGTGCAGTGTTCTGGAAGAGGGCCAAGATATCAAAGGTATTATACATACATAATATTTTTTTAAAAATCTTCTTTCCTCCAGTTTGTTTACTTGTTTTATTCTCGACAAATGCCTGTATTTTAATAAAATTTTAGTTATTAAAAGCAACATAAGCATTCATTATACAATGGTTATTTTAGTACAATGTTATCATATATCACTGTTGTTCAGGCATCCGAGATCAGAAAACAGTTGAATAAAAAAGAACAGAACTTATTAGCTATAGCACCCAACAGCTGACAAGCCTTAATTTTGAATTAGTTATAAAAACTGTTAATCACATTTTCTTTATAAAAGACAAGAAGATTGGTTTTTCATTCTGTGTTACGTACAGTTGTACATGTATTGTGATTTAACTGTATTTCTTTAACGATTTTTACTGTTTTCTGGGTATTTTTCTTTGTAAAAAAAATTATAATGAAAAACACGAGAAAATACAGGGTATCAAGGGAGTAACAACCATTTCTGTCTGAAATTTGTTTCATGACAAACAAAATAAAATGTTGATGGTAGAATGATAGTGAAGAAAATTAAATTATATATAGTTTTTTATCTTTCATACGTGTCAGATACATTCACGTACAGACATACATATCTATTCATTGTGGAAACATGCAAAACACACACACACACATAAATGCTTACACAGATATATTTGAAACTTACAGATGGGTGGGTTTATCGTCAATATGTTTTCTTTAGTCAACTATATATTACGTATTATAGATATGATGGTATCTTTAAAATACAGTACAGATACAAGTAATGATATTTGCCGAGGGCTTGTATATCGAGTTGAATTTACTGATTGAGTCACAGATATCAAATGAACTGACACGCTGATCTCGACAGCTTGAACAGTAGCTGATTTATCAGGTGTCGGAAACCCTTGGCCTGCGGGGTACATCTGGCACGCGATGGATTTTAGTCCGGTCCTCCAGCTAAACACTTGGAAACCAGTTATTACCGTAACTTCATTGTTTTTTTTCTGTAAACCTCCAGACCAAAGCAGCCTTGCTTCCTAGCATCCCTTTTGGGGCTCAATACTGAAGATGAGAGAGAGAGAGAGAGAGAGAGAGAGAGAGAGAGAGAGAGAGAGAGAGAGAGAGAGAGAGAGAGAGAGAGAGAGAGAGAGAGAGAGAGAGAGAGAGAGAGAGAGAGAGAGAGAGAGAGAGAGATTATTTTCATGGAAACGTTGTATTGGGTTTCGTAGAAAACAAAGGAAATTGTCCCCATTGAGCCCTTCTGCTTTAGATACCCATGACTGCTACTGTACATTTTTTCTTACACTTCTTGTCATACGCTAATATGAAGCAAACCACAGGTTGTGTTTTTATCCACTTTATTTATGCATTAGCTAATTCATGTCTGTTTTATTTATTTATTTACTAACAACTACAGGAATAATAATAAAATAAATAATACTCATCATTTTTTTAAATTGTTTTTATTGTCGTAGCTGAACTTAGAATGTGTGGGTCCATGCCACAGCTCATTTCCATATCTTCTTCAGTCCAAGGACAGTCAGATGCCCACACGACTGTCTTGCAGAACTCGGCCACTCCTTTCAACTTCAATTGTTTGGCTTTGACTGGATCGTGACACGACCCTGGAAATAATCCAGGTCCGCTCACTTCTTTATCCTTCATCTCTGTAGAGAATAGATCATAGTAGTAGTAGTGGTGGTAACAGTAGCGGTAGAAATGAATAAATAGCAGTAGTAGTGTTACTAGTAGTAGAAATAGTGATAGCAGCAGTTGCAGTAGAGCTGTACTAGGAGTGGTAGTGGCAATAGTAGTAACAACAGAAGTAGCACTTGTAGTAGTAGTAGTAACAGTAATAATGGTATTGGTAGCAGCTTGAAAGTATATAGAACATATTTAGAATATTTCTCTTGTTACTATAAAACAAGTGTCAACTCACGGGTACAATCACCGGCGTTTGGATGACTCCAAACAAACTTTAGATATGGACATTTTACCATACCTAACGGACCTATGTCTGTTTCTTCCATATCATATTTTTCGTACATATCTATTCATTGTGGAAACATGCAAAACACACACACACACATAAATGCTTACACAGATATATTTGAAACTAACAGATGGGTGGGTTTATCGTCAATATGTTTTCTTTAGTCAACTATATATTACGTATTATAGATATGATGGTATCTTTAAAATACAGTACAGATACAAGTAATGATATTTGCCGAGGGCTTGTATATCGAGTTGAATTTACTGATTGAGTCACAGATATCAAATGAACTGACACGCTGATCTCGACAGCTTGAACAGTAGCTGATTTATCAGGTGTCGGAAACCCTTGGCCTGCGGGGTACATCCGGCACGCGATGGATTTTAGACCGGTCCTCCAGCTAAACACTTGGAAACCAGTTATTACCGTAACTTCATTGTTTTTTTTCTGTAAACCTCCAGACCAAAGCAGCCTTGCTTCCTAGCATCCCTTTTTGGGGCTCAATACTGAAGATGAGAGAGAGAGAGAGAGAGAGAGAGAGAGAGAGAGAGAGAGAGAGAGAGAGAGAGAGAGAGAGAGAGAGAGAGAGAGAGAGAGAGAGAGAGAGAGAGAGAGAGAGAGAGAGACAGAGAGAGAGAGAGAGAGAGAGAGAGAGAGAGAGAGAGAGAGAGAGAGAGAGAGAGAGAGAGAGAGAGAGAGAGATTATTTTCATGGAAACGTTGTATTGGGTTTCGTAGAAAACAAAGGAAATTGTCCCCATTGAGCCCTTCTGCTTTAGATACCCATGACTGCTACTGTACATTTTTTCTTACACTTCTTGTCATACGCTAATATGAAGCAAACCACAGGTTGTGTTTTTATCCACTTTATTTATGCATTAGCTAATTCATGTCTGTTTTATTTATTTATTTACTAACAACTACAGGAATAATAATAAAATAAATAATACTCATCATTTTTTTAAATTGTTTTTTGTTGTCGTAGCTGAACTTAGAATGTGTGGGTCCATGCCACAGCTCATTTCCATATCTTCTACAGTCCAAGGACAGTCAGATGCCCACACGACTGTCTTGCAGAACTCGGCCACTCCTTTCAACTTCAATTGTTTGGCTTTGACTGGATCGTGACACGACCCTGGAAATAATCCAGGTCCGCTCACTTCTTTATCCTTCATCTCTGTAGAGAATAGATCATAGTAGTAGTAGTGGTGGTAACAGTAGCGGTAGAAATGAATAAATAGCAGTAGTAGTGTTACTAGTAGCAGAAATAGTGATAGCAGCAGTTGCAATAGAGCTGTACTAGGAGTGGTAGTGGCAATAGTAGTAACAACAGAAGTAGCACTTGTAGTAGTAGTAGTAACAGTAATAATGGTATTGGTAGCAGCTTGAAAGTATATAGAACATATTTAGAATATTTCTCTTGTTACTATAAAACAAGTGTCAACTCACGGGTACAATCACCGGCGTTTGGATGACTCCAGACAAACTTTAGATATGGACATTTTACCATACCTAACGGACCTATGTCTGTTTCTTCCATATCATATTTTTCGTACATATCTATTCATTGTGGAAACATGCAAAACACACACACACACATAAATGCTTACACAGATATATTTGAAACTTACAGATGGGTGGGTTTATCGTCAATATGTTTTCTTTAGTCAACTATATATTACGTATTATAGATATGATGGTATCTTTAAAATACAGTACAGATACAAGTAATGATATTTGCCGAGGGCTTGTATATCGAGTTGAATTTACTGATTGAGTCACAGATATCAAATGAACTGACACGCTGATCTCGACAGCTTGAACAGTAGCTGATTTATCAGGTGTCGGAAACCCTTGGCCTGCAGGGTACATCCGGCACGCGATGGATTTTAGACCGGTCCTCCAGCTAAACACTTGGAAACCAGTTATTATCTTAACTTCATTGTTTTTTTTCTGTAAACCTCCAGACCAAAGCAGGCATGCTTCCTAGCATCCCTTTTTGGGGCTCAATACTGAAGATGAGAGAGAGAGAGAGAGAGAGAGAGAGAGAGAGAGAGAGAGAGAGAGAGAGAGAGAGAGAGAGAGAGAGAGAGAGAGAGAGAGAGAGAGAGAGAGAGAGAGAGAGAGAGAGAGCTCGGTGTAAGTGTATTTATAATGGTTTCGGTATTCAGCTATTTCGTGTTCTCAGATGTGTAAATAAAATTGATTCATACATAATTAAGCATAATGGCTGTATAGACAGGTAACAGTAAATAAATGCATTAGTTAAATTGCGTATATATTGTTTCAGTGCATATTGCGTTTATGACTGTACATGTAGTTACTAACGTTTTGTAATATTAGATCAATAAAGTACATATTGCGCGTGATCCTGTGGCACCAACGACATGTAATAAATAGCATTTTATAAAAAACATAGTTTAAAGTAATTTACTTAAATACAAAAACGAAAGAGAGATGGGCCGAGTTCCGAAGTGTTTATTGCTGGTCAGCCAGGTGCGTTGTAGCTGGTCTGTGCGTTATTTTACAGCACTCGGCTCATATCATTATGTATTAATGTATTTAGGTATTTTAATTAATTATGTGTCTGTTGTTAGATTGGATGGATTGTAACTTGACGACTTTGGATTGATAACTTTTGTTGCTATAGTTAAATATATTTTATTTTAATCTGCTGATGGCATGTCCAGGCGAGGCGTTTTACCCCACTATGATATTATTTCTATTTCCCTCATTTCGTTTTCTTTCACGTTTTATTATTATTATTACTATTATTGTTATTACTATTATTATTATTATTATTATTATTATTATTATTATTATTATTATTTAAATCTTTTCAAATATTTGTTTCTTTCCTTTAGTTTGTTTACTGTTTTATTCATGAGAAATGCTTCTATTCAAATAAAGTTTCAGTTATTAAAAGCAACATAAGCATTCATCTTACAATGGTAGTTTATTGCAATGTAGTCATATCAGGGGACGGCAACCTTTTGTAGAGAGAGAGTCATTCAGCTGTGCGGTGTTCTGGAAGACGGCCAAGACATCAAATGTATTATACATATAATATTAAAATATTATTTTCCTTCTTTCAGTTTGTCATTCTCGACAAATGTTTGTATTGTTATAAAGTTTTAGTTATTAAAAACAACATAAGCATTCATTGCACAATGATTATTTTAGGACAATGTAATCCTATCTGGGGTTGGGAACTTTTCTCAGTGGGAGCCATTCAGCTATGCAGTGTTCTGGAGGAGGACCAAGATACTAAAATGTATTATACATATAGGTCGAGCTCTGTGATATGAAATCAGCACAGCCTAGCCGATAAAAATTACTTTTGTCTCTCGCTAATGATTGTTAATTGCAAAGCGATTTCATTAATTGGATTACTTCTAACTATCGGTACATATTTACTTACTTTAATGATGCATACAGGTTAATTACGAGATGTTAGACAGTATTAAAGTAAGCTATATATGTAAATAATAAATGTTACATTTTCAAAAACTGTACTTTAATAGCACAACAGTATAAGACATTATAGTGAGTAAAAAAATAGCCAGTAACGAATTCTACAAGTAGGTTTAACCTAAATTGCAACCCGCGGTTCAATAAGGATATTAGGATCAATTTTCAAACTTAAACAGAAAAACCTGTAGATGCTACTTTGGCGTGTGATCTACGTGATTCTGTGGTCTACACTGAGAAAATTCTATGTGCTTTTTTCAATTATTATTTTTTTATTATATATTTATAATTTATCGTTGAATTGAGCTTAAAAGGTGAATAAGTGCTATAAACTAACATTTCCTGTCAAATTTAAAGGACTATACAATCTTATAAACTGACATTTCCTATATCGTCGCCATTTAAGTTGTAAATGACACGCCAAAGCAGCACCAAACAGTACATCTAAATATCCTGTTAAAACTTTCCACGGCCTGTTAGGGAATGGTTAAGGGCTCTACTGCGTGAGATCAAAACGGTTTACCAACATAATTCATCATGTGGATCTAAATATAATAGATTACAAACAACAATTTTTTTTTAAATTTTATTTTGTTTGGTGAAAACAAAATTACAAATGAAAAATAAACGATTACATTATCTAAGTTTTGTTTGGAAACAGATTTTAATACAAGATCAGTCAACAAACTCTTATCACAACAAGATAAGACCTTGTGGTCTTGTATCTGTTTCTCTGTTTCCGTATATATAAGTATGTAAGTATATATTCTAAGGATGTCTTTGTAGATTATATTATTATTAAAAAGTCTGTTAAGTCCTGTTTTCAAAGTACTATTTACCAAGCCACATTTACACCTAAAAAATGACCCGTTGGATCAGCCATTATGTGATGAAAATGAGAGGTTTTCACGTACACCAAGTCACCAGCATTTAGAGTGAATGTTCCGATCAGATAACTTGGGTATTCGTCATGCGTCTTGTCGAAGGCAGTGTCGCACTCAGTGAGTTCGTTGCTAAGCAACACCTTATCTTCAGCCCTTTTTGCATTGTATATCATCACCTGATGTTTCCAGATTTGGTTCTTACCGTAACGTATGTCTTTCAGTTTTTGTCAGTCAAAGACCATCTGGCTGTAGACTCGATACATTCCGTGTGTTGGTATGGTTATTTTACCATATTCGTATTTCATCCAGTTCCGAACAATACTGCGTTTCAACTGGTCTTCACTGTTCCAGTTTCGAATCGTCCGAACTGATGTGTCATTTGCTATATAATAATAATAATAATAATAATAATAATAATAATAATAATAATAATAATAGTAATATAATATAATAATAATAATAATTGATGATAATGATAATGATTATGATAATAGTAATAATGATAACCATAGTAATAATAAAAACAATACTAATAATAATGATAATAGTGATGAAAATAATGATAATGATAACAATAATAAGAAATAATAACACAGTATCAATAATAATAACAACAATAATAAAGACATAATGATGATAATAGTAATAATGATAATAATGTCAAAAACATCAACAATACACATACATACATGTACATAAACGTAACCATAAACATACACAGAAACACAAACATATGTACACGTCACCTCCAGAGTGCAGGTGAATGGGTGTCGTATATTTAAGACTCATCACTGGTGCTTTGTGAGGTGTGACAGGACTTTGTCATCCTCTACCAGAGCTTTTCTCACTATTGTCTAAGTGCAGAGTCACATGTACACAAGACAGAGAACAGTCATTCATAAATACATACAAATATACATACTGTTGTATACAATTGTAAATCAGCTTACCAGAATAAAACAACCACTTAGTCCAGAAAATTACACTGCCAATATGGCACCTAAAACTGGTGCAAAGTTATTAATACCCCATAATATATAGTGTAACACACACCCACACCCACAGTATAACTAACACACACACACACACACACACACACACACACAGTATAACTAACACACACCCACACCCACACAAACACACAGTATAACTAACACACACACACACACACACAGTATAACACACACACACACAGTATAACTAACACACACACACAGTATAACTAACACACACACACACACTACACTCTACACTGCCAATATGGCACCTAAAACTGGTGCAAAGTTATTAATATCCCATAATATGTAGTATAACACACACACACACACACACACACACACACACAAACAGACACATAGAATAACTAACACACACACACAAAACACAGGCACACAGTATAACTAACACACACACACACAGTATAACTAACACACACACACATAAACACAGACACACAGTATAACTAACACACACACACAAACACAGGCACACAGTATAACTATCACACACACACAAAACACAGACACACAGTATAACTAACACACACACACAAACACAGGCACACAGTATAACTATCACACACACGCACACACACACTACACTGCCAATATGGCATTCACACTGGTGCAGTTATTAATATACCATAATATACAGTGTCTCACAAATACACACACACACACACACACACACACAGATACATATAAACACATTTGTACATACAAATAAAGATACAAGTGATCTGAGATTGAAGGGTTCAGAAAAAAAAAAAAAAGAAGAATAACAAAAAACACCTACTGTAATCTGTATCTTCCAGTCCTTGTAGATGAACCATTGGTTTAAACAGACTCAACTGATGAAGAGCTAAAACATAAATAAAAATGACTTTAATATTTTAACTAATGTTTGAACTTTGATTCTTCTTTCTCTTATTAGTATTAGTAGTGATTACTAGTACTAGTACTAGTAGCAGCAGCATTAGTAGAGATAGTAGTAGTA
>CM022666.1:12608725-12638456 GCA_012295275.1 Chrysomallon squamiferum
CACAGATATCAAATGAACTGACACGCTAATCTCGACAGCTTGAACAGTAGCTGATTTATCAGGTATCGGAAACCCTTGGCCTGCAGGGTACACCCGGCACGCGATGGATTTTAGTCCGGTCCTCCAGCTAAACACTTGGAAACCAGTTATTACCGTAACTTCATTGTTTTTTTCTTTAAATCTCCCTTTTTGGAGCTCAATACTGAAGATGAGAGAGAGAGAGAGAGCTCGTTGTAGCTCGATGTAAGTATATATATAATGGTTTCGGTATTCAGCTATTTCGTGATCTCGGATGTGTACATAAAATCGATTCATACATAATAAAGCATAATGGCTGTATACACAGGTAACAGTAAACAACTGCATTAGTTAAATTGTGTATATATTGTTTCAGTGCATATTGCGTTTATGACTGTACATGTAGTTACTAACGTTTTGTAATATTAGATCAATAAAGTACATATTGCGCGTGAT
Organism: Chrysomallon squamiferum; assembly: GCA_012295275.1. Classification (NCBI taxonomy): domain Eukaryota; kingdom Metazoa; phylum Mollusca; class Gastropoda; order Neomphalida; family Peltospiridae; genus Chrysomallon; species Chrysomallon squamiferum. The sequence goes on from CM022666.1 coordinate 12,609,200, forward strand.
CCTGTGGCACCAACGACATGTAATAAATAGCATTTTATAAGAAACATAGTTTAAAGGTACTTACCTAAATACAAAAACGAAAGAGAGATGAGCCGAGCTCCGAAGTGTTTATTCCTGGTCAGCCAGGTGCGTTGTAGCTGGTCTGTGCGTTATTTTACAGCACTCGGCTCATATCGTTACGTATTAATGTATTTAGGTATTTTAGTTGTTGTCAAGATTATTGCCGTAATCAATTTACTCAGGATAAGACATCTTTTTCTACATATGTCCTTAATCGGTGCCTACCCATTAATTGGAGCCGGCTCATATCATTATGTATTTTAATTAATTATATGTCTGTTGTCAGATTGGATGGATTGTAACTTGATGACTTTGGTTGCTTTATAACTTTGGTTGCTATAGTTAAATATATTTTATTTTAATTTGTTGATGGCATGTCCAGGCGAGGCGTTTTTCTCACTATGATATTATTTCTATTTCCCTCGTTTCGTTTTCTTTCACATTTTATTATTATTATTACTATTATTGTTATTATTATTATTATTATTATTTAAATCTTTTCAAATATTTGTTTCCTTCCTTCAGTTTGTAAGCATTCATCTTACAATGCTAGTTTATTGCAATGTTATCATATCAGGTGTCCGCAACGTTTTGCAGAGAGGGGGCCATTCAGCTGTGCGGTGTTCTGGAAGACTGCCAAGACATCAAATGTATTATACATATAATATTAAAATATTATTTTCCTTCTTTCAGTTTGTCATTCTCGACAAATGTTTGTATTGTTATAAAGTTTTAGTTATTAAAAACAACATAAGCATTGATTACACAATGATTATTTTAGGACAATGTAATCGTATCTGGGGTTGGCAACCTTTCTCAGTGGGAGCCATTCAGCTATGCAGTGTTCTGGAGGAGGACCAAGATACTAAAGTGTATTATACATATAGGTCGACCACTGTGATATGAAATCAGCACAGCCTAGCCGATAAAAATTACTTTTGTCTCTCGCTAATGACTGTTAATTGCCAAGCGATTTCATTAATTGGATTACTGCTAAGTAACGGTACGTATTTACTTACTTTAATGATACATACTGGTTAATCACGAGATGTTAGACTGTATTAAAGTAAGCTATTTAGGTAAATAATCAATGTTACATTTTCAAAAACTGTACTTTAATAGCACAACAGTATAAGACATTATAATAAGTAAAAAAATAGCTACAAACGAATTCTACAAGTAGGTTTAACCTAAATTGTAACCCGCGGTTTAATAAGGAAATTAGGACCAATTTTCTAACTTAAACAGAGAAAACAGTAGGTGCTACTTTTGCGTGTGATCTACGTGATGATGTGGTCTACACTGAGAAATTCTATGCGATTTTTTTAATTATTATTTTTTTATTCTTGTTTTTTAAAATTTTTTTATTCTTATTATATATTTATAATTTATCGTTGAATTGAGCTTAAAAGGTGAATAAGTTTGCTATAAACTAACATTTCCTGTTAAATTTAAAGGCCTCTTAGGGAATGATTAAATTAAGTAAGTTTTGTATGGAAACAGATTTTAATACAAGATCAGTCAAGGGAGAATCAGGATAAGTATATAAGTATATATTGTAAGGATGTCTTTGTAGATTATATTATTATTAAAAAGTCTGTTAAGTCCTGTTTTCAAAGTACTATTTACCAAGCCACATTTACACCTAAAAAATGGCGATTATCAACATCTTGAACACCAGCTGAGTGATTTCCAGCCTCATGTATATCAGAAACACGATTCAAAACGTACACGTCTTTCTTTCCACGATGTTTCTCTGTTACGCAGTTAACAAAGCTGCGCTGCTCTGTAGATTTTTGTTTGTTCAAATTAGCGTTGTCTGAATTAGACGTTACAAACTGCCCAATACGAGATCTGTGTCTGTTGATAGACATCTCCAAATAGTCAGATTCTGATTTAGTTCTCTTCATTATACCGAGGTGTCGTCTTCTAAAGGAAATGCCTAGAATTACCGTTAAAACAACAGCTATGGTTACATAAGGAATCCACAACAAGTCAGCGCTTGTAGACATCTCCATGGCTGGCAGTGTAATGTTCTCCATTGTTAAATGTTTAATTTTAGACACGAGTCAGAAACATTTAAAATATTAAAATTTTAAACTAAATTTTATATTGTGTTCAATTTTAAAGTTCTGTGGCTATATTTAATAAACTGTTAAACTTTAATATTCTAAGACTGAACTGGATATATTGGTATTTTTTAAAATTCTAAGCTTAAATTGGATATACTTCTAAATTAAAAAACGCTCTGCCTAAAATTCTATTTCCAGTCTTCTGATATTTCTCTTTATTTTGTCTTTTGTAAAATCCTTGACACACCTAAAAGTACAAAACACTTTTGTCTTAAAATGCTATAACATAGCATATTATGACCTTATATCATGTTGTGTTTAAAGGATGGAATCTTATACGTGTGTTGTTGTTTTTTTGATTGCCATTGGTTATTATTAGCAGACGTACGTTATTCCACAGACACTAAAAAGACACCACACTAAACACCTAAGTCTCTCGAGTATCTGCAACAACAGGCAAATTACAACACAGTTTATGCAACTTACTACTGAACAGTTATCCAAAGCAACCAAATATCCTTCATAACATGATTCTGCTGTCCAGAGATTTATGTACAAGTTCGCAGAGATGATCATATCCCTGAATTAAACATTCGGGCTAGAAATTAACTAGAGTTAAACCAAAACATTCTGGATACAGTAACAATATTCGTGGTGTTTGACGTCTGAAAACGCGATTCACTATTTTTATTTATTTAAAAAATACAAAACTACCTTTTTCAGCTTATAATAAATACCTTACCTTCTTCAGAAAATTAATCTTTTATGAATCAAACCACAAAATTAGCTGCTAATTATTTATCGGCTGCCCACAGAAAAAGCAATCATATAATTATATAGAGCTGTGTCTGTACATCTCTGGTAGATAAACACACTGGATCGATTTAATTAACTTTCTTTCTCTTTCTCATGCTTTTTACATTGATTTACAACTTCATTAATAATTAAACAGCAGTGATATAAAATTCACGGAGGAAAACACCTTTAATTAGCACTTCAGAGCGTCTAATGAGCATGATAATACTGCAGTAAACACATCCTGGTTTCTACATCTGTTTCGTGTATTTCAATCTTTAACGAGAGACACGGTGCTTATGTCCAGCTACTCAGTCTGTCTAGACTTTTGACAAAATAAATTAATTATTAATTAATATTATCTATGATATCCTGCAATCACTTAGTGGACTGTGTGGTAAGATATGATGACTTGTCATATAATTTATTTTGATTATTTACATATACACATATGTATACATACAAATAAAGATAAAAGTGATTTCAGATTGATAGTTTATTGACACAAACACACACTCACAAACACATACATACACATACACACACATACAGATATATATAATGTACAGATACATATATTTTAAACTTACAGATGGGTGGGTTTATTTTCTGTTTTTTCTTTACTCAAGTATATTATGTATTATAAATATGATGGTGTATTTAAAATGAGGAGGGAACACAAGCTTCAAATTTCAGTCTTTTGTATTTACTGACTGAGTCAGATATCAAATGAACTGACATTGTTCTCGACAATAAAATAAATAGCTTGAACAGTAGCTGATATATCAGGTGTCAGCAAAATATTTTAGACCGACTTGGACACCGAACTTTATGTTAATGTCTTTGTTTTTTCTTTAAACCACCAGACCAAAGCAGTCTTGCTTCACAGGATCCCTTTTTAGTGTTCAATATTGAAGACAGAATTGAAAGCGATGTAAATATATCAGTGTGTGTGTGTGTGAGCGTGCGTGTGTGTGTGTTTATTAAAAGCAACATAATCATTCATTATACAATGGTTATTTTAGTACAGTGTTATCATATATCACAGTTGATGAAGTGTTGATACTTGCAGCTCAACATATCTCTGATGATTTATCAGCTTTATAAATTTTAGATGTGAAATCAAAAGAATTTGCAATGACTTTGTCGACTTTGTGGCAAGATACGATAAATATGTATTTTTACGGGCACTGATAAAAAATATAACCATATTTATTTCGATAAACTCTCTCTCTCTCTCTCTCTCTCTCTCTCTCTCTCTCTCTCTCTCTCTCTCTCTCTCTCTCTCTCTCTCTCTCTCTCTCTCTCTCTCTCTCTCTCTCTCTCTCATACATATATCTGTGTTAGCATGTATCAGAGAGTTTATCAAAATAATATATATGGCAAGTCATCATATCTTACCACAAAGTCCACTAAGTGACTGCAGGATATCATAGATAATAATAAAACACACACACACACATACACACACACACACAGGTTTTAGTGTTTAACTGCTAGTTTAGATCATTTTGTAAACGGTTTTCATAGCCTTGCTGAACCGGGCCATTCTTAGTTCGCTGGATAAAGCTGTTCTCACATACAGATTCTGTTCTTATCATATTCTTTTTTCTTATCAATATATATTTTTTATTTATTTTATTTTATTTTATTTTATTTTATTTATTTATTTATTTATTAGTTCTTTTTTTTTTTTTTTTAGTTTTCCTCAAATTTATAGACATATAACCCAAACTTGTATATTCAGTTAAACATGCACACACACATATATAAAAATAATAAACCTTTCTTGCACTTGTTCGATTCCTCTGGTGTGAGTTTTAAATTTACTTATTTACATGTTACAACAAGCAAACCAAAATGACAACACGTCTGGACAGCTAATCTCATTTAAACTACGCTTTCTGGGAAATGCAGTAAAACATGATCGTCAATATTTCAAGCTTATGCTACATGCTTCTCGAAAATGCAATAACTACTAGGTTTTTGTTGAGTTATAAAAACGTTATTGAACAGTCGGAAGACTTAGTCAGAACTAAAAAAATTAATTAGCAATATAAAAAAAAAAACGTAACCAGGAAAATGAAAAAGAAAATAGGAGTGTTATGACATCAGACGCTTATTTTGCTAGATTCATTTTCTAATCAATCGAAATCACTGAATAATTTAAAGCACTCAACAGCTACCAAGCATCTGTTTTGAAACTATAATATGTGAAATATTGGTATTCACTTTTTTCATTTTGTAAGAGAAAATGAACAGCTTGTCTATTGTATAGTGCTGTAAATATACTGCGATTTCTTTAATGTATTATAAATGTAGTGTTTTTCTTTTTTCGCTTTCGATTCCTCGAGAATAAGCTTTAAGACCAATTTCAGTCTTTTGTATTTACTGACTGGCTCAAAATGTTCTTTTCTGTATGAGTGTTAATCAGTTTCGTCAGCTAATACTCCCATTTCAACTAAAATTTCTGGGAAATATATGAGTAACATTTCTCGGGAATTAGTCTAGTTTCAGTATTAATTTAAAGGTCAAGGACAAGTGACTCAATAAGCTGAGGAATTCCTTAATTAAACAATGCTTTCTGGGAAATCCAGTGACGCACAGATAAACAGATAATACTATGCATTTCTCGGGAATACGATAACGAGCACCTGCTGGTCTTTTCAGGTTTTGTGTGAACGTTTCTCGAGAATAGAAAAATAAACAGCTTGACATTTAAATAGCTATTGGTCACGTTCCAAAATAACATTATAATCTTTGCATGAAGAATGTTTGTGTTGTTATAGAGGCATTTATCGAGAATAAAACAAGTAAAGAAACAGAAAGTAGAAATAATAATAATAATAATAATAATAATAATAATAATAATAATAATAATAATAATAATAAAACGTAAAAGAAAACGAAACAAAGAAAATGTTATAAAACCAAACTTCATTGTCCAGGAATCTGAGATAACAAAACAGTTGAACACAAAAACAACAGAACTCATTGGGTATAGCACCCAACAGCTGACAAGCGTTAATTTTGAATTAGTCATAAAAACTGTTATTCACATTTTCTTTATACAAGACAAGAAGATTGGCTTTTTATTCTGTGTTACGTACAGCTGTACATATATTGTGATTTAACTGTATTTCTTTAACGATTTTTACTGTTTTCTGGGTATTTTTCTTTCTAAAAAAAATTGTAATGAAAAACACGAGAAAATACAGGGTATCAAGGGAGTAACAACCACTGAAGTGAAAACTTTCTGTCTGAAATTTGTTTCATGACAAACAAAATAAAATGTTGATGGTAGAATGATAGTGAAGAAAATTAAATTATATATATTTTTTTATCTTTCATACGTGTCAGATACATTCACGTACAGACATACATATCTATTCATTGTGGAAACATGCAAAACACACACACACACATAAATGCTTACACAGATATATTTGAAACTTACAGATGGGTGGGTTTATCGTCAATATGTTTTCTTTAGTCAACTATATATTACGTATTATAGATATGATGGTACCTTTAAAATACAGTACAGATACAAGTAATGATATTTGCCGAGGGCTTGTTGAATTCCTCGAGTTGAATTTACTGATTGAGTCACAGATATCAAATGAACTGACACGCTGATCTCGACAGCTTGAACAGTAGCTGATTTATCAGGTGTCGGAAACCCTTGCGGGGTACATCTGGCACGCGATGGATTTTAGTCCGGTCCTCCAGCTAAACACTTGGAAACCAGTTATTACCGTAACTTCATTGTTTTTTTCTTTAAACCTTCAGACCAAAGCAGCCTTGCTTCCTAGCATGCCTTTTTGCTGCTCAATACTGAAGATGAGAGAGAGAGAGAGAGAGAGAGAGAGAGAGAGAGAGAGAGAGAGAGAGAGAGAGAGAGAGAGAGAGAGAGAGAGAGAGAGAGAGAGAGAGAGAGAGAGAGAGAGAGAGAGAGAGAGAGAGAGAGAGAGAGAGAGAGAGAGATAGCTCGTTGTAGCTCGATGTAAGTATATATATAATGGTTTCGGTATTCAGCTATTTCGTGATCTCAGATGTGTACATAAAATCGATCATACATAATAAAGCATAATGGCTGTATATACAGGTAACAGTAAACAACTGCATTAGTTAAATTGTGTATATATTGTTTCAGTGCATATTGCGTTTATGACTGTACATGTAGTTACTAACGTTTTGTAATATAAGATCAATAAAGTACATATTGCGCGTGATCCTGTGGCACCAACGACATGTAATAAATAGCATTTTATAAGAAACATAGTTTAAAGGTACTTACCTAAATACAAAAACGAAAGAGAGATGAGCCGAGCTCCGAAGTGTTTATTCCTGGTCAGCCAGGTGCGTTGTAGCTGGTCTGTGCGTTATTTTACAGCACTCGGCTCATATCGTTACGTATTAATGTATTTAGGTATTTTAGTTGTCAAGATTATTGCCGTAATCAATTTACTCAGGATAAGACATCTTTTTCTACATATGTCCTTAATCGGTGCCTACCCATTAATTGGAGCCGGCTCATATCATTATGTATTTTAATTAATTATATGTCTGTTGTCAGATTGGATGGATTGTAACTTGATGACTTTGGTTGCTTTATAACTTTGGTTGCTATAGTTAAATATATTTTATTTTAATTTGTTGATGGCATGTCCAGGCGAGGCGTTTTTCTCACTATGATATTATTTCTATTTCCCTCGTTTCGTTTTCTTTCACATTTTATTATTATTATTACTATTATTGTTATTATTATTATTATTATTATTATTTAAATCTTTTCAAATATTTGTTTCCTTCCTTCAGTTTGTTTACTGTTTTATTCATGACAAATGCTTGTATTGTTATAAAGTTTCAGTTATTAAAAGCAACATAAGCATTCATCTTACAATGCTAGTTTATTGCAATGTAATCATATCAGGTGTCCGCAACGTTTTGCAGAGAGGGGGCCATTCAGCTGTGCGGTGTTCTGGAAGACGGCCAAGACATCAAATATATTATACATATAATATTAAAATATTATTTTCCTTCTTTCAGTTTGTCATTCTCGACAAATGTTTGTATTGTTATAAAGTTTTAGTTATTAAAAACAACATAAGCATTGATTACACAATGATTATTTTAGGACAATGTAATCGTATCTGGGGTTGGCAACCTTTCTCAGTGGGAGCCATTCAGCTATGCAGTGTTCTGGAGGAGGACCAAGATACTAAAGTGTATTATACATATAGGTCGACCACTGTGATATGAAATCAGCACAGCCTAGCCGATAAAAATTACTTTTGTCTCTTGCTAATGACTGTTAATTGCCAAGCGATTTCATTAATTGGATTACTGCTAACTAACGGTACGTATTTACTTACTTTAATGATACATACTGGTTAATCACGAAATGTTAGACTGTATTAAAGTAAGCTATATAGGTAAATAATCAATGTTACATTTTCAAAAACTGTACTTTAATAGCACAACAGTATAAGACATTATAATAAGTAAAAAAATAACTACAAACGAATTCTACAAGTAGGTTTAACCTAAATTGTAACCCGCGGTTTAATAAGGAAATTAGGACCAATTTTCTAACTTAAACAGAGAAAACAGTAGGTGCTACTTTGGCGTGTGATCTACGTGATGATGTGGTCTACACTGAGAAATTCTATGCGATTTTTTTAATTATTATTTTTTTATTCTTGTTTTTTATTTTGTTTTTATTGTTATTATATATTTATAATTTATCGTTGAATTGAGCTTAAAAGGTGAATAAGTTTGCTATAAACTAACATTTCCTGTTAAATTTAAAGGAGTATACAATCTTATAAACTGACATTTCCTATACCAAACAGTACATCTAAATATCCTGTTAAAACTTTCCACGGACTCTTAGGGAATGATTAAATTAAGTAAGTTTTGTATGGAAACAGATTTTAATACAAGATCAGTCAAGGGAGAATCAGGATAAGTATATAAGTATATAAGTATATATTGTAAGGATGTCTTTATAGACTATATTATTATTAAAAAGTCTGTTAAGTCCTGTTTTCAAAGTACTATTTACCAAGCCACATTTACACCTAAAAAATGGCGCGTTGGATCAACCATTATGTGATGAAAATGAGAGGTTTTCACGTACACCAAGTCACCAGCATTTAGATTGAATGTTCCGCTCAGATAACTTGGGTATACGTCATGCCTTCTGTCGAATGCAGTGTTACATTCAGTTAGTTCGTTGCTAAGCAACACCTCATCTTCAGCCGTTGTTGCATTGTATATCATCACCTGATGTTTCCAGATTTGGTTCTTAGCGTAATGTTTGTTATTCCGTTTTTGCAAGTCAAAGACCATCTGACTGTAGACTCGATACGTTCCGTGTGTTGGTATGGTTATTTTACCATTTTCGTATTTCATCCAGTTCCGAACAATACTGCGTTTCAACTGGTCTTCACTGTTCCAGTTTCGAATCATCCGAATTGATGTGTCATTTGGTGCTATATTATAATAATAATAATAATAATAATAATAATAATAATAATAATAATAATAATAATAATAATAATAATAATAATAACTGATGATGATGAAGATAATGATGTTTGATGTTGATAATGATGTTGATGATAATAATAGTAACAATAATGATGAAAATAGTAATAATAAGAATAAGAATGATGGTAATATGTGATAATAATAACAATATCAACAACAACAACAATAATAATAATATAAAGACTACTACTGCTATTAATAATAACTAAGAATTTACATTGCATGAACACTGACATTCTCTTATAATAAATAAATGTTTATGTTTTACAGTTTGGCCATTATAGAGACTCTGCATTAATGAACATAGCATATACATACATATGTACACAGACACACACACATAGACACACATACATACATCTATACACACACACACATAGACACACATACATACATCTATACACACACATACATAGCTACCTATAAGCACATTTATATATATACAAATAAAGAAACAAGTGATCAGAGATTGAAAGGTTCATAAAAAAGAAGAATAACAAAAAAACACCTACTGTAATCTGTATCTTCCAGTCCTTGTAGGTGTACCATTGGTTTAAACAGACTCAACTGATGAAGAGCTAAAACATAAATAAACAATGACTTTAATATTTTAACTACTGTTTGTACTTTGATTCTTCTTTCTCGTATTAGTGATTAGTAGTGATTACTAGTACTCGTACTAGTAGCAGCAGCATTAGTAGAGACAGTATTAGTAATAGTTTACTGCATTACTTTCTTATTTCATTCCATGTATATATATATATATATGTATGTGTGTATATATATATATTTATGTATATGTGTACATGTATGTATGTGTGTATATACATATATATATATATATATATATATACACATACATATACACTTATACATATGCCTAATACCTTACAGATTCTTAACGATATACATTATATATGCCTGTACTAAATTTTGTACACTACTACAACAATCACCTATGTTTTCGGTACCCGTCATTTTTAATAACAAAGTAAGTACAACCATAAAATAACACATCAGTGAGGATGAATGGAGGTTCTTGTTTTATTCTGATATTAAAATACTCACCAGATTCCATTAATGTACACCAGTGTTAGCAAATTCAAGGAAAAAATAACATATAGAAAATAGATAAATTGTTAGTCTCAAATGAATCACTTCAAGCTCATAAATAAAAATAAAATGCAATAAGGTTAGCTATCCCATGAAGAAAATATGTTTTTAATTATTGTCAGAAATGGGGGAAACATAACAATTAGCTTTACATTACAAGAATATAAAACTTCTTACTAATTGATCTTTTACTCCTCAATGGTTTACTAGTTGAATTTTTTATTTCACTTAAAGTTCTTTCATAAATCTGAAAAGTTAAAAGAATTCAAGAATAATACATATAATAATAGTTTCTATGATATATATTTCTAAAGTGGTAGTATTTAATTGTCAAAGGATATGGCAAGACAAAAGTTTGTGTGTTGTGTGTTTTTAGTGTATATTTATGTATGTAGATATGTTTTTTTTTATTTTTTTTTAATTTAACTCTTTATTCAATTTTTTTTTATCATTTTCAAAATGTGGATATACAGGAGACTGAAGAAAGGTTAACTTGTGACAGTAAGAATGTCAAGAATAAAATAACACAAACATAAAAACATCTAAAGACGAAAGGCAGGTAAACATTTAATAACAACTAAACAAGGTATAAAGAAGTTGGGAATGTAAACACTTAATAACAGAATATAAATTATGTTGAGAAATAAAAAAACTATTTATCTATTTTGTAATTGTAATGATGGTACTTCTATAATTTAAATAATATAAATTTGAACATTATTTACACTGGTGATTTTCTTTCAGTGTTTGTATTCATGCTGAGGTAATTTCCAGTTGGAACGAAAATCAACAGATTTTTTAATCTTTTTTCTGAATCTTTATTTGGCAATTCAAAAACATCATTAATGTCCATAGCATTTTAGTATCAGAAATTGCCTTACAAAAATTCATTGCTATTCCGGTATGTTTACAGGACAACAATGGAAATAGTGTTTTTCACTTTCTCGTACTCTCCTGGTATTTTAATGTTTGTATGTAGACCTTTTTACATTACTGTACAAAATAAACCATACCAAATAAAAAGTTAAATTAACATTCTAATGAAACGCCCAAAAGAAAGCTATTGCTTAGTATATATTTAAATTATTATTATTTCCCAATGTTATTTGTAATAATTATTAATTTATTTTTATTACTTTTACAGGAAATAATGCATTATTATTATTATTATTAATTTATAAATAAATACGTTCTTCAAATTGCAGTTTCCAATGCAACATTTAGTTGTTTTATTAATTTCCCGCCTTTTTGTAAAGAACACTGCAGTAGTTTCCTGATATAATACGCAATTATAGTTTACAGGCGTTTGTTGTTTTGTCAACAGTAAAATAATTAAAACTATAGACACAATTACTACAACCATATTGATACAGAAAATCACCAAAGTTAAGATTTTTATTCATTTAAACATTACAGCGGAGAAATAGTAACATAGGACACAAAACGAGTCACGTGACGCTTCACATCAATAATTCTACGCTACACAATTCGGGACAAAATTTAATAAACGCGTAGTTGTTGCATGCAGTTTTTTGCCTAATTATTACAATTCTGATATTAATTAAATAGTTATTTTTGTGACTGTGATGACAATCATCATTATTACAAACATTGTTATTATAAATAGTAATTTTATCTATTTATCAGGAGTGTTAGTAACTATAATATAGACTACTTAAGAAAGAAAGAAAGAAAAAAAATGAATACCTCCTTGAAGTAGCTCTTTCCAATGCAATATTTCTGGTGTGATTTTTCTTCGTTTGCAAGTAACAAACCCTTTAAAAGAAAACCTTCCTGTCACTATACAAACTAATGCTGGAGGGCCTGAGGTTCACATTTCTTTCTCGTTATAAAGGAGAGAAATAACAGAACAGAGCAGGTATTGAAAGTTCTGCTATATATATTTTTTTCACACGAGTTTGGAGCGGTATGTGTATGTAAGTGTGTGTGTGCGTGCGTGCGTGTGTGTGTGCGTGTGTGTGTGTACATATATTACATATAAAAACGTTCGTTTACCTTATTCAGGCCTCCCTTTACTAACAGAAATTTTAATAGTTTCGTTTGGTCTTCTGCACTCACCTTCTGTTCACAGAACACAAGTTCGGCCTTTGTGTCTGATCCGTAGTTTTTATACCTAACAATCTTCAAAGCAGTAAAAACAGTCGCTACAATTATGTTGCTAAAAATTAGGACGCAAACCAAAGTTCTCATTTTTTTTTCTTCTGTTTGTTTAATTTCTGCTTTTAAACGCCCGAAGTGTGTGAGTGAAAAAAGATTAACGCGTAAATCTGATCAAGCTGACATGAAACACGTCTATGATGAGCACGCTCTCTGGCAAAGCCACGGTGTGAGTTAGTTTGTACACGTGTACGAGGACCAATCACAGCTAGACTTAACAGAAATCGATGACGTCATCACATAATCAGTCCTTGTAGACCTGATTAGCACGTAATTTTCTTTCAGTTTCAGTTTCAGATACTACGTTAATTTCTTACACATTACTTAGTAAAACTGGTGTATCCTCTGTTTGGAAGAAAGAAACAAGTATGAAACAACAACGACGGCGATGACAATAACAACAACAATAATAACAACAAGAACAATATAAATGATTGTTATAAATATTTTAATAAAGCGAAAGTGTTTTATTTAGTGTTATTTATTAATTAATTTATTTTCTTTACATCTTTATTTTTTAATTATTTTATTTCATTTTATTTATTTTCTTAAAAGCATTTTAATTCCAAACAAGCGAATTGTATTAGTGTCTTCCATGACTACGATTCAATCGATTATCAGTCATATGATGGAAATTACGTGGATTCGTTTTAGAAAGCTATTTCTGCAGTAGGTTTACCCGAAGGTGATTCCCCTTTGGAAATTCTAACCGTTATTTTTAACATTTTGCGTCATGTGAAAAAATATACCACTTATTATTATATCCATGGTGTATACTTACAATAAATATCTCATTAAAATAAGCAATCTGCGCTTGACTTGTTGAAACTGTATGTACAGGGAAGAAACATCACTTTATACCTTGTAGCTTAATTTTGTCATGGGTGGCTGGGGCTCACGTTTCTTTCTTGTTTATTAACGACACAAACAAGAGAACAGCAGATATTGAATGTCCTACCATATATATTTATTTCAGACGAGTTTGGAGCGGTGTGTGTTTGTACGTAACGTCTAGAGGAAGTTACAGTTAATTGAAATAAATAATTTAAAAACGAATACCTTGTTCAGGCCCCCGTTACTAACTTAACGTTTAATAGTTTGTTTTCTGATCTCACCTTATTCTCTTCGCACAATATAGGCTCTGTCTGTGTCTGTGATCCGCGGTTTTGATACATAATAACCTTCAAAGCAATCGAAACAGTCGCTAGAAGTATGCCGAGACACAACAGGTCACAAACTAAAGTTCTCATTATTTTTAGCTTCATTTTTGTTTAATTTCTGCTTTTAAACGCCCGAAGTGTGTGAGTGAAAAAAGATTAACGCGTAAATCTGATCAAGCTGACATGAAACACGTCTATGATGAGCACGCTCTCTGGCAAAGCCACGGTGTGAGTTAGTTTGTACACGTGTACGAGGACCAATCACAGCTAGACTTAACAGAAATAGATGACGTCATCACATAATCAGTCCTTGTAGACCTGATTAGCACGTAATTTTCTTTCAGTTTCAGTTTCAGATACTACGTTAATTTCTTACACATTACTTAGTAAAACTGGTGTATCCTCTGTTTGGAAGAAAGAAACAAGTATGAAACAACAACGACGGCGATGACAATAACAACAACAATAATAATAACAAAAGAACAATATAAATGATTGTTATAAATATTTTAATAAAGCGAAAGTGTTTTATTTAGTGTTATTTATTAATTAATTTATTTTCTTTACATCTTTATTTTTTAATTATTTTATTTCATTTTATTTATTTTCTTAAAAGCATTTTAATTCCAAACAAGCGAATTGTATTAGTGTCTTCCATGACTACGATTCAATCGATTATCAGTCATATGATGGAAATTACGTGGATTCGTTTTAGAAAGCTATTTCTGCAGTAGGTTTTCCCGAAGGTGATTCCCCTTTGGAAATTCTAACCGTTATTTTTAACATTTTGCGTCCTGTGAAAAAATATAGCAATTATTATTATATCCATGGTGTATACTTACAATAAATATCTCATTAAAATAAGCAATCTGCGCTTGACTTGTTGAAACTGTATGTACAGGGAAGAAACATCACTTTATACCTTGTAGCTTAATTTTGTCATGGGTGGCTGGGGCTCACGTTTCTTTCTTGTTTATTAACGACACAGACAAGAGAACAGCAGATATTGAATGTCCTACCATATATATTTATTTCAGACGAGTTTGGAGCGGTGTGTGTGTGTGTAACGTCTAGAGGAAGTTACAGTTAATTGAAATAAATAATTTAAAAACGAATACCTTGTTCAGGCCCCCGTTACTAACTTAACGTTTAATAGTTTGTTTTCTGATCTCACCTTATTCTCTTCGCACAATATAGGCTCTGTCTGTGTCTGTGACCCGCGGTTTTGATACATAATAACCTTCAAAGCAATCGAAACAGTCGCTAGAAGTATGCCGAGACACAACAGGTCACAAACTAAAGTTCTCATTATTTTTAGCTTCATTTTGTTTAATTTCTGCTTTTAAACGCCCGAAGTGTGAGTGAAAAAGATTAACGCGTAAATCTGATCAAGCTGACATGAAACACGTCTATGATGAGCACGCTCTCTGGCAAAGCCACGGTGTGAGTTAGTTTGTACACGTGTACGAGGACCAATCACAGCTAGACTTAACAGAAATAGATGACGTCATCACATAATCAGTCCTTGTAGACCTGATTAGCACGTAATTTTCTTTCAGTTTCAGTTTCAGATACTACGTTAATTTCTTACACATTACTTAGTAAAACTGGTGTATCCTCTGTTTGGAAGAAAGAAACAAGTATGAAACAACAACGACGGCGATGACAATAACAACAACAATAATAACAACAAGAACAATATAAATGATTGTTATAAATATTTTAATAAAGCGAAAGTGTTTTATTTAGTGTTATTTATTAATTAATTTATTTTCTTTACATCTTTATTTTTTAATTATTTTATTTCATTTTATTTATTTTCTTAAAAGCATTTTAATTCCAAACAAGCGAATTGTATTAGTGTCTTCCATGACTACGATTCAATCGATTATCAGTCATATGATGGAAATTACGTGGATTCGTTTTTAGAAAGCTATTTCTGCAGTAGGTTTTCCCGAAGGTGATTCCCCTTTGGAAATTCTAACCGTTATTTTTAACATTTTGCGTCCTGTGAAAAAATATAGCAATTATTATTATATCCATGGTGTATACTTACAATAAATATCTCATTAAAATAAGCAATCTGCGCTTGACTTGTTGAAACTGTATGTACAGGGAAGAAACATCACTTTATACCTTGTAGCTTAATTTTGTCATGGGTGGCTGGGGCTCACGTTTCTTTCTTGTTTATTAACGACACAGACAAGAGAACAGCAGATATTGAATGTCCTACCATATATATTTATTTCAGACGAGTTTGGAGCGGTGTGTGTGTGTGTAACGTCTAGAGGAAGTTACAGTTAATTGAAATAAATAATTTAAAAACGAATACCTTGTTCAGGCCCCGTTACTAACTTAACGTTTAATAGTTTGTTTTCTGATCTCACCTTATTCTCTTCGCACAATATAGGCTCTGTCTGTGTCTGTGACCCGCGGTTTTGATACATAATAACCTTCAAAGCAATCGAAACAGTCGCTAGAAGTATGCCGAGACACAACAGGTCACAAACTAAAGTTCTCATTATTTTTAGCTTCATTTTTGTTTAATTTCTGCTTTTGTTTTTTTTTTTGTGTTTTGAAAAAGATTAACGCGTAAATCTGATCAAGCTGACATGAAACACGTCTATGATGAGCACGCTCTCTGGCAAAGCCACGGTGTGAGTTAGTTTGTACACGTGTACGAGGACCAATCACAGCTAGACTTAACAGAAATAGATGACGTCATCACATAATCAGTCCTTGTAGACCTGATTAGCACGTAATTTTTTTTCAGTTTCAGTTTCAGATACTACGTTAATTTTTACACATTACTTAGTAAAACTGGTGTATCCTCTGTTTGGAAGAAAGAAACAAGTATGAAACAACAACGACGGCGATGACAATAACAACAACAATAATAACAACAAGAACAATATAAATGATTGTTATAAATATTTTAATAAAGCGAAAGTGTTTTATTTAGTGTTATTTATTAATTAATTTATTTTCTTTACATCTTTATTTTTTAATTATTTTATTTCATTTTATTTATTTTCTTAAAAGCATTTTAATTCCAAACAAGCGAATTGTATTAGTGTCTTCCATGACTACGATTCAATCGATTATCAGTCATATGATGGAAATTACGTGGATTCGTTTTTAGAAAGCTATTTCTGCAGTAGGTTTTCCCGAAGGTGATTCCCCTTTGGAAATTCTAACCGTTATTTTTAACATTTTGCGTCATGTGAAAAAATATAGCAATTATTATTATATCCATGGTGTATACTTACAATAAATATCTCATTAAAATAAGCAATCTGCGCTTGACTTGTTGAAACTGTATGTACAGGGAAGAAACATCACTTTATACCTTGTAGCTTAATTTTGTCATGGGTGGCTGGGGCTCACGTTTCTTTCTTGTTTATTAACGACACAGACAAGAGAACAGCAGATATTGAATGTCCTACCATATATATTTATTTCAGACGAGTTTGGAGCGGTGTGTGTGTGTGTAACGTCTAGAGGAAGTTACAGTTAATTGAAATAAATAATTTAAAAACGAATACCTTGTTCAGGCCCCCGTTACTAACTTAACGTTTAATAGTTTGTTTTCTGATCTCACCTTATTCTCTTCGCGCAATATAGGCTCTGTCTGTGTCTGTGACCCGCGGTTTTGATACATAATAACCTTCAAAGCAATCGAAACAGTCGCTAGAAGTATGCCGAGACACAACAGGTCACAAACTAAAGTTCTCATTATTTTTAGCTTCATTTTTGTTTAATTTCTGCTTTTAAACGCCCGAAGTGTGTGAGTGAAAAAAGATTAACGCGTAAATCTGATCAAGCTGACATGAAACACGTCTATGATGAGCACGCTCTCTGGCAAAGCCACGGTGTGAGTTAGTTTGTACACGTGTACGAGGACCAATCACAGCTAGACTTAACAGAAATAGATGACGTCATCACATAATCAGTCCTTGTAGACCTGATTAGCACGTAATTTTCTTTCAGTTTCAGTTTCAGATACTACGTTAATTTCTTACACATTACTTAGTAAAACTGGTGTATCCTCTGTTTGGAAGAAAGAAACAAGTATGAAACAACAACGACGGCGATGACAATAACAACAAGAACAATATAAATGATTGTTATAAATATTTTAATAAAGCGAAAGTGTTTTATTTAGTGTTATTTATTAATTAATTTATTTTCTTTACATCTTTATTTTTTAATTATTTTATTTCATTTTATTTATTTTCTTAAAAGCATTTTAATTCCAAACAAGCGAATTGTATTAGTGTCTTCCATGACTACGATTCAATCGATTATCAGTCATATGATGGAAATTACGTGGATTCGTTTTTAGAAAGCTATTTCTGCAGTAGGTTTTCCCGAAGGTGATTCCCCTTTGGAAATTCTAACCGTTATTTTTAACATTTTGCGTCCTGTGAAAAAATATAGCAATTATTATTATATCCATGGTGTATACTTACAATAAATATCTCATTAAAATAAGCAATCTGCGCTTGACTTGTTGAAACTGTATGTACAGGGAAGAAACATCACTTTATACCTTGTAGCTTAATTTTGTCATGGGTGGCTGGGGCTCACGTTTCTTTCTTGTTTATTAACGACACAGACAAGAGAACAGCAGATATTGAATGTCCTACCATATATATTTATTTCAGACGAGTTTGGAGCGGTGTGTGTGTGTGTAACGTCTAGAGGAAGTTACAGTTAATTGAAATAAATAATTTAAAAACGAATACCTTGTTCAGGCCCCCCGTTACTAACTTAACGTTTAATAGTTTGTTTTCTGATCTCACCTTATTCTCTTCGCACAATATAGGCTCTGTCTGTGTCTGTGACCCGCGGTTTTGATACATAATAACCTTCAAAGCAATCGAAACAGTCGCTAGAAGTATGCCGAGACACAACAGGTCACAAACTAAAGTTCTCATTATTTTTAGCTTCATTTTTGTTTAATTTCTGCTTTTAAACGCCCGAAGTGTGTGAGTGAAAAAAGATTAACGCGTAAATCTGATCAAGCTGACATGAAACACGTCTATGATGAGCACGCTCTCTGGCAAAGCCACGGTGTGAGTTAGTTTATACACGTGTACGAGGACCAATCACAGCTAGACTTAACAGAAATAGATGACGTCATCACATAATCAGTCCTTGTAGACCTGATTAGCACGTAATTTTTTTTCAGTTTCAGATACTACGTTAATTTCTTACACATTACTTAGTAAAACTGGTGTATCCTCTGTTTGGAAGAAAGAAACAAGTATGAAACAACAACGACGGCGATGACAACAACAACAATAATAACAACAAGAACAATATAAATGATTGTTATAAATATTTTAATAAAGCGAAAGTGTTTTATTTAGTGTTATTTATTAATTAATTTATTTTCTTTACATCTTTATTTTTTAATTATTTTATTTCATTTTATTTATTTTCTTTAAAGCATTTTAATTCCAAACAAGCCAATTGTATTAGTGTCTTCCATGACTACGATTCAATCGATTATCAGTCATATGATGGAAATTACGTGGATTCGTTTTTAGAAAGCTATTTCTGCAGTAGGTTTTCCCGAAGGTGATTCCCCTTTGGAAATTCTAACCGTTTTTTTTAACATTTTGCGTCATGTGAAAAAATATAGCAATTATTATTATATCCATGGTGTATGCTTACAATAAATATCTCATTAAAATAAGCAATCTGCGCTTGACTTGTTGAAACTGTATGTACAGGGAAGAAACATTATCACTTTATACCTTGTAGCTTAATTTTGTCATGGGTGGCTGGGGCTCACGTTTCTTTCTTGTTTATTAACGACACAGACAAGAGAACAGCAGATATTGAATGTCCTACCATATATATTTATTTCAGACGAGTTTGGAGCGGTGTGTGTGTGTGTAACGTCTAGAGGAAGTTACAGTTAATTGAAATAAATAATTTAAAAACGAATACCTTGTTCAGGCCCCCGTTACTAACTTAATGTTTAATAGTTTGTTTTCTGCTCTCACCTTATTCTCTTCGCACAATATAGGCTCGGTCTGTGTGTGTGATCCGCGGTTTCGATACATAACAACCTTCAAAGCAATCGAAACAGTCAGTAGTAGTATGTTGAGAAACAACAGGACACAAACTACAGTTCTCATTATTTTTAGCTCCATTTTGTTTTGTTTTTCTTGTTTAATTTCTGCTTTTAAACGCCCGAAGTGTGTGAGTGAAAAAAGATTAACGCGTAAATCTGATCAAGCTGACATGAAACACGTCTATGATGAGCACGCTCTCTGGCAATGCCACGGTGTGAGTTAGTTTATACACGTGTACGAGGACCAATCCCAGCTAGACTTAACAGAAATAGATGACGTCATCACATAATCAGTCCTTGTAGACCTGATTAGCACGTAATTTTTTTTCAGTTTCAGTTTCAGATACTACGTTAATTTCTTACACTTTACTTAGTAAAACTGGTGTATCCTCTGTTTGGAAGAAAGAAACAAGTATGAAACAACAACGACGGCGATGACAATAACAACAACAATAATAACAACAAGATCAATATAAATGATTGTTATAAATATTTTAATAAAGCGAAAGTGTTTTATTTAGTGTTATTTATTAATTTATTTAGTTTCTTTACATCTTTATTTTTAAATTATTTTATTTCATTTTATTTATTTTCTTTAAAGCATTTTAATTCCAAACAAGCCAATTGTATTACATGACCACAACGATCTAATCGATTATTAGTCACGTGATGGAAATTACGTGGGTTCGTTTTTAGGAAGCTATTTCAGAAGTAGGTTATCTAGAAGGTGATTCCCCTTTTGGAAATTCTAACCGTTATTTTTAACATTTTGCGTCATGTGAAAAAATATACCACTTATTATTATATTCATGGTGTATGCTTACAATAAATATCTCATTAAAATAAGCAATCTGCGCTTGACTTGTTGAAACTGTATGTACAGGGAAGAAACATCACTTTATATTAATAAATATTTATTACTATTATTACTTTTTATTTATTTTAGTATTTGATCACCAATGAATAAACTAATTTTAAAATGTTTAAAACTAGATGTAAAAAACAAACATTATTATTTTATTTATTTACTTTAAAGAAATAAACAACAAATCTACCAAATTTCATTACTATAACCAACTTAAAAATGAAAAGAAAAAGAAATTAAATAATAATGTTATTAATAAGAACAACTCTTTACAAAATAACAATAAAAGAAACAAAATGAAAACTAAATGCTTTAGCCGTATCTCTTAAAAAATCCGGACAGAAATTCACCGACAGGTCGGACAATTTAGCTCATTTTTCTACGTGATTCTTCCGCCATTGTTTTAAGCTTGACTAACCCAGCAACAATCGAGTTACATCCCTTTTGGGGGCGGAGTTACGTACGCTGACTAATGTAATCGTGTATAACTGCATGTGTCACTTGTTTCGAACTTTCAATAATACATTCCTTGTAATTTTATATCCCACGGCCTTCCGCATATAACTGATCCACTTCAAGCATTTTTGTAAATTCTATTTTGCTCTGGAAAAGGCACGAGTATTACACCAGCTATTCGACCATTAGGCATATATGTGTGTGTGTGTGTGTGTGTGTGTGTGTGTATGTATGTAAATATGTATGTATGTGTGTTTGTAAAAATCTATGTGGATTCTCTTGGAAGCAGTCCATGAGAATCCTCCCATTCTCAAAAGTTTGAGAGAACAGCTTTATCAGCAGTGTTAGTTACACAGAATTCTGTGTCAGATGTGACAAACTGTATATAGATTACTGGAACGAATAACCAATTTGTCAGCAATAGTATATCCAATTTTAAAACAAAAAAAGAGAAAGCTTTGTTTTCATTTAATTTAATATAATCAACACAAGATTTAAAATGAACAATCAGTTTTTATTTTAAGTATTTCTTTTCGTTGAATGTGTTCTCTTTGTTCGAAATTTGGTTTCAGGCCAGGCTCGTCTCGATAAACCACGATATTTTCAACGTACATGGATTCAAATGCAATGCTATGCTTTTGTATCAGTCTAAACCTATGCTTGATAACCAAACTATTTTAATTTCTAATTTGGTCAAGTTTTACTCGTTGATTAATCAATATAATATAATATTGGAAACATTTCCAGTGAATATTTTGCCCTGAACTTGACAGTGAACTACAATCAAGTATTTTACTACTAGTCTCTTCTTTCCTGTTTTTCTTTTTATCATTTCCACCAGTCTATCTCTCTTTTTCTCTCATTTCCATTAATTGGTATGATTTATAGGTATCATTTTTCCAGTCTTTGTCTTTCCTATTCTTCTAAAATAATAATAATTCATAATAATCTTTCCACCAGTCTGTCTTTCGTTGACATGTGAAAGAAAAACCATTATAAATTGTAACAAGAACTGAGAAACAAAATTTCCAAGTCACTCCTCAAAAGTAAGTTAAATTCTCAGTGTAGAGTACTTTTATAAGAGAGTTTATAAAAATTTTGCACAGTTGCAGCTTGAGCGAAAGTATAATTGTTTGTTTCATTCTATTTACATCAACTTTTATAGTGGTATAAATATTTTAAAACAAAAACAACCACTACAAGAATGAATAATTTAAGAATGAATAATTTAGATTTGAATATCTTGTTTAATTTCTACATTAACACACATATTTCTGTGTATTTTTGTGTAGTGAACATCATGTTAATATCCATCTATTTTAATCCTATCTCTATGAATGTTTAATTTCTACATTAACATACATATTTTGTTATGTGTTTTTGTGTAGTGAACTTTGCATGTAACTGTAAGCATATTTCTAATCCTATGTGTTTGAATGTTTTAGTGTAGAGAGGATGCAAAGATATGTTGCTTATAAAAGGGAGAATCATCTAAAATATATCCTATTCCTGAAGTATTGAGATTCACTGTCATCAGCTTTTCCAGACTTGTACACAGTGATAGTAGGGGTCCCTACAGAGATGAACAGCAGTGGACTGACAGTCTGATTGATGTTGAAGAAACAGAGTAATTGTTGACCTGAGCAGATGAACTGTTCTTTTTCACTCTGACTTTCCTGAGGACTGGTTTTGAACATTTTGGCATGCTTCATTCATCACTAAATGGCACAAAGAATCCTTTGATTCCTCAACTGCTAGTGTGAAAACTTTCACCATTGTTTCCATTTTCAAAAGATGCATCTATCTGAGCTTCAGTGGGTTACTGTTGTTGTTGCTCCTTTTACTGCAACATATCTCTAGCTCCAGTTCCAGTAATGCTATGCTTTTGAAAGCAGTTTAAACCTATGCATGATAAGCAAACTATTTTAATTTCTAATTTGGTAAAGTTTTACTCATTGATTATTCAATATAATAGAATACTGGAAATATTTCCAGTGAATATTTAGCCCTGAACATGACAGTGAACTACAATCAAGTATTTTACTACTACTCTTCATAATATTTTTTATTTATCATTTACCTCTCTCTCTTTCTCTCTGTTCCATTAATTCTATTATTTTTCCAGTCTTCGTGTTTCCTATTCTTCTTTTCTCTTCATCTGCCTTTCCACCAGTTTGTCTTTCGTTGACATCATTTCCTGTTCACTGGTCTGAAATATTTGATTCCTCAACTGCTAGTGTGAAAACTTTCACCATTGTT
This sequence comes from Chrysomallon squamiferum, assembly GCA_012295275.1. Lineage (NCBI taxonomy): Eukaryota > Metazoa > Mollusca > Gastropoda > Neomphalida > Peltospiridae > Chrysomallon > Chrysomallon squamiferum. Next base: position 12,632,804 of record CM022666.1, read on the forward strand.
TCCATTTTCACAAGGTGCATCTATCTGTGCTTCAGTGGGTTACTGTTGTTGTTGCTCCTTGCAACATATCTCTAGCTCCAGTGATCACTGCAGCAGATTGCGTTTTGAAGGCATCGGAGTAGCTCAGAGTCTGTTGGTGAGAACTGTTCAGTTTGTTGTTGTGCCAGTGCTGCAGTGTTTCAAGATTCTCCGTGACCAGTGTGTCCACCAGAGGGCAGTGCTATTTGATGGTGCACAGGGTGACCGGCCAGAGGTGACTGCTGTTTGGGAGAGGGTACAAGTATGGCGGGGTTCCCTGTGGTGACTGCATGCTGAGTATCTCTTTCTGCTGTAATGACAGTCATGAAATCTCTCCCTGCAGTTCGGTCACGCTGTGGTTCAGCTTGTCAAGGGAAGAATCCGTCGATGGTAAACTTTCTGACTGTTTGTCATTGCCTGTGGGTACGGACTGCCAGCTGGACGATGGACAACTTCAGTTTGCGATTTCACTGCTGCTGGGTCATTACTAATAAGCACACGGTTCTACAGCTGGTTTGTTGTCTCTGATTATGAATCACACAAGATACATAACTATTACAAAGCTAGAGAGCGTCATAAGTTAAAATATCACAAGATCATTCACCTATTAGAAGTATTATTATTATTAATAGTACAAACACTAATGCTATAACAACTACATTACTAGAACAATGGCAGTGACTAATACTACTACTGCTATTATTATAACAAGAACAACCTTTACAGATGCTGCTGTTCCTGCCAGATTAGTACAGATACAGAGAGAGAGAGAGAGAGAGAGAGAGAGAGAGAGAGAGAGAGAGAGAGAGAGAGAGAGAGAGAGAGAGAGAGAGAGAGAGAGAGCTCTAATATTAAAATATAAATTTATTATATGCTAAATTTTGACGTTACCATCTGATTTGTTATTTTATTTACAAAAATTGTGTTTATTAAACAAATTATGAAAACTGATAGACTGCAGATAACAAAAACTGAACACCACAGCTTCTGTACATCCATCTCCTATGTAACAGGAAAATTAAACATTTTAAAATATTGTTAAAATATGATGCTTATTCTTTTGTTTTAAAATAAAGAAATAAACATTTACCACAAAATAATTGTATTTATATGAATTTAAGTGTATGTATCTGTGTGTGTGTGTGTGTGTGTGTGTGTTTCTTTGTGTTTGTGTGCATGTGTACTTAGTGATATATTATTTAGAAACTGCAACTTCATATATTAAATTACATTAGACTTCATTAGGTTAATAATAATGAGAAATATGCAAGAAAACAAACTCAAATTAACCTGCTCAGATTTTTTGTCTTTTGCAATGGCAGCAAACTTTATTTAATCAGAAAATAATTGTGTCCTCAGTGCCTGATGGAAGCTCAGTGGAAGTCTTAAAAGTTGTAATTAATCTGAGAGTTTTAAAATTTCTTGTTTAAATGCTGAATGTAAAGTCTGATATGATGAATTATGCAAAATATGCAGCCCCAATATCATTCTGTCTCTCCATTCCTTCATCCTCTCTCTATCTCTCATACATTCATACATTTGTATGTTTAACTGCAATCATCATCATTCTTCTCCTTCTTTTCAACTATCATTTACTAATCAAAGTAGAAGGATGAATGCCTTTAAATATACCTCAGCTTTAACTGAAATATAATTTAAGACATATTTTCCACAATGTAAAATAAATAAACTTTAACAGTGCCAAATGAACTGATTTTAATAAATAAATTTGAGTATTATACAAAATAATAAATATAGATTAAATAAATAAATAATAACAACAACACACCTGATGGCTTGGATAAATGTTGTACTCAAACAACTTCACTGGCGTATGCCAACATCAGTGCTTCAATTAGAGCTAGACGTGCATTCTAAAAATAAATAAATAAATAAATCAAATAATAATACAAATAATAAATAAAGAGTCTTAAATAGATAACTAACACTTCTGTTATTATTAAAATGTGTATTTTACTGGTATTAGTTACTGCAGTATTCAGACAAAGTGGGCTGTTGGATATTTTTGACATACTTTGTTATTAATAAATTACATTAGTGAGTAATGCATAATAATGATCCTGATAATAATGTTAATAATAATAAAAATAATAATTAACAAACAACAGTAAACAATTGATTATTATTACTCTATTTTTATAATTAATTAACAATTGTTACAAAACTTGTATTACTAAGACAAAAAAAAAAAACAAAATTCTCACAACTTGGACTGTGCAGTCTGCATGAGAATGGTTTCTGTATCAGCCGATTCATCCTTCTCCATGATGTAAATTCCCTTTCTAGATAAAAAATATTTAACACCAATAGTAAATATTAAGTTTATTAATTTTTGTAACATCAAGATATTTTTTGTTTTATGAATCTATATTTGTCAGATAAATGCATTTTTCTCTGCTTATTATCATTTGCAGATGTTTCAGTTATTTGTATTTAAATATAAAAAATGAAAAGGCATAGATATTATTAACTTTAATAATTAAAACATGTATCTTAAAAGATAGGAAATTTACATTGGTGATTGTTTCAGTGTTTGTAATCATGGTCAGCTGAGGTGATTTCCAGTTTCAACAAAAATCAACAGATTTTTTTAAATGTTTTTGTCTGATCTTTATTTGGCAATTCAAAAACATCATTAATGTATTTTAATATCACAAATTGCCTTATAAAAGTTCATTCACTATTCCAGTATGTTTACAGGACAACAATGGAAATAGTGTTTTCACTTTCTCAAATAAAAAGTTATATTAACAGAGACACCCTCATTTTAACAAGGACTAATGCAATTGCTTAGTACATATTTAAATTATTATTAATATTTTCTAATGCTAATTATTAATTTATTTTTAGTTTATTACTTTTACAGGAAATGATGCATTATTATTATTATTATTAATTTAGAAATAAATACCTTCTTCAAAAATAAATGCCAAGACAGAAAGATATTAGCAAACTAATAAAGTGTTGTTATCCAAACTCTTTAGTTTCAAGAATTTCTCCTCTCTCCTGTTTCTCTGACTTTTCCATTTCTTTCTTCTTAATATTCTCAGATGTCGGGAATTTCCTGTGTTCATTAAAAATGTTGAAGAAAAGGATTAATATAATAAAAAAAAAATAATAATAATAATAATAATAATAATAATAATAATAATAAAAAGAAAGAAAATTGATTTCTAAATAAGAGAATCAACCCTTATAGTGTATTTCAGTTTATTTATTCATGTGTATGTTATATAAATGTACAGAATAATTAATAAAAAATTTAAAAAAATATTGGTTTTTCATGGAAACCTAAACATATTTTAATAATGATGGTTACTAAAGTAAATAGATAATTTATCATTAGCGTTAGGAAAAAGAAATTAGTTATTGCCCTTTAATGGTCAACTCTTTTTTTGTTTCTTTCATCTGACAGAAAAGGGATTCTTTGTTGTTTCAAGTCTTTATTACTGATGTGGGTATCACCATCACATGGTAAAATTTAGAACTGTCACAGAGACAGATGAAACTCATGCATAGTCCTGGACCAGAGGAAAATATGCAATATACTGGAAATTTTGTTGTAATTCACTGTGTTCGTTAAAGTTCTCTTGTGAACATTATCATTTAAGTGAAAGGAATAGCACAGTTTCACTGAAATTCTGGCTTGTTAATAAATTTTATCTACTATGTTAAAAATCATCATCATTATTATTACTGAAAAGTATGGGAATGCTGTTACAGGCAAATATTCCAGATAGATAAGCAATAACAAAACTCACATTTTCATTTCTGAAATCCATTTATCAATATCCTCTTGTGACTCCAAAGACCAAATTTGTTTTTAGTGAAACTACATTAGTGTTGCTGAAATAAAAATAAATAAATAAATAAATAAACAACAATAATTCTGTATCCAGCAAACTGTTAGAAAGTCTTTTACAAAGACATGTTTTCAAATAACAAATTATTTATTTGTTGAACTATTGAAAGGAAATGATACTTTAATTTTTAACAGTACTATTTTAAAAGTGTATATTTACTATACAAAAGCATGATTTTATTGGTGTATATGTAAGTAAATAGATTAAAAAATATTTTTTATATTTTGAAACAATTAATAAATTTCTGCGATACAGTTTTTTTCTTCTAAAATCCAAGCTTTGCTAATAATGAAGTATACTATCACTGGGCAGTGTAACAAACAGCTTTTCCCTTTCTATCAAACATACATGTTATGTAGAAACATGATAAACAGACAAACATGAAAATGTTCAAATAATTTAAGTGAAGATGATTAAGCTATATATTCAACAGTGGATGGCACTAGTAAATGAAAAGTAAAACTGGTCAATCTACAGGTGAGTATTTTATTACATAATAACAAGATTATCATGTTTTTCTCTGAGAATGTTATTGCCACTCTTTAATAGTCTGAAGTGGAAATGATCTCTGGATACAGTCATATCCCACTTGACATCACTAACAGGTTTCAAAAACAATAATGTAACTCAACATTTGATAGAAACCAAATGCAATGCTTTAAAATTATGAGAAAACACCATAAAACAAGTATACATAACTTGTGAAAAAGTGTAGCTAAAGTTATCTGTAAAAACAGATTTTCATCATATTTTTTAAAGAATAATGAGCACAGTTAATAAAATTATATTATTTGGCTTGAGATTTGCACTTAAAAATGACTTGAGTGTAATGACATATAGTTACAATTAGAGTTTCAATTTGTTTTTGTTTTCTCAGATTCTTTTATTTTTTCTTTGTTTTCATAATTTTTACCTAATGTAATGTCAGACTTGAGATTTACTAAACTGAAATTTACTACAGAAATGTATTGTATTGTAAAGATGAATCTGAGGAACACCAAAATGAAATAAAATGTTGTGTTTTAGTATCTCTAAAGTGTATGTTCTGTAAACTAGTCAGCATCATCACAAGAACTATATACAGGAATAGACAAAGAAAAAACTAAAGAATTTAAAAATGTTCCTGTTGATAATGAAGTTGTACAAGTTTGGGAGTGGCAATGTACGGACAGCCAGAAACTGTGCACTGAGAAATATCTTCCATGTCAATAATTTCACGAGAATTCTACATTTTTTTGAAATCTTTGTAAGTTTCGTAAGTCACTCGAAGGCTCATATGATGTTGAAAAATCTATAGTTTTAACAGAAAAATGTGTTAGTTCAGTTTTTACTTATCAGAAACATCTTTCATTTTTATGCAGAACAAACATTTTTACTGTCATTACCCGTTTCATTTATTTCTAGAACAATACTAGAAAGATCCATAGACAGTTCCTTACTCTGTAACACTTCATCTGTTACATTTAACATCTGATTTCTTTCAGAACCTTTCCTGTTCTGAGTTTGATTTCTTGCACTGAACGATACTTCCTTTTCCTTCAGGGTATTACAATATCCTCTCGACCCCAGAATCGTAGACACACAAGTCATTTCTGTACGTGGTCCTGTACGATTATCAACATCTTGAACACCAGCTGAGTGATTTTCAGCCTCCTGTATATCAGAAATGCGATTCAAAACGTACACCTCTTTCTTTTCATGATATTTCTCTGTTATGCACTTAACAAAGCTGCCCTGCTCAGCAGATTTTT
>CM022666.1:12638656-12741156 GCA_012295275.1 Chrysomallon squamiferum
AGTTTGCTAATACCTTTCTGTCTTGGCATTTATTTTTGAAGAAGGTATTTATTTCTAAATTAATAATAATAATGCATCATTTCCTGTAAAAGTAATAATCTAAAAATAAATTAAGAATTCTTGCTAACAGCATTAGAAAATATTAATAATAATTTAAATATGTCCTAAGCAATTGCATTAGTCCTTGTTAAAATCAGGGTGTCTCTGTTAATATAACTTTTATTTGAGAAAGTGAAAACACTATTTCCATTGTTGTCCTGTAAACATACTGGAATAGTGAATGAACTTTTATAAGGCAATTTGTGATATTAAAATACATTAATGATGTTTTTGAATTGCCAAATAAAGATCAGACAAAGACATTAAAAAATCTGTTGATTTTTGCTGAAACTGGAAGTAATCTCAGCTGACCATGATTACAAACACTGAAACTTTATTTTAAACTTTCAGTGCACAGTTTCTGGCTGTCCGTACATTGCCACTCCCAAACTTGTACAACTTCATTATCAACAGGAACATTTTTAAATTCTTTTGTTTTTTCTTTGTGTATTCCTGTATATAGTTCTTGTGATGATGCTGACTAGTTTACAGAACATACACTTTAGAGATACTAAAACACAACATTTTATTTCATTTTGGTGTTCCTCAGATTCATCTTTACAATACAATACATTTCTGTAGTAAATTTCAGTTCAGTAAATATCAAGTCTGACATCACATTAGGTAAAAATTATGAAAAATAAAGAAAAAAAATAGAATCTGAAAAAACAAAAACAAATTGAAACTCTAATTGTAACTATATGTGATTACACTCAAGTCATTTTTAAGTGCAAATCTCAAGGTAAATAATATAATTTTATTAACTGTGCTCATTATTCTTTAAAAAATATGATGAAAATCTGTTTTTACAGATAACTTTAGCTACATTTTTTCACAAGTTATGTATACTTGTTTTATGGTGTTTTCTCATAATTTTAAAGCATTGCATTTGGTTTCTATCAAATGTTGAGTTACATCATTGTTTCTGAAACCAGTTAATGATGTCAAGTGGGATATGACTGTATTCAGAGATCATTTCTTCTTCAGACTGTTAAAGAGTGGCAATAGCATTCTCACAGAAAAACATGATAATCTTGTTATTATGTAATAAAATATTCACCTGTAGATTGACCACTTTTACTTTTCATTTACTAGTGCCATCCACTGTTGAATATATAGCTTAATCATCTTTAGCTAAATTATTTGAACATTTTCATGTTTGTCTGTTTATCATGTTTCTACATAACCTGTATGTTTGGTAGAAAGGGAAAAGCTGTTTGTTACACTGCCCAGTGATAGTATGCTTCATTATTAGCAAAGCTTGGATTTTAGGGAAAAAAAAATGTATAGCAGAAATTCATTAATTGTTTCAAAATATAAAAAATATTTTTTAATCTATTTACTTACATATACACCAATAAAATCATGCTTTTGTATAGTAAATATACACTTTTAAAATAGTACTGTTAAAAGTTAAAGTATCATTTCCTTTCAATAGTTCAAGAAATAAATAATTTGTTATTTGAAAAACATGTCTTTGTAAAAGACTTTCTAACAGTTTGCTGGATACAGAATTATTGTTGTTGTTTATTTATTTATTCATTTATTCATTTATTTATTTCAGCAACACTAATGTAGTTTCACTAAAAACAAATTTGGTCTTTGGAGTCACAAGAGGATATTGATAAATGGATTTCAGAAATGAAAATGTGAGTTTTGTTATTGCTTATCTATCTGGAATATTTGCCTGTAACAGCATTCCCATACCTTTCAGTAATAATAATGATGATGATTTTTAGCATAGTAGATAAAATTTATTAACAAGCCAGAATTTCAGTGAAACTGTGCTATTCCTTTCACTTAAATGATAATGCTCACAAGAGAACTTTAACGAACACAGTGAATTACAAAAAAAATTCCAGTGTATTACATATTTTCCTCTGGTCCAGGACTATGCATGAATTTCATCTGTCTGTGTGATAGTTCTAAATTTTACCATGTGATGGTGATACCCACATCAGTGGTAAAGACTTGAAACAACAAAGAATCCCTTTTCTGTCAGATGAAAGAAACAAAAAAGAGTTGACCATTAAAGGGCAATAACTAATTTCTTTTTCCTAACGCTAATGATAAATTATATATTTACTTTAGTAACCATAATTATAAAAATAGGTTTAGGTTTCCATGAAAAACCAATAATGTCTGAAATTTTTTATTAATTATTCTGTACATTTATATAACATACACACGAATAAATAAACTGAAATACACTATATGGGTTGATTGTCTGATTTAGAAATATATTTTCTTTCTTTTTTATTATTATTATTATTATTATTATTATTATTATTATTATTATTATTATTATTATTATTATTAATATTTTTATTATATTAATCCTTTTCTTCAACATTTTTAATGAACACAGGAAATTCCCGACATTTGAGAATATTAAGAAGAAAGAAATGGAAAAGTCAGAGAAACAGGAGAGAGGAGAAATTCTTGAAACTAAAGAGTTTGGATAACAACACTTTATTAGTTTGCTAATATCTTTCTGTCTTGGCATTTATTTTTGAAGAAGGTATTTATTTCTAAATTAATAATAATAATAATAATGCATCATTTCCTGTAAAAGTAATAAACTAAAAATAAATTAATAATTAGCATTAGAAAATATTAATAATAATTTAAATATGTACTAAGCAATTGCATTAGTCCTTGTTAAAATGAGGGTGTCTCTGTTAATATAACTTTTTATTTGAGTGAAAAACACTATTTCCATTGTTGTCCTGTAAACATACTGGAATAGTGAATGAACTTTTATAAGGCAATTTGTGATATTAAAATACATTAATGATGTTTTTAATTGCCAAATAAAGATCAGACAAAAACATTTAAAAAATCTGTTGATTTTTGTTGAAACTGGAAATCACCTCAGCTGAACATGATTACAAAGACTGAAACAATCACCAATGTAAATTTCCTATCTTTTGAGATACATGTTTTAATTATTAAAGTTAATAATATCTATGCCTTTTCATTTTTTATATGTAAATACAAATAACTGAAACATCTGCAAATGATAATTAGCAGAGAAAAATGCATTTATCTGACAAATATAGATTCATAAAACAAAAAATATCTTGATCTTACAAAAATTAATAAACTTAATATTTACTATTGGTGTTAAATATTTTTTTATCTAGAAAGGGAATTTACATCATGGAGAAGGGTGAATCGGCTGATACAGAAACCATTCTCATGCAGACTGCACAGTCCAAGTTGTGAGAATTTTGTTTTATTTTTTTGTCTTAGTAATACAAGTTTTGTAACAATTGTTAATTAATTATAAAAATAGAGTAATAATAATCAATTGTTTACTGTTGTTTGTTAATTATTATTTTTATTATTATTAACATTATTATCAGGATCATTATTATGCATTACTCACTAATGTAATTTATTAGTAACAAAGTATGTCAAAAATATCCAACAGCCCATTTTGTCTGAATACTGCAGTAACTAATACCAGTAAAATACACATTTTAATAATAACAGAAGTGTTAGTTATCTATTTAAGACTCTTTATTTATTATTTGTATTATTATTTGATTTATTTATTTATTTATTTTTAGAATGCACGTCTAGCTCTAATTGAAGCACTGATGTTGGCATACGCCAGTGAAGTTGTTTGAGTACAACATGTATCCAAGCCATCAGGTGTGTTGTTGTTATTATTTATTTATTTATTTAATTTATATTTATTATTTTGTATAATACTAAAATTTATTTATTAAAATCAGTTCATTTGGCACTGTTAAAGTTTATTTATTTTACATTGTGGAAAATATGTCTTAAATTATATTTCAGTTAAAGCTGAGGTATATTTAAAGGCATTCATCCTTCTACTTTGATTAGTAAATGATAGTTGAAAAGAAGGAGAAGAATTATGATGATTGCAGTTAAACATACAAATGTATGAATGTATGAGAGATAGAGAGAGGATGAAGGAATGGAGAGACAGAATGATATTGGGGGTGCATATTTTGCATAATTCATCATATCAGACTTTACATTCAGCATTTAAACAAGAAATTTTAAAACTCTCAGATTAATTACAACTTTTAAGACTTCCACTGAGCTTCCATCAGGCACTGAGGACTCAATTATTTTCTGATTAAATAAAGTTTGCTGCCATTGCAAAAGACAAAAAATCTGAGCAGGTTAATTTGAGTTTGTTTTCTTGCATATTTCTCATTATTATTAACCTCATGAAGTCTAATGTAATTTAATATATGAAGTTGCAGTTTGTAAATAATATATCAGTAAGTACACATGCACACAAACACCGAGAGAAACACACACACACACACACACACACACACACACACACACACACACACACACACACACAGATACATGAACACAGTGACATACACTTAAATTCATATAAATACAATTATTTTGTGGTAAATGTTTATTTCTATATTTTAAAACAAAAGAATAAGCATCATATTTTAACAATATTTTAAAATGTTTAATTTTCCTGTGACATAGGAGATGGATGTACAGAAGCTGTGGTGTTCAGTTTTTGTTATCTGCAGTCTGTCAGTTTTCATAATTTGTTTAATAAACACAATTTTTGTAAATAAAATAACAAATCAGATGGTAACATCAAAATTTAGCATTTAAATTTATATTTTTTAGCTCTCTCTCTCTCTCTCTCTCTCTCTCTCTCTCTCTCTCTCTCTCTCTCTCTCTCTCTCTCTCTCTCTCTCTCTCTCTCTCTCTCTCTCTCTCTCTCTCTCCCTCCTCCTCCCTTAAACTCTTTCCCTGTATTATTAAATAGTAATTGCCTCATTCTTATTTATTTATTTTTTAGATATATGTTTGAAAGATGGGTTAGGAATATCTAATTTTTTATATAATCTCATCAAAACATTCTGTAAATGGCATCTTCCCATCACGTTTTTCCACTTCTCTTAGGAGGATCTCCTGCACTCACGAGGCTGTATACAAGAAAACCTAATGGACTTTCTCGCAGAGCTGTTCTCGTTTGAAATGATAAAACTGATAGAGTCAGGACAGCTTCTGAATGATCAGGAACCAGAAAGTAAGTTATGGTTCAGACTTTGAGTAAAAAAAAGACCACAATTGTATTATATCTTTTACTATACAAATTAATGAAAAATTGTATTGGAAAAACAGGGATTTATAATATTCAATTTTAATGTATATATTGAGAGATGCCTTTACCTATGTAAATACATTTTTATTATTTAAAGTAGATGATTTCAGATTTTGAAAGATCTTTATATAATGGTCAGTATTTCAGAAGGCTACTAATAAAGAAAGTTAATATTAAAGGAATATTTAAATGAGTGCATCTCAGTTAAATTTTATGAAGATTGATTTCTTCAGAAAGCTTACATTGCAGGGTTTATTATTCTTTTTCTTAATTTTAATTCAGCATCTCGCTGTGGTTATGGGAGGTCAAGTGTATCTTAAAAGCAGATTTTTAGTTGGTTTAAAAAGGGTGTCACTTCATATTACAGAAACATGTTTTCCATTTCATTAGCTGTATTGTTACTTACCTTTTAAGATAAAAAAGACTAGTGAGAATCATGTGGTGTATGTTCTTAAATAAAATATTTCTTTTTTATTTTAGATTTCAATTCAATTATCTGAGTTTTTACTTTTTCAGGCACATACCTCAAAACAGACATTTGTCATTACCTAAACATCAGAATGGCACACCTACACTGAAACATTCATACAGATAGGATTAGAAATATGCTTACAGTTACATGGAAAGTTCACTACACAAAAATACATAACAAAATATGTATGTTAATGTAGAAATTAAATAAAATATCCAAATCTAGATGGATATTAACAGATTGATACACAGATAGACAGACACAACTTAAATTATTCATTCTTATAGCGGTTGTTTTTGTTTTAAAATATTTATACCACTATAAAAGTTGATGTAAATAGAATGAAACAAACAATTATACTTTTGCTCAAGCTGCAACTGATCAAAAATTTTATAAACTCTCTTATAAAAGTACTCTACACTGAGAATCTAACTTACTTTTTAGTAGTGAGTTGGAAATTTAGTTTTTCTGTTCTTGTTATAATTTATAATGGTTTTTCTTCCAGATGAGGGGCAGTTATTTATTATTATTATTATTATTATTATTATTATTATTATTATTATTATATATTTCAGACCAGTGAACAGGAAATGATGTCAACGAAAGACAGACTGGTGGAAAGACAGATGAAGAGAAAAGAAGAACAGGAAAGATGAAGACTGGAAAAATAATAGAATTATAGGAACAGAGAGAAAGAGAGAGAGGTAAATGATAAATAATAAAAAAAATATTATGAAAAGTGGTAGTAAAATACTTGATTGTAGTTCACAGGGCTAAATATTCACTGCAAATATTTCCAATATTCTATTATATTGAATAATCAACGAGTAAAACTTTACCAAATTAGAAATTAAAATAGTTTGGTTATCAAGCATAGGTTTAAACTGCTTTCAATCCATGTACGTTCAAAATATCGTGGTTTATCGAGACTAGCCTGGCCAGAAACCAAGGAGTGGTTGGTCCATTTCTATGAACCAAATTTCGAACAAAGAGACCACATTCAACGAAAAGAAATGCTTAAAATAAAAACAGATTGTTCATTTTAATTCTTGTGTTGATTATATTAAATTAAATGAAAACAAAGCTTTCTCTTTTTTTGTTTTAAAATTGGATATACTATTGCTGACAAACTGGTTATTCGTTCCAGTAATCTATATACAGTTTGTCACATCTGACACAGAATTGTGTGTAACTAACACTGCTGATAAAGTTGTTCTCTGAAACTTTTGAGAATGGGAGGATTCTCATGGACTGCTTTCAAGAGAATCCACATAGATTTTTACAAACGCACACACACATACATACACACATACATACATACATACATACATACATACATACATACATACATACATACATATATATATACATACATATATACATACATACACACACATACACACATACAAACATACATACATACACACACACATACATATATATGCCTAATGATGTATATGTACATATATATATGCAGTATATGCCTGTTATTGATGCCTCACCAATTTTGTATACTACTACAACAATAACCTATGATTTTGGTACCAGTCGTTTTTAATAACAAAGTAAATACAACAATAAAATAACACATCAGTGATATTCATATTTTATTGTGATATTTAAAAAATGTCAGGAGAATTCACTCCAGATTTCATTAATTTAGTTCACTGTTAGCAAATTAAATATATATATATATACAAAATAGATTAATTGTTAATGTCAAACGGATAGCTTTATCTGCTGAGATGCATATGCAACTGATTTAGATCAGTTTTAATAAAAACAGAAAGACACCAGATGAACAGACTCGGTTCTGAGGAATAATTCCAGGCTGTCTTTTTTTTGCCTTACATCACTGGTTCTCAACCTCTTTGCTCCATGCCCCACCTCAGCATCTATAAATGTTTATGTCCCCCTTAGAGTTTTGTAAAAGTGTAATTACTGTAATATAAAGTAGAAATCCTTTAACAAAACAAAGTGTAAACAAACTGCTCATTAGTGTTGTCAGATACACGATAACTTGTAGACGAAGTGTAACTGGAAGTTTGGTCGTGTTATATCAATTTCAAAATTACACTCTAGTCTCAGAATATATATTTGATCCCCACTATTAGGGTAGTTACATTTGGCTCCCTTACCAGGCAAACGGGGGATAAAAAAAATAAAAATAAAAAATAATAATAATAAATAATAATAATAATAATAATAAAGTAATAATGTTAAATTCACAGTTATAGTATATGTTTTAAAGTGATTGTATCGTACATCTAGCGACCAAATGTTGTCAGCAAAACAGAATAACTATTAAAACAACAAACTTTAAGTTTGCACAAATATTTTAAAGTTTTTATTCATAATGTCATTTCGTATTTTTATTTTTATTTTTATTTATTATTATTATTATGATTTTGTATTTATGATTTTTTTTTTTTATGATTTTTTTTTTTTTTTCATAAATGTTATCCTCCAATAAGTTTTAGCGAGTATAAATTTAGTAAACAGACTGAGTTGACACTTCTGCCATACATGATCCAATGACAAACGAGAATTTATGCATCATCTTTTTCCGCGGATGCAGAAACTTAAACACTGTCGTGGTAAAGAGATAAAGTTACAGTCTGTGTATGATCAATATCCTGACGAATAGTTGGTGTAATACTCGTGTCTTTTCCAAAGCAAAATAGAATTTACAAAAATGCCTCAAGTGGATCAATTATATGTGGAAGGCCGCGGGAACAGCTGAATTCATCGAAAATCAACTCGGATAAGAAATAATTGATTAACATCCAATATTAGTTCAAAACAAACGTGTTACTGCATTAAATATAAAATTACAAGGAATGTATGATTGAAAGTTCTATTTACAAAACATACCTGCAGTTATAAACGATTACATTAGTCAGCATACGTAACTCTGCCCCCAAAAGGTACGTAACTCGATTGTTGCTCGGTTAGTGAAGCTTAAAACAATCGCGAATGAATCGCGTAGAAAAAGGGCTAAATTGTCCGATCTGTCGGTGAATTTCTGTTTGGATTTTTTAAGAAATACGGCTCTATCTTTCAAATTTTCATTTTGTTTCTTTTGTTGTTATTTTGTAAAGAGTTGTTCTTATTAATAACATTATTATTTAATTTCTTTTTCTTTTCATTTTTAAGTTGGTTATAGTAATGAAATTTGGTAGATTTGTTGTTTATTTCTTTAAAGTAAATAAATAAAATAATAATGTTTGTTTAATCTAGTTTTAATAAATTTAAAATAGGTTTATTCATTGGTGATCAAATACTAAGAGAGAAAAAAAAGTAATAATAGTAATAAATATTTATTAATATAAAGTGATGTTTCTTCCCTGCACATACAGTTTCAACAAGTCAAGCGCAGACTGCTTATTTTAATGAGATATTTATTGTAAATATACACCATGAATATAATAACTATGTCGCAAAATGTTAAAAATAACGGTTAGAATTTCCAAAAGGGGAATCACCTTCTAGATAACCTACTTCTGAAATAGCTTCCTAAAAACGAATCTGCGTAATTTCCATCACGTGACTAATAATCGATTAGATCGTTGTGGTCATGTAATACAATTGGCTTGTTTGGAATTAAAATGCTTTAAAGAAAATAAATAAAATGAAATAAAATAATTAAAAAAATAAAGATGTAAAGAAAATAAATAAATTAATAAATAACACTAAATAAAACACTTTCGCTTTATTAAAATATTTATAACAATCATTTATATTGTTCCTGTTATTATTGTTGTTGTTATTGTCATCGCCGTCGTTGTTGTTTCATACTTGTTTCTTTCTTCCAAACAGAGGATACACCAGTTTTACTAAGTAAAGTGTAAGAAATTAACGTAGTATCGTATCGTTCAGCTTTTTATCAGGTCTACAAGGGCGGTTTATGTGATGACGTCATCTGGTAGGTCCTCGTACACGTATACAAACTAACTCACACCGTGGCATTGCCAGAGACCGTGCTTGTCATAGACGTGTTTCATGTCAGCTTGATCAGAGTTACGCGTTAATCTTTTTTCACTCACACACTTCGGGCGTTTAAAAGCAGAAATTAAACAAGAAAAACAAAACAAAATGGAGCTAAAAATAATGAGAACTGTAGTTTGTGCCCTGTTGTTTCTCAACATACTTCTAGCGACTGTTTCGATTGCTTTGAAGGTTGTTATGTATCAAAACCGCGGATCACACACACAGACAGAGCCTATACCGTGCGAAGAGAAGGTGAGTGCAGAAAACAAACTATTAAACGTTGTGTTAGTAACGGGGGCCTGAACAAGGTATTCATTTTTAAATTTTATATTTCTATTAAGTGTAACTTCCCCCAGACGTCTCACACACACACACACACACACACACACACACACACACACACACACACACACACACACACACACACACACACACACACACACACACACACACACACAGACATATACACACCGCTCCAAACTCGTCTGAAATAAATAGATATGGCAGGACATTCAATATCTGCTCTGTTCTGTTGTCTGTGTCGTTAATAAACAAGAAAGAAACGTGAGCCCCACCCACACCTGAAAAAATTAAGCTACAAGGTATAAAAGCGATCGTTTTTGTCGTGCCATGAGAAATAACTTCTTTTTTTTTTTTTCTTTTTTTCTTTTTATGTAGGAAGGGTTACTTGCAAACAAAGAAAAATCAAACAGTAAATACTGCATTGGAAAGAGCGACTTCATGGAGGTATTCGTCGTACTTTTTTTTCTTTTCTTTTTTCTTAAGTAGACATACCTATATTACATTTACTAAAACTCCTAATAAACAGATAAAATTACTATTTATAATAACAAGGTTTGTTATCATCACAAAAACATGTAATTAATTAACATCAGAATTGTAATAATTAGGCAAAAAACTGCATGCAACAACTACGCGTTTACTAAATTTTGTCCCGAATTGTGTAGCGTAGAATTATTGATGTAAAGCGTTACGTGACTCGTTTTGTGTCCTATGTTACTATTTCTCCGCCATAATGCTTACTTCGTACAGAATAAAGGTCTTTGTTTTGGTGGTTTTCTGCATCAGTATCGTTGGAGGAATTGTGTCTATTGTTTTATTTATTTTATTGTCGACAAAACAAACGCCTGTAAATTATAATTGCGTATTATGTCAGGAAACTACTGCAGTGTTTTTTACAAAAAGGAATGAAATTAATCAAACAACTAAATGTATTGGAAAGTGCGATTTCAAGAAGGTTTTTATTTATAAATTGATAATAATAATAATAATAATAATAATAATAATAATAATAATAATAATAATAATGCATTATTTCCTGTAAAAATAATAAATCTAAAAATAAATTAATAATTCTTACAAATTGCATTAGAAAATAATAATAATTTAAATATGTACTAAGCAATAGCTTTAGGCTTGGGCGTTTCGTTAGAATGTTAATATATTATATAACATTTTATTTGATATGATTTATTTTGTACAGCAATGTAAAAAGGTCTACATACAAACATTAAAATACCACGAGAGCGCGAGAAAGAGAAAAACACTATTTCCATTGCTGTCCTGTAAACATACTGGAATAGCGAATGAAAGGCAATTTGTGATACTAAAATACCGTGGACGTTAATGATGATTTTGAATTGCCAATTTTTTTTTTTTAAATCTTTTAATACGTAACTCCGCCCCCAAAAGGGGTGTAACCCGAGTTTTGCTTGGTTAGACAAGCTTCAAAACAATGGCGGATGAATCACGTAGAAAAAGGGCTAAATTGTCCGATCTTTCGGTGAATTTCTGTCTCGATTTTTTAAGATATACGGCTATATCTTTCAAAAGCCGTCAGCAGAGTTTCAAGTACTGCAGTGAAGGTTACATTCACTATATTAACATGTTTTGTTGTTTATTTAGTTCTTTATTTATTTATTTCTATTTATTGTTCTTATTTTTATTATTTACTTAATAAAATAATAGTTAATACTCAGTGAAAGCTTTAAAAGGGGAAGAAAGATCACTAAACTTATACTGAAATTCTCATTTGCACACTTCAGCTATTATCGTTGTTGTTATAATAATAATAATAATAATAATAATATTATTATTATTATTATTATTATTATTATTATTATTATTATTATTATTATTATTATTATTATACTGTCTGCATGCATCATAAGAGATTTTTATTTATACTTTTTTTTTTGTTAAATGTCTACCTGGTTAAGTTCTTTTCTTCTTTTTACTTCTTTATATCTTGTTATTAAATATTTTATCTTTCTTTCCTCTCTATATTCTGTTATAAAATGTTCACATTCCCAACGTCTTTATACCTTGTTTAGTTGTATTAAATGTTTACCTTCCTTTCGTCTTTAGATCTTTTTTTGTTTATGTTCTTTCCTTCTTGACATCCTTACTGTCAGAAGTTAACCTTTCTTCAGTCTCCTGTGTGTAGATGTTACAGATAGTGTCCACATTTTGAAAATCATCCAAAATTTGAATAAGGAGTGAATGAAATAAAAAATTAAAAAAGAGAAACATACCTACATATACAGTCACTAACAAAACAAACATACACACTTTTCTGATGCCATTTCCTTTGACAATTAAATACATACCAAACATCCACCACCACTTTAGAAAATGTGTCTTAGAAACTATTATTATATTCATTATTCTTCAATCATTTTAACTTTTCAGATTTATGAAAGAACTTTAAGTGGAATAAAACCTTCAAATAGTAAACCATTGAGGAGTAAAAGATCAATTAGTAAGAAGTTTATATTCTTTTAATGAATTCAGGTGTATATATCATTAGGCAAGTGTGTGTGTAACATTAGGCATAGACAGTATATATTATTTGACATATTTAAAATCATTAGGCATATGTAACATACATCAATGTGACACACGCACACACTGGAATGAAATAAGAAAGTAATGCAGTAAACTACTATTACTACTACTATCTCTACTAATGCTGCTACTAGTACTAGTACTAGTAATCACTACCAATACTAATAAGAGAAAGAAGAATCAAAGTGCAAACAGTAGTTAAAATATTAAAGTCATTGTTTATTTATGTTTTAGCTCTTCATCAGTTGAGTCTGCTTAAACCAGTGGTTCACTTACAAGGACTGGAAGATACAGATTACAGTAGGTGTTTTTTTGTTATTCTTCTTTTTTTTCTTTTTTCTGAACCCTTCAATGTCCGATCACTTGTATCTTTAGGTGTATGTACAAATGTGTTTATATGTATCTGTGTGTGTGTGTGTGTGTGTGTGTGTGTGTGTGTTTTTGTTTATTTTTGTGTGTGTGTGTGTGTGTGTGTGTCTGTTTGTGTGTGTGTGTGTGAGTGTATTATGGGTATATTAATAACTTTGCACCAGTTTTAGGTGCCCATATTGGCAGTGTAATGTGTGTGTGTGTGTTTTTCTGGGGTCTTTAAGTTTTAGGTGCCATATTTGTAATTTTTTAGTGGTTGTTTTATTCTGTTAAGCTGATTTACAATTGTATACAACAGTATGTATATTTGTATGTATTTATGAATGACTATTCTCTGTCTTGTGTGCATGTGACTCTGCACTTAGACAATAGTGAGAAAAGCACTGGTAGAGGATGACAAAGTCCTGTCACACCTCACAAAGCACCAATGATGAGTCTTAAATATATGACACCCATTCACCTGCACTCTGGAGGTGACGTGTACATATGTTTGTGTTTCTGTGTATGTTTATGGTTACGTTTATGTACATGTATGTATGTGTATTGTTGTTGTTTTTGACATTATTATCATTATTACTATTATCATCATTATGTCTTTATTGTTATTGTTATTATTATTGATACTGTGTTATTATCTTCTTATTATTGTTATCATTATCATTATTTTCATCACTATTATCATTATTATTAGTATGGTTATTATTATTACTATGGTTATCATTATTACTATTATCATAATCATTATCATTATCATCTATTATTATTATTATTATATTATTATTATTATTATTATTATTATTATTATTATTATTATTATATAGCAAATGACACATCAGTTCGGATGATTCGAAACTGGAACAGTGAAGACCAGTTTAAACGCAGTATTATTCAGAACTGGATGAAATACGAAAATGGTAAAATAACCATACCAACACACGGAATGTATCGAGTCTACAGCCAGATGGTCTTTGACTGGCAAAAACTGAAAGACTCACATTACGGTAAGAACCAAATCTGGAAACATCAGGTGATGAGATACAATGCAACAACGGCTGAAGATGAGGTGTTGCTTAGCAACGAATTCACTGAGTGTGACACTGACTTCTACAGAAAGTATGATGAATACCCAAGTTATCTGAGCGGAACATTCACTCTAAATGCTGGTGACTTGGTGTACGTGAAAACCTCCCATTTTCATCACATAATGGCTGATCCAACGCGCCATTTTTTGGGTGTATATGTGGTTTGGTAAATAGTACTTTAAAAACAGCATTTAAAATACTTTTTTAATAATAATATAGTTTACAAAGGCATTCTTCAATATATACTTATATACTTATATACTTATATACTTTTACACTTATATACTTATATACTAATATACATATATACACAGAGAAACAGATACATCTTGTGTCGCAAGGGAGAGTCTTTGGTTTTGGTAACAGACTTTTTAATAATAATATAGTCTACAAAGACATCCTTACAATATATACTTATATATATGCAAACAGAGAAACATTTGAGTCTTCTTTTTAACATAATTATCCTGATTCTCCCTTGACTGATTTTGTATTAAAACCTCTTTCCAAACAAAACTAAGATAATTAAATCTTTTTTGTTGATTTTGTAATTTTGTTTTCACCAAACGAAATAAAATTTTAAAGAAATTGTTGTTTCTAATCTGTTATATTTAGATCCACATGATGAATTATGATGGTAAACCGTTTTGATCTCACGCAGTAGGGCCCTGAACCATTCCCTAACAGGCCGTGGAAAGTTTTAACAGGATATTTAGATGTACTGTTTGGTGCTACTTTGGCATGTCATTTACAACTTAAGTGGCGACGATATAGGAAATGTCAGTTTATAAGATGGTATATTCCTTTAAATTTGACAGGAAATTTTAGTTTATAGCAAACTTATTCACCTTTTAAGCTCAATTCAACGATAAATTATAAATATATAATAAAAAAAAAAAAAATAAAAAAAAAAATAATAAAAAAAGAATAAAAAAATAATAATTGAAAAAAGCGCATAGAATTTTCTCAGTGTAGACCACATCATCACGTTTATCACACACCAAAGTAGCACCTACTGTTTTCTCTGTTTAAGTTAGAAAATTGATCATTATTTCCTTATTAAACCGCGGGTTGCAATTTAGGTTAAACCTACTTGTAGAATTCGTTAGTAGCTATTTTTTTACTTATTATAATGTCTTATACTGTTGTGCTATTAAAGTACAGTTTTTGAAAATGTAACATTTATTATTTACATATATAGCTTACTTTAATACAGTCTTAACATCTCGTAATTAACCTGTTTGTATCATTAAAGTAAGTAAATATGTACCGTTAGTTAGCAGTAATCCAATTAATGAAATCGCTTTGCAATTAACAATCATTAGCGAGAGACAAAAGTAATTTTTGTCGGCTAGACTGTGCTGATTTCATATCACAGTGGTCGGCCTATATGTATAATACACTTTAGTATCTTGGTCCTCCTCCAGAACACTGCATAGCTGAATGATTCCCTCTGAGAAAAGTTGCCGACCCCTGATACGATATGATGTCCTAAAATAATCATTGTGTAATCAATGCTTATGTTGTTTTTAATAACTAAAACTTTATAACAATACAAACATTTGTCGAGAATGACAAACTGAAAGAAGGAAAATAATATTTTAATATTATATGCATAATACATTTGGTATCTTGGCCGTCTTCCAGAACACCGCACAGCTGAATGGCCCCCTCTCTGCAAAAGGTTGCTGACACCTGATATGATTACATTGCAATAAACTACCATTGTAAGATGAATGCTTATGTTGCTTTTAATAACTGAAACTTTATTTGAATACAAGCATTTCTCATGAATAAAACAATAAACAAACTAAAGGAAAGAAACAAATATTTGAAAAGATTTAAATAATAATAATAATAATAATAATAATAATAATAATAATAATAATAATAATAGTAATAATAGTAATAATAATAATAAAATGTGAAAGAAAACGAAATGAGGGAAACAGAAATGTTCTATAATAAAATCAGACTTCATTTTCCAGGCATCTGAGATCGCGAAACAGTTGAATACAAAAACCATTGTATATATATATATATATATATCTTCAGTATTGAGCAGCAAAAAGGGATGCTAGGAAGCAAGGCTGCTTTGGTCTGAAGGTTTAAAGAAAAAACCAATGAAGTTACGGTAATAACTGGTTTCCAAGTGTTCGGTTGGAGGACCGGACTAAAATCCATCGCGTGCCAGATGTACCCGGCAGGCCAAGCGTTTCCGACACCTGATAAATCAGCTACTGTTCAAGCTGTCGAGATCAGCGTGTCAGTTCATTTCATATCTGTGACTCAGTAAATTTTAAAGCTTATTCTCGAGGAATTCAAAAAGCCTTAGACAAATTTCATTACTTGTATCTGTACTGTCTTTTGAATATACCATCATATCTATAATACATAATATATAGTTGACTAAAGAAAACATATTGACGATAAACCCACCCATCTGTAAGCTTCAAATATATATGTGTATGCATTTATGTGTGTGTGTGTGTGTGTGTTTTGCATGTTTCCACAATGAATAGATATGTATGTCTGTATGTGAATGTATCTGATACGTGTGAAAGATAAAAAAAAAATATATTTTTTAATTTTCTTCACTATCATTCTACCATCAACATTTTATTTTGTTTGTCATGAAACAAATTTCAGACAGAAAGTTTTCACTTCAATGGTTGTTACTCCCTTGACACCCTGTATTTTCTCGTGTTTTTAATTACAATTTTTTTTAGAAAGAAAAATACCCAGAAAACATTAAAAAACGTTAAAGAAATACAGTTAAATCACAATATATGTACAGCTGTACGTAACACAGAATAAAAAACAAATCTTCTTGTCTTGTATAAAGAAAATGTGAATAACAGTTTTTATAACTAATTCAAAATTAACGCTTGTCAGCTGTTGGGTGCTTTAGCCAATGAGTTCTGTTGTTTTTGTATTCAACTGTTTTGTTATCTCAGATGCCTGGACAATGAAGTTTTGTTTTAATACATTTTCTTTGTTTCGTTTTCTTTTACGTTTTTTATTATTATTATTATTATTATTATTATTATTATTATTATTATTATTATTATTATTATTATTATTATTTTTTTCTTCTTTCTGTTTCTTTACTTGTTTTATTCTCGACAAATGCCTGTATAACAACATAAACATTCTTCATTTAAAGATTATAATGTTATTTTGGAACGTGACCAATAGCTATTTAAATGTCAAGCTGTTTATTTTTCTATTCTCGAGAAACGTTCATACAAAACCTGAAAAGACCAGTAGGTGTTCGTTATCGTATTCCCGAGAAAAGCATAGTATTATCTGTTTAAATGGGAGTATTAGCTGTCGAAACTGATTAACATTCATACAGAAAAGAACATTTTGACCCAGTCAGTAAATACTAAAGACTGAAATTGGACTTAAAGCTTATTCTCGAGGAATCGAAAGCGAAAAAAGAAAAACAGTAACATTTTTAATACATTAAAGAAATCGCAATATATTTACAGTACTATACAATAGACAAGCCGTTCATTTTCCCTTACAAAATGAAAAAAGTAAATACCAATATTTTACTTATTATCGTTTCAAAACAGATGCCTGGTAGCTGTTGAGTGCTTTAAATTATTCAGTGATTTCGATTGTTTAGAAAATGAATCTAGCAAAATAAGCGTCTGATGTCATTACACTACTGTTTTCTTTTCATTTTCCTGGTTACGTTTTCTTTACATTGCTAATTACTTTTTTTAGTTCTAAGTAAGTCTTCCGACTGTTCAATAACGTTTTTGTAACTCAACAAGAACCTAGTAGTTATTCCATTTTCGAGAAGCATGTAGCATAAGCTTGAAATATTGACGATCACGTTTTACTGCATTTCCCAGAAGGCGTAGTTTAAATGAAATTAGCTGTCCAGACTGGCTGTCATTTTGGTTTACTTGTAACCTGTAAATAAGTAAATTTAAAACTCACACCAGACGAATCGAACAAGTGCAAGAAAGGTTTATTATATCTTATATATGCATGTGAATGTGTATGTGTGTGTGCATGTTTAACTGAATATACAAGTTCGGTTTATATGTCTATAAATTTTGAGGAAAACTAAACAAAAAGAAACCTAATAAATAAATAAATAAATAAAATAAAATAAAATAAATAAAATATATATAATGGTAAGAAAAAAAGAAAATGATAAGAACAGAATCTGTATGTGATAACAGCTTTATCCAGCGAACTAAGAATGGCCCGCTTCAGCAAGGCTATGAAAACCGTTTACAAAAAGATCTAAACTAGCAGTTAAACACTAAAATCTGTGTGTGTGTGTGTGTGTGTGTGTGTGTGTGTGTGTGAATCTATGATATCCTGCAATGACAAGTGGACTTTGTGGTAAGATATGATGACTTCTCTTTCTTATTCTCTCTTCTCTTCTCTCTCTTTCTCTCTCTCTCTCTCTCTCTTGATAAATCTCTCTCTCAGATATATGTATATGTGAGAGAGAGAGAGAGAGAGAGAGAGAGAGAGAGAGAGAGAGAGAGAGAGAGAGAGAGAGAGAGAGAGAGAGAGAGAGAGAGAGAGAGAGAGAGAGTTTATCGAAATAAATATGGTTATATTTTTTATCAGTGCCCGTAAAGATACATATTTATCAAGTCATCATATCTTGCCACAAAGTCGACAAAGTCATTGCAAATTCTTTTGATTTCACATCTAAATTTTATAAAGCTTATAAATCATCAGAGGTATGTTCAGCTGCAAGTATCAACACTTCATCAACAGTGATATATGATAACATTGTACTAAAATAACCATTGTATAATGAATGCTTATGTTGCTTTTAATAACTAAAATTTTATTAAAATACAGGCATTTGTCGAGAATAAAACAAGTAAACAAACTGGAGGAAAGAAGATTTTTTAAAAAGATATTATGTATGTATAATACATTTGATATCTTGGCCCTCCTCCAGAACACTGCACAGCTGAATGGCTCCCCTCTGAAAAAAGTTGTTTTCTGATACGATTACATTGTACTAAAATAATCATTGTGTAATCAATGCTTATGTTGTTTTTTAACAAACACACACACACACACACACACACACACACGCACACACACACACACACACACACACACACTGATATCTTTACATCGCTTTCAATTCTGTCTTCAATACTGAACACCAAAAAGGGATCCTGTGAAGCAAGACTGCTTTGGTCTGGTGGTTTAAAGAAAAAACAAAGACATTAACATAAAATTTGTGTCCAAGTCTTCAGCCGGACTAAAATATTTTGCCGACACCTGATATATCAGCTACTGTTCAAGCTACTTATTTTATTGTCGAAAACAATGTCCGTTCATCTGATATCTGACTCAGTCAGTAAATACCCAAGACTGAAATTTAAAGGGTGTGTCTATAGTGCATTTTAAATACACCATCATATTTATAATACATAATATACTTGAGTAAAGAAAAAACAGAAAATAAACCCACCCATCTGTAAGTTTAAAATATATCTATCTGTACATTATATATATCAGTATGTGTGTGTGTGTGTGTATGTGTGTGTGTGTGTGTGTTTGTGTCAATAAACAATCAATCTGAAATCACTTTTATCTTTATTTGTATGTATACATATGTGTATATGTGATATCTGTGTAGATATGCAAGTCATGTATCTATATGTAGGTGTGTATGACATAACATTTATACTATGGAATATAAAACAACTTTGCACTGGTAAGATATATAGTATTCTGGTGTAAGTGTTTGTTTCAATCTGATATGCAGATTTAAAGCATACATAAGATAGAACAATTTAATTAACAATGCATAATGGTTGCTTATGCTGTTTTTTATAACCACACACACCGATCTCTCTCATATCCTGCAATCACTTTGTGGATTTTGTGGATGATAAGATATGATGACTTGTCATATATATTATTTTGATAAAACTCTCTCTCTCTCTCTCTCTCTCTCTCTCTCTCTCTCTCTCTCTCTCTCTCTCTCTCTCTCTCTCTCTCTCTCTCTCTCTCTCTCTCTCTCTCTCTCTCTCTCTCTCTATTATATATGTATATGTGTGTGTATGTGTGTATGATTGCAGAATATAACAGATATATCTTTCACACACACACACAGAGAGAGAGAGAGAGAGACACAGAGACAGACATATACATACATATATCTGTGTTCGTATGTATCAGCGAGAGACACAGAGAGAGAGAGAGAGAGAGAGAGAGAGAGAGAGAGAGAGAGAGAGTTTGAGAGAGAGAGAGAGAGAGAGAGAGAGAGAGAGAGAGAGAGAGAAATAGAGAGAGAGAGAGATTTTAATTATCAAAAAGCATATTTGACAAGTCATCATATCTTACCACAAAGTCCGTGAATTTTATATGACTGCTGTTTAATTATTAAAGAAGTTGCTAAGTGATTGCAGGATAAGATAGATGATACTAATTAATAATTAATTTATTTGGTCAAAAGTCTAGATAGACTGAGTAGCTGGACATAAGCACCATGTCTCTCGTTAAAGATTGAAATACACGAAACAGATGGGCAGCCGATAAATAATTAGTAGCTAATTTTGTGGTTTGATTCAAAAAAGATTAATTTTCTGAAGAAGGTAAGGTATTTATTATATGCTAAAAAAGGTATTTTTTTATTTTTTAAATAAATAAAAATAGTGAATCGCGTTTTCAGACGTCAAACAACACGAATATTGTAACTGTATCCAGAATGTTTTAGTTTAACTGTAGTTAATTTCTAGCCCGAATGTTTACATCTGCGAACTTGTACATAAATCTCTGGACAGCAGAATCATGTTATGAAGGATATTTGGTTTCTTTGGATAACTATTCAGTAGTAAGTTGCATAAACTGTGTTGTAATTTGTCTGTTGTTGCAGATACTCGAGAGACTTAGGTGTTTTGTGTGGCGTCTTTTTAGCGTCTGTGGAATAACGTACGTCTGCTAATAATAACCAATGGCAATCAAAAAACAACAACAACACACGTATAAGATTCCATCCTTTAAACACAGCATGATATAAGGTCATAATATGCTATGTTATAGCATTTTAAGACAAACGTGTTTTGTACTTTTAGGTGTGTCAAGGATTTTACAAAAGACAAAATAAAGAGAAATATCAGAAGACTGGAAATATAATTCTAGGCAGAGCGTTTTTTAAATTTAGAAGTATATCCAATTTAAGCTTAGAATTTTAAAAAGTAACAAAATATCCAGTTCAGACTTAGAATATTAAAGTTTAACAGTTTATTAAATATAGCCACAGAAGTTTAAAATTGAACACAATATAAAATTTGAACACAATTTTAAAATTTTGCCTTTAAAATTTTAATATTTTAAATGTTTCTGACTCGTGTCTAAAATTAAACATTTAACAATGGAGAACATTACACTGCCAGCCATGGAGATGTCTACAAGCGCTGACTTGTTGTGGATTCCTTATGTAACCATAGCTGTTGTTTTAACGGTAATTCTAGGCATTTCCTTTAGAAGACGACACCTCGGTATAATGAAGAGAACTAAATCAGAATCTGACTATTTGGAGATGTCTATCAACAGACACAGATCTCGTATTGGGCAGTTTGTAACGTCTAATTCAGACAACGCTAATTTGAACAAACAAAAATCTACAGAGCAGTGCAGCTTTGTTAACTGCATAACAGAGAAACATCGTGAAAAGAAAGACGTATACGTTTTGAATCGTATTTCTGATATACATGAGGCTGAAAATCACTCAGCTGGTGTTCAAGATGTTGATAGTCGTACAGGACCACGTACAGAAATGACTTGTGTGTCTACGATTCTGGGATCGAGAGGATATTGTAATACCCTGAAGGAAAAGGAAGTATCATTCAGTGCAAGAAATCAAACTCAGAACTGGAAAGGTTCTGAAAGAAATCAGATGTTAAATGTAACAGATGAAGTGTTACAGAGTAACGAACTGTCTATGGATCTTTCTAGTATTGTTCTAGAAATAAATGAATCATCGGTGAGAACGGAGAGAAAGAAGAAGAGAATCTCTGAAACGGGTAATGACAGTAAAAATGTTTGTTCTGCATAAAAATGAAAGATGTTTCTGATAAGTAAAACCTGAACAAACACATTTTTCAGTTAAAACTATAGATTTTTCAACATCATATGAGCCTTCGAGTGACGTACGAAACGTACAAAGATTTCAAAAAAAATGTAGAATTCTCGTGAAATTATTGACATGGAAGATATTTCTCAATCCAGATCAGCAGAAATTAAACACACTTGTGTGTCGCCTGAAGTGAATAAGTTTTAAGGAAGATTCTTAAAGACAAAGGAGAAAGGAGGGAGGGTAAAAAAGGAGACTGAAATGATTTCGCCGAAGATGTGAAAACGTCGCATATTTTAAAGGAATTATTATGATTACAGAAACACTTTTGTTGACAATGAAGACACGAACAGCTAAATGAAACACATTTCAAATATAAATAGAACAATCACTTTGCACACACACACACAGATGAACAGTCATATTCTATAGGCAAAGTGCTTGTCAGTATAAACGTTTATCATTAAAGATTATAGTGTTATTTGAGTACGTGATCAAAACAATGTTATCATACCACTGTAATACTGCAGAACAATCACAATCAAAAGAGAAAAACAGTGTCAACGTGTAGGCATACATAAATTTTCTTTAATTATATCCAATTTGATCCATTAAAACATGATTTCATGTTGTTGTTTTTTATATGATATTGGTTTCGAATTAAAAAACAACAACATTATATATATATAGTACAAAAGTACAACACATCATTATATATTTTCAAAAGAATAAACATTTGCTGTTTTAAAACTTACTTATTTTTGCTTTTGTTAGTTATTTCTTCCGATATATCTGTCACTCAGTCAATCATAATTGAGTGTTATCCACTCACTGACTGATAGTTATCAAGCCCATTATCCCGTAATGGCAAACGTAGTTTTAAAATCACCGACATCCATTAAAAAAGGACCACCGAGTTTTACTAACAGTAAAAAATGGCTTATATCCTTTTCATTATTATTAGTTTTAGTATTAGTATTATTCATTTATTTATTTACTTTTATTAAAATAAATATACTGACACCCTTATAAACACTCAGATGCACAAAATCTTTATATATTATTGTCTCGTGCTACAAATAAATATGAAATTCATCTGTATCTCTGAAAAGTATCTACTCTCAGTAACATTTTGATACCAGTGTATACAAGACAGTAAAATAAATAAATAAATACACAAATAAATAAAATTGAAATAAAATTAAATGGCAAACGTGAACATAGTGAATTTTAAAACTTTTGGTCACAGAATTATCGATCGGTTGATGGAACACACACACACACACACACACACAAACACACACACACACACACACATCACGGGAGATAACTCTAAGACTTTTTTTTTCAAACCGTACAATAAAGAGTTTAACTACTAATTGGAGTCGTGTACTTTTTGCAGATTATTATTAGTATTATTATTAAATATTACTCATATAAAACTTTGTTCATGGAATGTGAACTACTCAACTAGATATTATTCTGTTGGTGATGGTTTTTTGCCCCTGTTTGTTTCTTTGAGCTAACAAACAAAATGTCCGAGGAACACTAATATATATCCATATTTTTCAACTGTTTCAAATACGATCATATTTTTTCAAAAAAATATGTGTGTGTTATTTTATAATTAAAAGCAAGAATTAATAACCTGAATTAATTTGATCTATATTTTCGGTCTGGGAACCAGATGTTTGAAAGACCCGAAAAACGATAAACCGTTCGATAATTTTCACACCGGCTGAAATTGTTCGCCAACTTTATTTGAGTGTATATCAAATAAAAAGGACGTGTGAATGAAAAACAAAATAAGTTCACGTTAAGATACATCCTTTTCGTTGTTATTATTATTATTATTATTATTATTATTATTAGTATTACTATTAATATTAGTATTATTTATTTATTTTTATTAAAATAAATATGTTGACACCCTTATAAACACTCAGATGCACAAAATCTATATGTATTATTGTGTCGTGGTACAAATAAATATGAAATTCATGTATATCGCTGAAAACGATCTACTCTCAGTAATTTTTTGATATCATCATCATGTATATCAAGAAAAAAAAAAAAAAAAATCAATAAATAAAATTAAAATATATCAAAAATAATAATAATAATAATAATAATAATAATAATAATAATAATAATAACAACAACAATAATTATGTTTTATTTTATAATTAAAAACAAGAATTAATAACGTAAAAGTTTAATCAAAACTTTCGGTCTGGGAACCAGTTGTTTGAAAGACCCGACGAATCATAAACCATTTGATAATTTCACAGCTGCTGAAATTGTTCGCCAACTTTATTTGAGTGTATATGAAATAAAATGCGCGTGAGCATGAAAAACAAAACAAGTTCATGTTAAGATAATTTAGAAGTACAATGAATTTCCCCAGTAATATTTTTCCTCCACTGAGAGTTTTAATAGAAGTCCACAGAGTTGTCAGTTTAACGCACAGCATCACCAAGAAAGATATTTTCAAGGAAACGGGCATGGCAACACGAACAACCACCGATATAAATCGAAGAAGGCTGACTTTTATCATTTGTAAAAACGATTAGCTATCTGAGTATCTCATTTTTTAAATGAAACTAATATGATATTTTATTAATCCATATGATTAGGTTATTTTTATTTTCAAAATTTGGTAGAAATCATAAATGGGTTTACCTTCAGTATGTTCATTATAGATGTTTAATAAATAATTAAAATAATAGTGTAACACGTAAAAACAAAAGTGCTATATTTATTTATTTATTTATTTAATGCAAACAAGTGTAGTACGCAGCTCAGTCGCAGATTATATTTACTGTATCTGATAAAAAAATAAATAAATAACTAAAAAAACATTTTCTATTCACATTTTTTATTCACACCCCCTCCCCCGAGAGGGACATAATCCTCCTCACTGTATTATGTATAATCTGTGTGTTGTTTGTATATATTCCTGATTAATAATAAAAATTCTAATATTTGATATAATTCAAAGTTTTAAACATGTTAACAATAAAATATTTATAGGTTATGATAAATATTGTTTAATATATTATATGTAATGTATACAGTTTTGGGGTTTGTGATGGAGACATTGTTAGTTTTAAATGCTTTTTTTTATAATTATGTGTGTAAAATATATATATTTTTTTTAAATACAAATTTATTTTAAACTTTCAGTGCACAGGTTCTGGCTGTCCGTACATTGCCACTCCCAAACTTGTACAACTTCATTATCAACAGGTACATTTTTTTAATTTTTTTGTTTTTTTGTTTGTGTATTCCTGTATATAGTTCTTCTGATGATGTTGACTAGTTTACAGAACATACACTTTAGAGATACTAAAACACATCATTTTATTTGATTTTGGTGTTCCTCAGATTCATCTTTACAATACAATACATTTCTGTAGTAAATTTCAGTTCAGTAAATATCAAGTCTGACATCACATTAGCTAAAAATTATGAAAAATAAAGAAAAAATAAAAGAATCTGAAAAAAGAAAAACAAATTGAAACTCTAATTGTAACTATATGTCATTACACTCGTCATTTTTAAGTGCAAATCTCAAGATAAATAATATAATTTTATTAACTGTGCTCATTATTCTTTAAAAAATATGATGAAAATCTGTTTTTACAGATAACAATAGCTACATTTATTCACAAGTTAAGTATACTTGTTTTATGGTGTTTTCTCATAATTTTAAAGCATTGCATTTGGTTTCTATCAAAAGCTGAGTTACATCATTGTTTTTGAAACCAGTTAATGATGTCAAGTGGGATATGACTGTATTCAGAGATCATTTCCACTTCAGACTATTAAAGAGTGGCAATAGCATTCTCACAGAAAAACATGATAATCTTGTTATTATGTAATAAAATATTCACCTGTAGATTGACCACTTTTACTTTTCATTTACTAGTGCCATCCACTGTTGAATATATAGCTTAATCATCTTTAGCTAAATTATTTGAACATTTTCATGTTTGTCTGTTTATCATGTTTCTACATAACCTGTATGTTTGGTAGAAAGGGAAAAGCTGTTTGTTACACTGCCCAGTGATAGTATGCTTCATTATTAGCAAAGCTTGGATTTTAGAGAAAAAAAAACTGTATAGCAGAAATTCATTAATTGTTTCAAAATATAAAAATATTTTTTAATCTATTTACTTACATATACACCAATAAAATCATGCTTTTGTATAGTAAATATACACTTTTAAAATAGTACTGTTAAAAATTAAAGTATCATTTCCTTTCAATAGTTCAACAAATAAATAATTTGTTATTTGAAAAACATGTCTTTGTAAAAGACTTTCTAACAGTTTGCTGGATACAGAATTATTGTTGTTGTTTATTTATTTATTCATTTATTCATTTATTTATTTCAGCAACACTAATGTAGTTTCACTAAAAACAAATTTGGTCTTTGGAGTCACAAGAGGATATTGATAAATGGATTTCAGAAATGAAAATGTGAGTTTTGTTATTGCTTATCTATCTGGAATATTTGCCTGTAACAGCATTCCCATACTTTTCAGTAATAATAATGATGATGATTTTTAACATAGTAGATAAAATTTATTAACAAGCCAGAATTTCAGTGAAACTGTGCTATTCCTTTCACTTAAATGATAATGCTCATAAGAGAACTGTAACGAACACAGTGAATTACAACAAAATTTGCAGTATATTGCATATTTTCCACTGGTCCAGGACTATGCATGAATTTCATGTCTGTCTGATAGTTCTAAATTTTACCATGTGATGGTGATACCCACATCAGTAAGAAAGACTTGAAACAACAATGAATCCCTTTTCTGTCAGATGAAAGAAACAAAAAAAGAGTTGACCATTAAACGGCAATAACTAATTTCTTTTTCCTAACGCTAATGATAAATTATATATTTACTTTAGTAACCATCATTATTAAAATATGTTTAGGTTTCCATGAAAAACCAATATTTTTTTATTAATTATTCTGTACATTTATATAACATACACACGAATAAATAAACTGAAATACACTATAAGGGTTGATTCTCTTATTTAGAAATCAATTTTCTTTCTGTTTATTTTTATTATTATTATTATTATTATATTTTTATTATATTAATCCTTTTCTTCAACATTTTTAATGAACACAGGAAATTCCTGAAATTTGAGAATATTAAGAAGAAAGAAATGGAAAAGTCAGAGAAACAGGAGAGAGGAGAAATTCTTGAAACTAAAGATTTTGGATAACAACACTTTATTAGTTTGCTAATACCTTTCTGTCTTGGCATTTATTTTTGAAGAAGGTATTTATTTCTAAATTAATAATAATAATGCATCATTTCCTGTAAAAGTAATAATCTAAAAATAAATTAAGAATTCTTGCTAACAGCATTAGAAAATATTAATAATAATTTAAATATGTCCTAAGCAATTGCATTAGTCCTTGTTAAAATGAGGGTGTCTCTGTTAATATAACTTTTTATTTGAGAAAGTGAAACACACTATTTCCATTGTTGTCCTGTAAACATACTGGAATAGTGAATGAACTTTTATAAGGCAATTTGTGATATTAAAATACATTAATGATGTTTTTGAATTGCCAAATAAAGATCAGACAAAGACATTAAAAAAATCTGTTGATTTTTGCTGAAACTGGAAGTAATCTCAGCTGACCATGATTACAAACACTGAAACTTTATTTTAAACTTTCAGTGCACAGTTTCTGGCTGTCCGTACATTGCCACTCCCAAACTTGTACAACTTCATTATCAACAGGAACATTTTTAAATTCTTTTGTTTTTTCTTTGTGTATTCCTGTATATAGTTCTTGTGATGATGCTGACTAGTTTACAGAACATACACTTTAGAGATACTAAAACACAACATTTTATTTGATTTTGGTGTTCCTCAGATTCATCTTTAGTTCTAAATTTTACCATGTGATGGTGATACCCACATCAGTAATAAAGACTTGAAACAACAAAAAATCCCTTTTCATTTTTTAAATGTAAATACAAATAACTGAAACATCTGCAAATGATAATAAGCAGAGAAAAATGCATTTATCTGAGAAATATAGATTCATAAAAAAAAAAATATCTTGATCTTACAAAAATTAATAAACTTAATATTTACTATTGGTGTTAAATATTTTTTATCTAGAAAGGGAATTTACATCATGGAAAGGATGAATCGGCTGATACAGAAACCATTCTCGTGGAGACTGCATAGTCCAAGTTGTAAGAATTTTGTTTTATTTTTTTGTCCTAAAGAGTAATACAAGTTTTGTAACAATTGTTAATTAATTATAAAAATAGAGTAATAATAATCAATTGTTTACTGTTGTTTGTTATTATTTTTATTATTATTATCATTATTATCAGGATCGGTATTATGCATTACTCACTAATGTAATTTATTAATAACAAAGTATGTCAAAAATATCCAACAACTCACTGTGTCTGAATACTGCAGTAACTAATACCAGTAAAATACACATTTTAATAATAACAGAAGTGTTCGTTATCTATTTAAGACTCTTTATTTATTATTTGTATTATTATTTGATTTATTTATTCATCTATTTTTAGAATGCACATCTAGCTCTAAATGAACCACTGATGTTGGCATACGCCAGTGAAGTTGTTTGAGTACAACATGTATCCAAGCCATCAGGTGTGTTGTTGTTATTATTTATTTATTTATTTAATTTATATTTATTATTTTGTATAATACTAAAATGTATTTATTAAAATCAGTTCATTTGGCACTGTTAAAATTTATTTATTTTACATTGTGGAAAATATGTCTTAAATTACATTTCAGTTAAATCTGAGGTATATTTAAAGGCATTCATCCTTCTACTTTGATTAGTAAATGATAGTTGAAAAGAAGGAGAAGAATTATGATGATTGCAGTTAAACATACAAATGTATGAATGTATGAGAGATAGAGAGAGGATGAAGGAATGGAGAGACAGAATGATATTGGGGGTGCATATTTTGTATAATTCATCATATCAGACTTTACATTCAGCATTTAAACAAGAAATTTTAAAACTCTCAGATTAATTACAACTTTTAAGACTTCCACTGAGCTTCCATCAGGTTTTCTGATTAAATAAAGTTTGCAAAAGACATTGCAAAAGACAAAAAATCTGAGCAGGTTAATTTGAGTTTGTTTTCTTCCATATTTCTCATTATTATTATAATGTAATTTAATATATGAAGTTGCAGTTTGTAAATAATATATCAGTAAGTACACATGCACACAAACACAAAGACAAATACACACACACACACACACATAGACAGATACATGAACACAGATACATACACTTAAATTCATATAAATACAATTATTTTGTGGTAAATGTTTATTTCTATATTTTAAAACAAAAGAATAAGCATCATATTTTAACAATATTTTAAAATGTTTAATTTTCCTATGACATAGGAGATGGATGTACAGAAGCTGTGGTGTTCAGTTTTTGTTATCTGCAGTCTGTCAGTTTTCATAATTTGTTTAATAAACACAATTTTTGTAAATAAAATAACAAATCAGATGGTAACATCAAAATTTAGAATATAATAAATTTATATTTTAATATTAGCTCTCTCTCTCTCTCTCTCTCTCTCTCTCTCTCTCTCTCTCTCTCTCTCTCTCTCTCCCTCTCCCTCCTTATCCTCCTCCTTAAACTCTTTCCCTGTATTATTAAATAGTAATTGCCTCATTCTTATTTATTTATTTTTTAGATATATGTTTGAAAGATGGGTTAGGAATATCTAATTTTTTATATAATCTCATCAAAACATTCTGTAAATGGCATCTTCCCATCACGTTTTTCCACTTCTCTTAGGAGGATCTCCTGTACTCACGAGGCAGTATACAAGAAAACCTAATGAACTTTCTCGCAGAGCTGTTCTCGTTTGAAATGATAAAACTGACAGAGTCAGGACAGCTTCTGAATGATTAGAAACCAGAAAGTAAGTTATGGTTCAGAATTTGAGTAAAAGAAAGTCCACAATTGTATTATATCTTTTATTATACAAATTAATGAAAAATTGTATTGGAAAAATTGGGATTTATAATATTCAGTTTTAGTGTATATATTGAGAGATGCCTTTACCTATGTAAATACATTTTTATTATTTAAAGTAGATGATTTCAGATTTTGAAAGATCTTTATATAATGGTCAGTATTTCAGAAGGCTACTAATGAAGAAAGTTAATATTAAAGGAATATTTAAATGAGTGCATCTCATGTAAATTTTATGAAGATCAATTTCTTCAGAAAGCTTACATTGCAGGGTTTATTATTCTTTTTGTTAATTTTAATGTGGTTATGGGAGGTCAAGTGTAAGAAAACACTAAGTACCCATTAGCAATGCAACAAAATGTAGCTTTCACAAAACTGAGTCGAGATTCACCAGTACTAGAGAACTATACAAAAGAAAGTTTACTTCATAAGTATTTACTTAATTCATTTTGTTAAGTTTATAGTGATGGATAGAATGGCTCAGTGGTTAGAGTGCATAGCCAAGGTTGTTGGGTTCTAGGATCACACCTGCATGGAGGATGAATAAAGTTATTTACCAATCTAGCTGCTGATCCATTCCTGATATATCTAAGATCATGTCTGTGTTTTCCTGTGGAAAGATGTATCTTAAAAGCAGATTTTTAGTTGGTTTAAAAAGGGTGTCACTTCATATTACAGAAACATGTTTTCCATTTCATTAGCTGTATTGTTACTTACCTTTTAAGATACAAAAGACTAGTGAGAATCATGTGGTGTATATTCTTAAATAAAATATTTCTTTTTTATTTTAGATTTGGTCTATTTTAGCAGAATTTATATTTATCAATAATCAGGTTATTCTTTTAACAGGTACAGATTTGTTTTCAATTCAGAATTTACATTTATATTTTGGCGAACCTTTTTAGACTTTTATCATATTTATCAGTATGTCTGTATGCTTGCATGCACAATTGAAATCCAATAGCTGAAATATATTTTTTTCAACAAACATTCATTTGCATCAATAAATGGTATTGATATACATATATAATAGTAAATAATGTTACTAACAAAAACATATACAATTAAATTATCTGAGTTTTTACTTTTTCAGGCACATACCTCAAAACAGACATTTGTCATTACCTAAACATCAGAATGGCACCTACAGACAGCAGAACAGACAGAAGTTTCTAAAAAAAAAAAAAAAAAAAAAAAATGGTATAAAAATAGACACACATTAACTTTTCTGTTTAAATATCAACTTACATTCTTCTTAGATTTGTTTTTCCAATGTATTCTTAGTACAAAGTAAGAAAAGCAGATTAAATCAAGAATAGTCTGTAATAATAAGTAAACTAAGTGCAGTATACAAACAGCCAGATAATTTAGTATACTTCCATATTTCCATACTTCCATTAGGATTGTTTTATTTCTCTTTAGCTTATATTTGTCCTGTGGGTAACCAAAACCATTTCTTGTTTTGTTTTGAATTTGCAAAAATACAGTTTACTTTATTTTGTTTGGATTTGAAAGTTTAAAAGTTGATTTTAGGTGATTAGTGGTGTGTTATTTGAATTTCTTGTAAACAATTGTTTAATTGGAAATTGTCAATTAAGAAATTGACAATGTGTACCATATAATTACAGGCCTGTGATTTGAATTTTTCTTAGAAGAATTATTACACGTTTTCAATATATCAGGTGTCTACTGGGAGTATTAATTTCCTATTAAACAATAATTATTTCTATTACTGACATAGCAAATGAGCACTAGCAAATAATTTGAATATCTCTCTCTCTCTCTCTCTCTCTCTCTCTCTCTCTCTCTCTCTCTCTCTCTCTCTCTCTCTCTCTCTCTCTCTCTCTCTCTCTGTGATCTCATCAAGGAATCTGTACTAATCTGGCAGGAACAGCAGCATCTGTAAAGGTTGTTGTTGTTATAATAATAGCAGTAGTAGTATTAGTCACTGCCATTGTTCTAGTAGTGTAGTTGTTATAGCATTAGTGTTTGTACTATTAATGATAATAATCCTTCTAATAGGTGAATGATCTTGTGATATTTTAACTTATGACGCTCTCTAGCTTTGTAATAGTTATGTATCTTGTGTGATTCATAATCAGAGACAACAAACCAGCTGTAGAACCGTGTGCTTATTAGTAATGACCCAGCAGCAGTGAAATCGCAAACTGAAGTTGTCCATCGTCCAGCTGGCAGTCCGTACCCACAGGCAATGACAAACAGTCAGAAAGTTTACCATCGACGGATTCTTCCCTTGACAAGCTGAACCACAGCCTGACCGAGCTGCAGGGAGAGATTTCATGACTGTCATTACAGCAGAAAGAGATACTCAGCATGCAGTCACCACAGGGAACCCCGCCATATTTGTACCCTCTCCCAAACAGCAGTCACCTCTGGCCGGTCACCCTGTCCACCATCAAATAGCACTGCCCTCTGGTGGACACGTTGGTCACGTAGAATCTTGAAACCCAGCAGCAGAACTGGCACAACAACAAACTCAACAGTTCTCACCAAAAGTACCCACCAGTGTCATCAGCAGACACATTCCACCAGTAGTTTAGACTCTGAGCTACTCCGATGCCTTCAAAATGCAATCTGCTGCAGTGATCACTGGAACTGGAGCTAGAGATATGTTGCAAGGAGCAACAACAACAGTAACCCACTGAAGCTCAGATAGATGCACCTTCTGAAAATGGAAACAATGGTGAAAGTTTTCACACTAGCAGTGGAGGAATCAAAGGATTCTTTGTGCCATTTGGTGATGAATGAAGCATGCCAAAATGTTCAAAACCAGTGCTCAGCAAAGACAGAGTGAAAAAGAACAGTTCATCTGCTCAAGTCAACAATTACTCTGTTTCTTCAACATCCGTCATAGTCCACTGCTTTTCATCTCTGTAGGGACCCCTACTATCAATGTGTACAAGTCTGGAAAGGCTGATGACAGTGAATCTCAATACTTCAGGAATAGGATATATTTCAGATGATTCTCCCTTTTATAAGCAACATATCTTTGCACCCTTTCTACACTGAAACATTCATAGAGATAGGATTAGAAATATGCTTACAGTTACATGCAAAGTTCACTACACAAAAATACATAACAAAATATGTATGTTAATGTAGAAATTAAACAAGATATCCAAATCTAGATGGATATTAACAGATTGATACACAGATAGACAGACACAACTTAAATTATTCATTCTTGTAGTGGTTGTTTTTGTTTTAAAATATTTATACCACTATAAAAGTTGATGTAAATAGAATGAAACAAACAATTATACTTTCGCTCAAGCTGCAACTGTGCAACAATTTTATAAACTCTCTTATAAAAGTACTCTACACTGAGAATTTAACTTACTTTTTAGTAGTGAGTTGGAAATTTTGTTTCTCTGTTCTTGTTACAATTTATAATGGTTTTTCTTTCAGATGAGGGGCAGTTATTTTTTCGTTTTATTATTATTATTATTATTATTTTTATTAATTATTTTTATTATTATTACTTTATATTTATAAATATTTCAGACCAGTGAACAGGAAATGATGTCAACAAAAAGACAGACTGGTGGAAAGACAGATGAAGAGAAAAGAAGAACAGGAAAGACGAAGACTGGAAAAAATAATAGAATTAAAGAGGTAAATGATAAATAAAAAAAAACAGAGAGATTGTAGTTCACAGTGTCAAGTTCAGGACTAAATATTTGAAAATTTAATTCTATTATATTGAATAATCAACGAGTAAAACTTTACCAAATTAGAAATTAAAATAGTTTGGTTATCAAGCATAGGTTTAAACTGCTTTCAAAAGCATAGCATTACATTTGAATCCATGTACGTTCAAAATATCGTGGTTTATCGAGACTAGCCTGGCCTGAAACCAAGGAGTGGTTGGTCCATTTCTATGAACCAAATTTCGAACAAAGAGAACACATTCAACGAAAAGAAATGCTTAAAATAAAAACAGATTGTTCATTTTAATTCTTGTGTTGATTATATTAAATTAAATGAAAACAAAGCTTTTCTTTTTTTTGTTTTAAAATTGGATATACTATTGCTGACAAATTGGTTATTCGTTCCAGTAATCTATATACAGTTTGTCACATCTGACACAGAATTCTGTGTAACTAACACTGCTGATAAAGTTGTTCTCTGAAACTTTTGAGAATGGGAGGATTCTCATGGACTGCTTCCAAGAGAATCCACATAGATTTTTACAAACAACACACACACACACACACACACACACATACATACAAACATACATACATACATACACACATACATACACACACACACACACACACACACACATATGCCTAATGATGTATATGTATATATATATATGCAGTATATGCCTGTTATTGATGCCTCACAAATTTTTTATACTACTACAACAATCACCTATGTTTTTGGTACCAGTCGTTTTTAATAACAAAGTAAATACAACAATAAAATAACACATCAGTGAGGTTCTTATTTTTTGTGATATTTAAAAAATGTCAGGAAAATTCACTCCAGATTTCATTAATTTACTTCACTGTTAGCAAATTAAATATATATATATATACAAAATAGATAAATTGTTAATATCAAACGGATAGCTTTATCTGCTGAGATGCATATCCAACTGATTTAGATCAGTTTTAATAAAAACAGAAAGACACCAGATGAACAGACACTCGGTTCTGAGGAATAATTCCAGGCTGTCTTTTTTCTTGCCTTACATCACTGGTTCTCAACCTTTTTTGCTCCATGCCCCACCTCAACATCTAAAAAATGTTTATGTCCCCCTTAGAGTTTTGTAAAAGTGTAATTACTGTAATATAAAGTAGAAATCCTTTAATTAAACAAAGTGTAAACAAACTGCTCGTTAGTGTTGTCAGATACACGATAACTTGTAGACGAAGTGTAACTGGAAGTTTGGTCGTGTTATATCAATTTCAAAATTGCACTCTTGTCTCAGATCGACACCTATATTTGATCCCCACTATTAGGGTAGTTACATTTGGCTCCCTTGCCAAGCAAACGGTGGATAAAAAAAAAAAAAAAAAAAAATAAAAAATAATAATAATAATAATTAAGTAATAATGTTAAATTCACAGTGTTAGTATATGTTTTGAAGTGATTGTATCGTACATTTAGCGACCAAATGTTGTCAGTAAAACAGAGTAACTATTAAAAGAACAAACTTTATGTTTGCACAAATATTTTAAAGTTTTATTGATAATGTCATTTCGTATTCTTTTAAAGCTCATGAACTTATTTCTCATCAAAAGAAAACAATGAAACTATTCACCTTGAGTTTGAGGTATTTTTGCGTTACGTTGTTATTATTATTATTATTATTATTATTTATTATTTTATTTATTATTATTATTATTACAATTTTTATTTATTATTATTATTATTATTATTATTATTATTATTATTATTATTATTATTATTTTAAACAAATGTCATCCTCCAATAAGTTTTAGCGAGTATAAATTTAGTAAACAGACTGAGTTGACCCTCCCTCTGCCATACATGATCCAATGAGAAACGAGCATGCTTGTATTATTTTATTCCACGTATGTAGAAGCTTAACACTATCGTGGTAAAGAGATACAGTCTGTGTATGATCAATATCCGGAACGAACAGTTGGTGTAATACTCGTGCCTTTTCCAAAGCAAAATGGAATTTACAAAAAATGCCTCAAGTGGATCAATTATATGCGGAAGGCCGTGGGAACAGCTGAATTCATCGAAAATCAACTCGGATAAGAAATATTTGATTAACATCCAATATTAGTTCAAAAGAAAAAACAAATGTGTTAAAGCATTATTTAAAAAAGTTATAAACGATTACATCAAGACGTATGTATGATTGAAAGTTCTATTTACAAAACATACACGTGCAGTTATAAACGATTACATCAGTCAGCGTACGTAACTCCGCCCCCAAAAGGGGTGTAACCCGATTGTTGCTCGGTTAGTTAAGCTATGATTGAAAGTTTAACAAAAATATGAGTTATAAAATTACATCATTAGAAAAGGGGTGTAACCCGATTGTTGCTCGGTTAGTTAAGCTATGAACGAGATGATTGAAAGTTCTATTTACAAAACATACATGCAGTTATAAACGATTACATCAGTCAGCATACGTAACTCCGCCCCCAAAAAGTTGATTGTTGCTCGGTTGTTATTATTGAAAGTTCTATTTGTTGCAGTTATAAACGATTACATTAGTCAGCATATTTGTAACCCGATTGTTGCTCAGTTAGTTTCTTTAAAAAAGAATGGCGGAAGAATCACGTAGAAAAAAAAGGACTAAATTGTCCGATTGTTGAATTTCTGTCTGGATTTTTTAAGAGATATGGCTATATCTTTGAAAAGCCGTCAGCAGAGTTTCAAGTACTTCAGTGAAGGTTACATTTACAATGTTAACATATTTTGTAATGATGACAGCATCATTTTTATATCAGCTACTAGACCAAATAAGAGAATGTGTTTTTTGTGTTTTGTTGTTTTAAATACAAAATGTAATGATCCAGTGGTGAACCAAGCATTGCACACTTTGAAATGAATTTGGCTCTCATTGTATTTATAAAATAAAATTAAAACAAAGTAATGGTAACAACAAAAATACTGAGTTAACAACATAACATGGCTGATTTTTGTAGGGGAAGAAAGATCACTAAACTTATACTGAAATTCTCATTTGCACACTTCAGCTATTATTATTGTTGTTGTTATTATTATTATTATTATTATTATTATTATTATTATTATTATTATTATTATTATTATTGTTATACAGCCTGCATGCATCATAAGAGATTTTTATTTTCTTGTCATACTTTGATTGTTTTTTTTATACTTTTTTTTTATTAAATGACTAACTTTGCTCCTTCTTTATATCTTGTTATTAGATGTTTTTTTTTTTTTCCTTTTTATATTCTGTTATAAAATGTTCACATTCCCAACTTCTTTATACCTTGTTTAGTTGTATTAAATGTATTAACTCGTACAATTATTTGTTAATAAAATGACTTATTCCTGAAAAGCGTACTTGTGGTACGAGGTGTCAGTCAGTGATACTATACACGAAAAACTGAAACTGAATAAAATTAACCTGCTAATCGGAGCAATGTTTATGTGATCAAGTACGTCAACGACAGGTCAGTGGGCGTGTCTGTCACAACGGAGCATCGTATCGTTCAGCTTTTTATGACGTATACAAGGGCGGATTATCATGACAACTTCTGTAAGTCTAGCTGTGATTGGTCCTCGTACACGTATATAAACTAACTCGCACCGTGGCGTTTGCCAGAGAGCGCGGCTTTTAAAAGGCGTGTTTAAACAAACCTTAAAAAAAAAAAAAAAAAAAAATAAAGAAAAAATTTAAAAAAAAAATAATAATAATAAAAAAATGGAGCTAAAAATAATGAGAACTGTAGTTTGTGTCCTGTTGTGTATCAACATACTACTAGCGACTGTTTCGATTGCTTTGAAGGTTGTTATGTATCAAAACCGCGGATCACACACACAGACAGAGCCTATATTGTGCGAAGAAGAAGGTGAGTGCAGAAAACAAACTATTAAACGTTGTGTTAGTAACGGGGGCCTGAACAAGGTATTCGTTTTTAAATTTTTATATTTCAATTAAGTGTAACTTCCTCTAGAGACGTTACGTTTTCCAAACTCGTCTGAAATAAATATATATGGCAGGACATTCAATATCTGC
The DNA here is from genome assembly GCA_012295275.1 of Chrysomallon squamiferum. NCBI lineage: Eukaryota > Metazoa > Mollusca > Gastropoda > Neomphalida > Peltospiridae > Chrysomallon > Chrysomallon squamiferum. The sequence goes on from CM022666.1 coordinate 12,676,515, forward strand.
TCTGTTCTCTTGTCTGTGTCGTTAATAAACAAGAAAGAAACGTGAGCGCCAGCCACTCATGAAAAAATTAAGCTACAAGGTATAAAAGCGTTAGTTTTTGTCGTGACAGGAGAAATAATTTTTTTTTTTTTTTTTTTTTTTTTTGTAGGAAGGGTTAGTTGCAAACGAAGAAAAATCAAACAGTAAATATTGCATTGGAAAGAGCGACTTCATGGAGGTATTCATCGTACCTTTTTTTTCTTTTCTTTTTTCTTAAGTAGACATACCTATATTACAGTTACTAATACTCCTAATAAACAGATAAAATTACTATTTATAATAACAAGGTTTGTAATAATGATGATACACATCATCACAAAAACAAGTAATTAATAAACATCAGAATTGTAATAATTAGACTAAAAACTGCATGCAACAACTACGCGTTTATTAAATTTTGTCCCGAATTGTGTAGCGTAGAATTATTGATGTGAAGCGTCACGTGACTCGTTTTGTGTCCTATGTTACTATTTCTCCGCCATAATGCTTACTTCGTACAGAATAAAGGTCTTTGTTTTGGTGGTTTTCTGCATCAATATCTTTGGAGGAATTGTGTCTGTTGTTTTATTTATTTTACTGTCGACAAAACAACAAACGCCTGTAAATAATAATTGCGTATTATGTCAGGAAACTACTGCAGTGTTTTTTACAAAAAGGAAGGAAATTAATCAAACAACTAAATGTATTGGAAAGTGCGATTTTAAGAAGGTTTTTATTTATAAATTTATAATAATAATAATAATAATAATAATAATAATAATAATAATAATGCATTATTTCCTGTAAAAATAATAAATCTAAAAATAAATTAATAATTATTACAAATAACATTAGAAAATAATAATAATTTAAATATGTACTAAGCAATAGCTTTAGGCTTGGGCGTTTCGTTAGAATATTAATATATTATATAACATTTTATTTGGTACGATTTATTTTGTACAGCAATGTGAAAAGGTCTACATACAAACATTAAAATACCACGAGAGCTCGAGAATGTGAAAAACACTATTTCCATTGTTGTCCTGTAAACATACTGGAATAACGAATGAAAGGCAATTTGTGATAGTAAACTACCGTGCACGTTAATGATGATTTTGAATTGCCAAAGAAAGATTCAGAACATTTTTTTAAAACTCTGTTAATTTTTGTTGAAACTGGAAATCACATCAGCCGAACATGAATACAAACACTGAAACACAATCACCAGTGTAAATAGCGTTCAAGTTTATATTTATTTTTAAATTAAAACAGTACCATTATTGCAATATATAAATAAATAAATAGTTTTGTTTTATTCCTCAACATAATTTAGCATTTGAAAAAATCATATGCCTATACCATTGCGAGATACAGTGTCGTAGATGATTTTAAACGGTAACTGTAAGGTTAAAAATATTGCACAGAATATAGACTCGGATAATCCCTGCAGATGTATATTGTCACATTTTTTAATTTTCATTTGTACTGTTTCCTTCCAGGCTTCTTTGCACCTGTTACTAAAATGTTTACTTGCTTTTCTTCTTCATACCTGTTATTAAATGTTTAACATTCCTTTCTTTTTTTTTAAAATTGTATTAAATGTTAACCTTCCTTCCTTTTTTGTATCTTTTTATTAAATCTTTTATCTTTTTCCTTCTTTATACTTTTTTATTAAATGTTTTCTTTTCCTTCCTTCTATCTTGTTTTTTAAGATCTTTTTTATCTTTGTTGTTTTTTTCTTCTTGACATCCTTACTGTCACAAGTTAACCTTTCTTCAGTATAGATATTACAGATAGTGTCCTATTTTTGAAAATCATATACATTTTTAATAAGGGTGAGTTAAATAAAGTCAAAAAAAGAGAAACATATCTCTTAAATATATATATATATATGCTAAAAACCACCACACACAAACGTTTCTCACTTGCGATTTCCTTGGACAGTTAAATACATTTTTTTCTGATTTTTTCATTTGTACTGATTCCTTACAGTCTTCTTTGAATCTTGTTACTAAATATTTATGCATTATTTTGTCTTTATACTTTGTTATTAAATGTTTGCTTACTTTTCTTCTTTATACTTTCCTATTAAATGTTTACATTCCTTTCTTCTTTATAATTTTTATTAAATGTTTAATACTTTGTTACTAAATGTTTCCTTTTTTTTTATTTATACTTTTTTTTTTATTAAATGTCTACCTTGTTAAGTTCTTTTCTTCTTTATACTTGTTTTTATTAAATGTCTATCTTCGTTCCTTCTTTATATCTTGTTATTAAATATGTTATCTTTCTTTCCTCTCTATATTCTGTTATAAAATGTTCACATTCCCAACGTCTTTATACCTTGTTTAGTTGTATTAAATGTTTACCTTCCTTTCGTCTTTAGATGTTATTATATATATGTTCTTTTCTTCTTGACATCCTTACTGTCACAAGTTAACCTTTCTTCAGTCTCCTATGTGTAGATGTTACAGATAGTGTCCACATTTTGAAAATCATCCAAAATTTGAATAAGGAGTGAGTGAAATAAAAAATTAAAAAAGAGAAACATATCTACATATACAGTCACTAACAAAACACATACACATTTTTCTGATGCCATTTCCTTTGACAATTAAATACAAACCAAACATCCACCACCACTTTAGAAAATGTGTCTTAGAAACTATTATTATATTCATTATTCTTCAATCATTTTAACTTTTCAGATTTATAATACAACTTTAAATGGAACAAAAACTTCATCTATTAAACCATCGAGGAGTAAAAGATCAATTAGTAAGAAGTTTTATATTCTTGTAATGTAAAGCTAATTGTTATGTTTCACCCATTTCTAACAATAATTAAAAACATATTTTCTTCATGGGATAGCTAACCTTATTGCATTTTATTATTTTTTATGAGCTTAATGATTCGATTGATGATATTAACAGTTAATCTATTTTGAATATCTCTTTTTTTTTTTTTTTTTTTTTAAATTTCGTAACACTGAAGTACTTTAATGAATTCTGGTGTATATATCATTAGGCATAGACAGTATATATTATTTGACATATTTAAAATCATTAGGCATATGTAACATACATCAATGTGACACACAAACACACACTGGAATGAAATAGGAAAGTAATGCAGTAAACTACTATTACTACTACTATCTCTACTAATGCTGCTGCTACTAGTACTAGTACTAGTAATCACTACTAATACTAATAAGAGAAAGAAGAATCAAAGTACAAACAGTAGTTAAAATATTAAAGTCATTGTTTATTTATGTTTTAGCTCTTCATCAGTTGAGTCTGTTTAAACCAATGGTTCATCTACAAGGACTGGAAGATACAGATTACAGTAGGTGTTTTTTTGTTATTCTTCTTTTTTTTTTTTTTTTTTTTCTGAACCCTTCAATCTCAGATCACTTGTATCTTTATTTGTATGTACAAATGTGTTTATATCTATCTGTGTTTGTGTGTGTGTCTTTGTGTTTGTTTGTTTGTTTGTGTGTGTTTGTGAGACACTCTATAGTATGGGATATTAATAACTTTTGCACAGTGTGAAGTGTGCCATATTGTGTGTGTGTGTGTGTGTGTGTGTGTGTGTGTGTGTGTGTGTGTGTGTTTTGTGTTTGTGTGTGTGTGTGTGTGTGTGTGTGTGTGTGTGTGTGTGTGTGTGTGTGTGTGTGTGTGTGAGACACTATATATTATGGGATATTAATAACTTTGCACCAGTGTGATGCCATATTGGCAGTGTGTGTGTGTGTGTGTGTGTGTTAGTTAGTTGTGTGTGTGTGTGTGTGTGTGTGTGTGTGTGTTATACTGCATATTATGGGGTATTAATAACTTTGCACCAGTTTTGTGTGTGTGTGTGTGTGTGTGTGTGTGTGTGTGTTTGTGTGTTAGTTATACTGTGTGTGTGTGTGTGTGTGTGTGTGTGTGTGTGTGTGTGTGTGTGTTTGTGTGTGTGTGTGTTATACTATATATTATGGGGTATTAATAACTTTGCACCAGTTTTAGGTGCCATATTGGCAGTGTAATTTTCTGGTCTAAGTGGTTGTTTTATTCTGTTAAGCTGATTTACAATTGTATACAACAGTATGTATATTTGTATGTATTTATGAATGACTATTCTCTGTCTTGTGTACATGTGACTCTGCACTTAGACAATAGTGAGAAAAGCACTGGTAGAGGATGACAAAGTCCTGTCATACCTCACAAAGCACCAGTGATGAGTCTTAAATATATGACACCCATTCACCTGCACTCTGGAGGTGACATGTACATATGTTTGTGTTTCTATGTATGTTTATGGTTACGTTTATGTACATGTATGTATGTGTATTGTTGTTGTTTTTGACATTATTATCATTATTACTATTATCATCATTATGTCTTTATTATTATTGTTATTATTATTGATACTGTGTTATTATCTTCTTATTATTGTTATCATTATCATTATTATTATTATTATTATTATTATTATTATTATTATTATTATTATTATTATTATTTATTATATTATTATTATCATTATTATTATTATTATTATTATTATTATTATTATTATTATTATTATTATTATTATTATTATTATTATTATTATTATATAGCACCAAATGACACATCAGTTCGGATGATTCGAAACTGGAACAGTGAAGACCAGTTGAAACGCAGTATTATTCGGAACTGGATGAAATACGAAAATGGTAAAATAACCATACCAACACACGGAATGTATCGAGTCTACAGCCAGATGGTCTTTGACTGGCAAAAACTGAAAGACAAACATTACGGTAAGAACCAAATCTGGAAACATCAGGTGATGAGATACAGGGCAACAACGGCTGAAGACGAGGTGTTGCTTAGCAACGAATTCACTGAGTGTGATACTGAGTTCTACAGAAAGTATGATGAATACCCAAGTTATCTGAGCGGAACGTTCACTCTAAATGCTGGTGACTTGGTGTACGTGAAAACCTCTCATTTTCATCACATAATGGCTGATCCAACGCGCCATTTTTTAGGTGTAAATGTGGCTTGGTAAATAGTACTTTGAAAACAGGACTTAATAGACTTTACTAATAATAATAATATAATCTACAAAGACATCCTTACAATATATACTTATATACTTATATATGTGGAAACAGATACAAGATCACAAGGGAGAGTCTTTGGTCTTGTTGTGATAAGAGTTTGGTAGAAAACAAAAACATTTGAATCTTTTTTTTGGTTTTTTTTTTATCCTGATTCTCCCTTGACTGATCTTGTATTTACATGACATCAAAAATCTGTTTCCAAACAAAACTTAGATAATGAAATCGTTTATTTTTTATTTGTAATTTTGTTTTCACCAAACGAAATAAAATTATAAAAAAAAATTGTTGTTTGTAATCTATTATATTTAGATCCACATGATGAATTATGATGGTAAACCGTTTTGATCTCACGCAGTAGGGCCCTTAACCATTCCCTAACAGGCCGTGGAAAGTTTTAACAGGATATTTAGATGTACTGTTTGGTGCTACTTTGGCGTGTCATTTACAACTTAAATGGCGAAGATATAGGAAATGCCAGTTTATAAGATCGTATATTCCTTTAAATTTGACAGGAAATTTTAGTTTATAGCAAACTTATTCATCTTTTAATCTCAATTCAACGATAAATTATAAATATATAATAAAAAAAAAAAAAAAAAAAAAAAACAAGAATAAAAAAATAATAATTAAAAAAAGCGCATAGAATTTTCTCAGTGTAGACCACAGCATCACGTTTATCACACGCCAAAGTAGCACCTACTGTTTTCTCTGTTTAAGTTAGAAAATTGGTCCTAATTTCCTTATTAAACCGCGGGTTGCAATTTAGGTTAAACCTACTTGTAGAATTCGTTAGTAGCTATTTTTTTACTTATTATAATGTCTTATACTGTTCTGCTATTAAAGTACAGTTTTTGAAAATGTAACATTTATTATTTACATATATAGCTTACTTTAATACAGTCTAACATCTCGTAATTAACCTGTATGTATCATTAAAGTAAGTAAATATGTACCGTTAGTTAGCAGTAATCCAATTAATGAAATCGCTTTGCAATTAACAATCATTAGCGAGAGACAAAAGTAATTTTTATCGGCTAGGCTGTGCTGATTTCATATCACAGTGGTCGACCTATATGTATAATACACTTTAGTATCTTGGTCCTCCTCCAGAACACTGCACAGCTGAATAGCTCCCTCTGAGAAAGGTTGCCGACCCCTGATACGATTACATTGTCCTAAAATAATCATTGTGTAATCAATGCTTATGTTGTTTTTAATAACTAAAACTTTATAACAATACAAACATTTGTCGAGAATGACAAACTGAAAGAAGGAAAATAATATTTTAATATTATATGTATAATACATTTGATGTCTTGGCCGTCTTCCAGAACACCGCACAGCTGAATGGCCCCCTCTCTGCAAAAGGTTGCGGACCCCTGATATGATTACATTGCAATAAACTACCATTGTAAGATGAATGCTTATGTTGCTTTTAATAACTGAAACTTTATAACAGTACAAGCATTTCTCATGAATAAAACAATAAACAAACTGAAGGAAGGAAACAAATATTTGAAAAGATTTAAATAATAATAATAATAATAATAATAATAATAATAATAATAATAATAATAATAATAATAAAATGTGAAAGAAAACGAAACGAGGGAAATAGAAATAATATCATAGTGGGAAAAACGCCTCGCCTGGACATGCCATCAACAAATTAAAATAAAATATATTTAACTATAGCAACCAAAAGTTATAAATCCAAAGTCGTCAAGTTATAATCCATCCAATCTAACAATTAATTAATTAAAATACCTAAATACATTAATACATAATAATATGAGCCGGCTCCTATTAATGGGTAGGCACCGATTAAGGACATATGTAGAAAAAGATGTCTTATCCCGAGTAAATTGATTACGGCAATAATCTTGACAACAACTAAAATACCTAAATACATTAATACGTAACGATATGAGCCGAGTGCTGTAAAATAACGCACAGACCAGCTACAACGCACTTGGCTGACCAGCAATAAACACTTCGGAGCTCGGCTCATCTCTCTTTCGTTTTTTTGTATTTTAAACTATGTTTCTTATAAAATGCTATTTATTACATGTCGTTGGTGCCACAGGATCACGCGCAATATGTACTTTATTGATCTAATATTACAAAACGTTAGCAACTACATGTACAGTCATAAACGCAATATGCATTGAAACAATATATACACAATTTAACTAATGCAGTTGTTTACTGTTACCTGTGTATACAGCCATTATGCTTCTACACATCTGAGATCACGAAATAGCTGAATCTCTCTCTCTCTCTCTCTCTCTCTCTCTCTCTCTCTCTCTCTCTCTCTCTCTCTCTCTCTCTCTCTCTCTCTCTCTCTCTCTCTCTCTCTCTCATCTTCAGTATTGAGCACCAAAAAGGGAGGTTTAAAGAAAAAAACAATGAAGTTACGGTAATAACTGGTTTCCAAGTGTTTAGCTGGAGGACCGGTCTAAAATCCATCGCGTGCCGGGTGTACTCTGCAGGCCAAGGGTTTCCGACACCTGATAAATCAGCTACTGTTCAAGCTGTCGAGATTAGCGTGTCAGTTCATTTGATATCTGTGACTCAGTAAATTTTAGAGCTTATTCTCGAGGAATTCAACAAGCCCTAGGTATATATCATTACTTGTATCTGTACTGTAGTTTGAATATACCATCATATATATAATATATAGTTGACTAAAGAAAAAATATTGAAGATAAACCCACCCATATGTATGTTTGTTTCAAATAAATCTGTGTATGCATTGATGTGTGTGTGTGTGTTTTGCATATATATATATATATAAAATATATATATATATATATATATTTTTAATTTTCTTCACTATCATTCTACCATCAACATTTTATTTTGTTTGTCATGAAATAAATTTCAGACAGAAAGCTTTCACTTCAATGGTTGTTACTCCCTTGACACCCTGTATTTTCTCGTGTTTTTAATTACAACTTTTTTTAGAAAGAAAAATACCCAGAAAACATTAAAAATCGTTAAAGAAATACAGTTAAATCACAATATATGTACAGCTGTACGTAACACAGAATAAAAAACCAATCTTCTTGTCTTGTATAAAGAAAATGTGAATAACAGTTTTTATAACTAATTCAAAATTAAGGCTTGTCAGCTGTTGGGTGCTATAGCCAATGAGTTCTGTTTTTTTTTGTATTCAACTGTTTTGTTATCTCAGATTCCTGGACAATGAAGTTTGGTTTTATTACATTTTCTTTGTTTCGTTTTTTTTTTACGTTTTATTATTATTATTATTATTATTATTTTATTATTATTATTATTATTATTATTATTATTTCTACTTTCTGTTTCTTTACTTGTTTTATTCTCGACAAATGCCTCTATAACAACATAAACATTCTTCATGCAAAGATTATAATGTTATTTTGGAACGTGACCAATAGCTATTTAAATGTCAAGCTGATTATTTTTCTATTCTCGAGAAACGTTCATACAAAACCTGAAAAGACCAGCAGGTGTTCGTTATCGTATTCCCGAGAAATGCATAGTATTATCTGTTTATCTGTGCGTCACTGGATTTCCCAGAAAGCATTGTTTAATTGGGGAATTCCCCAGCTTATTGAGTCATTTGTCCTTGACCTTTAAATTAATACTGAAACTAGACTAATTCCCGAGAAATGTTACTCATATATTTCCCAGAAATTTTAGTTGAAATGGGAGTATTAGCTGACGAAACTGATTAACACTCATACAGAAAAGAACATTTTGAGCCAGTCAGTAAATACAAAAGACTGAAATTGGTCTTAAAGCTTATTCTCGAGGAATCGAAAGCGAAATGGAAAAACAGAACATTTATAATACATTAAAGAAATCTCAATATATTTACAGCACTATACAATAGACAAGCCGTTCATTTTCCCTTACAAAATGAAAAAAGTGAATACCAATATTTTACATATTATAGTTTCAAAACAGATGCCTGGTAGCTGTTGAGTGCTTTAAATTATTCAGTGATTTCGATTGTTTAGAAAATGAATCTAGCAAAATAAGCGTCTGATGTCATTACACTACTGTTTTCTTTTTCATTTTCCTGGTTACGTTTTCTTTATATTGCTAATTAATTTTTTTAGTTCTGACTAAGTCTTCCGACTGTTCAATAACGTTTTTGTAACTCAACAAGAACCTACTAGTTACTGCATTCTCGAGAAGCATGTAGCATAAGCTTGAAATATTGACGATCATGTTTTACTGCATTTCTCAGAAAGCGAAGTTTAAATGAAATTAGCTGTCCAGACTGGCTGTCATTTTGGTTTACTTGTAACCTATAAATAAGTAAATTTAAAACTCACACCAGACGAATCGAACAAGTGCAAAAAGGTTTATTATATCTTATATATGCATGTATGAACGTGTGTGTGCAAGTTTAACTGAATCTCTGTGTACTTTGTTTATCGAAATAAATATGGATATATTTTTTATCAGTGCCCGTAAAGATACATATTTATCAAGTCATCATATCTTGCCACAAAGTCGACAAAGTCATTGCAAATTCTTTTGATTTGGCATCTAAAATTTATAAAGCTTATAAATCATCAGAGGTATGTTCAGCTGCAAGTATCAACATTTCATCAACAGTGATATATGATAACATTGTACTAAAATAACCATTGTATAATGAATGCTTATGTTGCTTTTAATAACTAAAATTTTATTAAAATACAGGCATTTGTCGAGAATAAAACAAGTAAACAAACTGGAGGAAAGAATTTTTAAAAAAATATTATGTATGTATAATACATTTGATATCTTGGCCCTCCTCCAGAACACTGCACAGCTGAATGGCTCCCTCTGAGAAAAGTTGCCGACCCCTGATACGATTACATTGTCCTAAAATAATCATTGTGTAATCAATGCTTATGTTGTTTTTTTAACTAAAACTTTAAAACAACACACACACACAGAATGACAAACTGAAACACACACAAACACACACACACACACTGATATATTTATATCGCTTTCAAGTCTGTCTTCAATATTGAACACCAAAAGGGATCCTGTGAAGCAAGACTGCTTTGGTCTGTGTGGTTTAAAAAAAAAACAAAGACATTAACATAAAATTTGTGTCCAAGTCTTCAGCCGGACTAAAATATTTTGCCGACACCTGATATATCAGCTACTGTTCAAGCTATTTATTTTATTGTCGAGAACAATGTCAGTTCATTTGATATCTGACTCAGTCAGTAAATACAAAAGACTGAAATTTAAAGCTTGTGTTCCCTCCTCATTTTAAATACACCATCATATTTATAATACATAATATACTTGAGTAAAGAAAAAACAGAAAATAAACCCACCCATCTGTAAGTTTAAAATATATCTATCTGTACATTATATATATCAATATGTGTGTTGTGTGTGTGTGTGTGTGTGTGTGTGTGTGTGTGTTTGTGTCAATAAACAATCAATCTCAAATCACTTTTATCTTTATTTGTATGTATACATATGTATATATGTGATATCTGTGTAGATATGCAAGTCATGTATTTATATGTATGTGTGTCTGACATAACATTTATACTATGGAATATAAAACAACTTTGCACTGGTAAAATATGTAGTATTCTGGTGTAAGTGTTTGTTTCAATCTGATATGCAGATTTAAAGCATACATAAGATAGAACAATTTAATTAACAATGCATAATGGTTGCTTATGCTGCTTTTTATAACCACACACACCGATCTCTCTCATATCCTGCAATCACTTTGTGGACTTTGTGATAAGATATGATGACTTGTCATATATATTATTTTGTTAATAGTGAGAGAGAGAGAGAGAGAGAGAGAGAGAGAGAGAGAGAGAGAGAGAGAGAGAGAGAGAGAGAGAGAGAGAGAGAGAGAGAGAGAGAGAGAGAGAGAGAGAGAGAGAGAGAGTTAGTTTATCAAAATAAATTATATGGCAAGTCATCATATCTTACCACAAAGTCCACTAAGTGATTGCAGGATATGATAGATAATATTAATTAATAATTAATTTATTTTGTCAAAAGTCTAGATAGACTGAGTAGCTGGACATAAGCACAATGTCTCTCGTTAAAGATTGAAATACACGAAACAGATGTAGAAACCAGGATGTGTTTACTGCAATACTATCATGCTCATTAGACGTTCTGAAGTGCTAATTAAAGGTTGTTTTCCTCCGTGAATTTTATATCACTGTTGTTTAATTATTAAAGAAGTTGTAAATCAATGTAAAAAGCATGAGAAAGAGAAAGAAAGTTAATTAAATCGATCCACTGTGTTTATCTACCAGAGATGTACAGACACAGCTCTATATAATTATATGATTGTTTTTCCTATGGGCAGCCGATAAATAATTAGCAGCTAATTTTGTGGTTTGATTCATAAAAGATTAATTTTCTGAAGAAGGTAAGGTATTTATTAGAAGCTGAAAAAGGTATTTTTTTTTTTTTTTTAAATAAATAAAAATAGTGAATCGCGTTTTCAGACGTCAAACACCACGAATATTGTAACTGTATCCAGAATGTTTTGGTTTAACTGTAGTTAATTTCTAGTCCGAATGTTTAATTCAGGGATATGATCATCTCTGCGAACTTGTACATAAATCTCTGGACAGCAGAATCATGTTATGAAGGATATTTGGTTGCTTTGGATAACTATTCAATAGTAAGTTGCATAAACTGTGTTGTAATTTGCCTGTTGTTGCAGATACTCGAGAGACTTAGGTGTTTAGTGTGGTGTCTTTTTAGCGTCTGTGGAATAACGTACGTCTGCTAATAATAACCAATGGCAATCAAAAAAAACAACAACAACACACGTATAAGATTCCTGCCTTTAAACACAGCATGATATAAGGTCATAATATGCTATGTTATAGCATTTTAAGACAAACGTGTTTTGTACTTTTAGGTGTGTCAAGGATTTTACAAAAGACAAAATAAAGAGAAATATCAGAAGACTGGAAATATAATTCTAGGCAGAGCGTTTTTTAATTTTTAGAAGTATATCCAATTTAAGCTTAGAATTTTAAAAAGTAACAATAGATCCAGTTCAGACTTAGAATATTAAAGTTTAACAGTTTATAAATATAGCCACAGAACTTTAAAATTGAACACAATATAAAATTTAGTTTAAAATTTTAATATTTTAAATGTTTCTGACTCGTGTCTAAAATTAAACATTTAACAATGGAGAACATTACACTGCCAGCCATGGAGATGTCTACAAGCGCTGACTTGTTGTGGATTCCTTATGTAACCATAGCTGTTGTTTTAACGGTAATTCTAGGCGTTTCCTTTAGAAGACGACACCTCGGTATAATGAAGGGAACTAAATCAGAATATGACTATTTGGAGATGTCTATCAACAGATACAGATCTCGTATTGGGCAGTTTGTAACGTCTAATTCAGACAACGCTAATTTGAACAAACAAAAATCTACAGAGCAGTGCAGCTTTGTTAACTGCGTAACAGAGAAACATCGTGAAAAGAAAGACGTGTACGTTTTGAATCGTGTTTCTGATATACATGAGGCTGAAAATCACTCAGCTGGTGTTCAAGATGTTGATAATCGTACAGGACCACGTACAGAAATGACGTGTGTGTCTACGATTCTGGGGTCGAGAGGATATTGTAATACCCTGAAGGAAAAGGAAGTATCATTCAGTGCAAGAAATCAAACTCAGAACTGGAAAGGTTCTGAAAGAAATCAGATGTTAAATGTAACAGATGAAGTGTTACAGAGTAACGAACTGCCTATGGATCTTTCAAGTATTGTTCTAGAAATAAATGAATCATCGGTGAGAACGGAGAGAAAGAAGAAGAGAATCTCTGAAACGGGTAATGACAGTAAAAATGTTTGTTCTGCATAAAAATGAAACCTGAACAAACACATTTTTCAGTTAAAACTATAGATTTTTCAACATCATATGAGCCTCCGAGTGACGCACGAAACGTACAAAGATTTCAAAAAAAATGTAGAATTCTCGTGAAATTATTGACATGGAAGATATTTCTCAATCCAGATCAGCAGAAATTAAACACACTTGTGTGTCGCCTGAAGTGAATAAGTTTTAAGGAAGATTCTTAAAGACAAAGGAGAAACGAGGGAGGGTAAAAAAGGAGATTGAAATGATTTCGCCGAAAATGTGAAAACGTTGCATATTTTAAAGGAATTATAATGATTACAGAAACACTTTTGTAGACAATGAAGACACGAACAGCTAAATGAAACACATTTCAAATATAAATAGAACAATCACTTTGCACACGCACACAGATGAACAGTCATATTCTAGACGCAAAGTGCTTGTCAGTATAAACGTTTATCATTACTCAACTAGATATTATTCTGTTGGTGATTGTTTTTTGCCCCTGTTTGTTTCTGTGAGCTAACAAACAAAATGTCCGAGGCACACTAATATATAACCATATTTTTCAACTGTTTCAAATACGATCATATTTTTTCAAAAAATATATGTGTGTTATTTTAGAATTAAAAGCAAGAATTAATAACCTGAATTAATTTGATCTATATTTTCGGTCTGGGAACCAGATGTTTGAAAGACCCGAAGAACGATAAACCGTTCGATAATTTTCACACCGGCTGAAATTGTTCGCCAATTTTATTTGAGTGTATATCAAATAAAATGGACGTGTGAATGAAAAACAAAATAAGTTCACGTTAAGATACATCCTTTTCGTTGTTATTATTATTATTAGTAGTATTAATATTAGTATTATTTATTTATTTTTATTAAAATAAATATGTTGACACCTTTATAAACACTCAGATGCACAAAATCTATATGTATTATTGTGTCGTGGTACAAATAAATATAAAATTCATGTATATCGCTGAAAACTATCTACTCTAAGTAATTTTTTGATATCATCATCATGTTCATGAAAGTAGAAATAATCAAGAAAATATCGCTGAAAAATAAATAAATAAATATCAATAAATAAAATTAAAATGTAAATAAAATAATAATAATAATAATAAATAATTAATATTATTATTATTATTATTATTATTATTATTATTATTATTATTATAACATTTAAATAGCAAACGTGAAGCTAGCGAATTATAGAATTTTATGTAAAAGAATTATCGATTGGTTAATAGAAAGCCACCTTATCATTGATAATAACTCTAAAACGCTTTTTCAAACCGAGGCTGTCTATACTGTACAGCAGTGGTTCTCAAACTTTTTTAAGTCGGGGCGAACTTAAAGTGAGAGATGTTCACCGATGTATTTAGAGTTACTGCCCTTGTGTGAGAGATGTTCAGTGATCTCTTTAGAGTTACCGTCCTTGTTTAAGTATATACCTTTTGAGTCTATTTTCTGCTGATGAGAAGTATGAACATGACGTGTATTTCCAATTTATTCAGAAAAACTGTAATAGAAATAAAAAGCAATGGACTGTTAATATGTAAAAAAAAAAAAAAAAAAAAAAAAGTACAAAGGCTATATTTTAAATGGTGTGAATTGTGCAGTGAGTGAAAACTTTTATCAGTCGTTTGCTTTTAACAAATGTAACCTATAAAAGGCTAAAATTCCAAAAACAATTAAAGTTTTAGATGGGTAGTGACTGTGACAGTGATAGGAATATGTGTCACAAGAAAACTTTGGCTGTTTAACGCACTTGCACACTTATCGCTCACACTGTCACTGGTAAACTACTGCGCACCCTTGAGCTTGCTCATCAGCCATCACTCGTTTCCAATGAGTTTACGATGTGTATAAAATCTTCTTCCGGGCACCCGGCTATTTCTTAATGGATATCTTTCCGCTCATAACATAATCAATTTTTTAAAATGTTACTCAATTTAAACTTTGTTTATGGAATGTGAAGCAGATATTTTTTTCTTGTTTTATGGGGTATTTTGTTGTGTTTTCTAGCTACTAATACATAACCATATTTTTCAAATCTTTTAAATTGGATCATATCTTTTTTCCGCAAAAAATATATATGTTTTATTTTATAATTAAAAACAAGAATTAATAACGTAAAAGTTTAATGAAAACTTTCGGTCTGGGAACCAGTTGTTTGAGAGACCCGACGAACGATAAACCGTTGGATAATTTCACAGCTGCTGAAATTGTTCGCCAACTTTATTTGAGTGTATATGAAATGAAAAGCGCGTGAGCATGAAAAACAAAACAAGTTCAGGTTAAGATCATTTAGAAGTACAATGAATTTCCCCAGTAATATTTTTCCTCCATTGAGAGTTTTAATAGAAGGCCACAGAGTTGTCAGTTTAACGCACAGCATCACCAAGAAAGATATTTTCAAGGAAACGGGCATGGCAACACGAACAACCACCGATAATAAATCGAAGAAGGCTGACTTTTATCATTTGTAAAAACGATTAGCTATCTCATTTTTTAAATGAAACTAATATCATATTTTATTAATCCATATGATTACGTTATTTATATTTTCAAAATTTGATAGAAATCTTAAATCGGTTTGCCTTCAGTATGTTCATTATAGATGTTTAATAAATATTAAAATAATAGTGTAACACGTAAAAAAAAAAAAAAAAAAAAGACATGAATCAGCCTAAGTAACCATTATTATTTTCACATTTTTTGTCCCCACCCTCCCTTGAGAGGCACATAATACTCCTCACTGTATAATCTGTGTGTTGTTTGTATATATTCCTGATTAATAATAAAAATTGTAATATTTGATATAATTCAAAGTTTTAAACATGTTAACATTAAAATATTTGTAGGTTATGGTAAATATTGTTTAATATATTATATGTAATGTATACAGTTTTGGGGTTTGTGATAGAGACAGTGTTAGTTTTAAATGCTTTTTTTATAATTATGTGTGTAAAATATATATATTTTTTTAAAATACAAATTTATTTTACACTTTCAGTGCACAGTTTCTGGCTGTCCGTACATTGCCACTCCCAAACTTGTACAACTTCATTATCAACAGGTAAATTTTTAAAAAAATTTGGTTTTTTGTTTGTGTATTCCTGTATATAGTTCTTGTGATGATGCTGACTAGTTTACGGAACATACACTTTAGAGATTCTATAACACAACATTTTATTTCATTTTGGTGTTCCTCAGATCCATCTTTACAATACATTTCTCTAGTAAATTTCAGTTCAGTAAATATCAAGTCTGACATCACATTAGCTAAAAATTATGAAAAATAAAGAAAAAACAAAAGAATCTGAAAAAAGAAAAACAAATTAAAACTCTAATTGTAACTATATGTCATTACACTCAAGTCATTTTTAAGTGGAAATCTCAAGATAAATAATATAATTTTATTAACTGTGCTCATTATTCTTTAAAAGATATGATGAAAATCTGTTTTTACAGATAACAATAGTTACATTTTTTCTCAAGTTATGTATACTTGTTTTATGGTGTTTTCTCATAATTTTAAACCATTGCATCAGATTTCTATCAAAACCTGAGTTACATCATTGTTTTTGAAACCAGTTAATGATGTCAAGTGGGATATGACTGTATTCAGAGATCATTTCTACTTCAGACTGTTAAAGAGTGACAATAGCATTCTCACAGAAAAACATGATAATCTTGTTATTATGTAATAAAATACTCACCTGTAGATTGACCAGTTTTACTTTTCATTTACTAGTGCCATCCACTGTTGAATATATAGCTTAATCATCTTCACTTAAATTATTTGAACATTTTCATGTTTGTCTGTTTATCATGTTTCTACATAACCTGTATGTTTGGTAGAAAGGGAAAAGCTGTTTGTTACACTGCCAAGTGATAGTATGCTTCATTATTAGCAAAGCTTGGATTTTAGGGAAAAAAAATGTATAGCAGAAATTCATTAATTGTTTCAAAATATAAAAAATATTTTTTAATCTATTTACTTACATATACACCAATAAAATCATGCTTTTGTATAGTAAATATACACTTTTAAAATAGTACTGTTAAAAGTTAAAGTATCATTTCCTTTCAATAGTTCAACAAATAAATAATTTGTTATTTGAAAAACATGTCTTTGTAAAAGACTTTCTAACAGTTTGCTGGATACAGAATTATTGTTGTTGTTTATTTATTTATTCATTTATTCATTTATTTATTTCAGCAACACTAATGTAGTTTCACTAAAAACAAATTTGGTCTTTGGAGTCACAAGAGGATATTGATAAATGGATTTCAGAAATGAAAATGTGAGTTTTGTTATTGCTAATCTATCTGGAATATTTGCCTGTAACAGCATTCCCATACTTTTCAGTAATAATAATGATGATGATTTTGAACATAGTAGATAAAATTTATTAACAATCCAGAATTTCAGTGAAACTGTGCCATTCCTTTCACTTAAATGATAATGCTCATAAGAGAACTTTAACGAACACAGTGAATTACAAAAAACATTCCAGTATATTAAATATTTTCCACTGGTACAGGACTATGCATGAATTTCATCTGTCTGTGTGATAGTTCTAAATTTTACCTTGTGATGGTGATACCCACATCAGTAGTAAAGACTTGAAACAACAAAGAATCCCTTTTCTGTCAGATGAAAGAAACAAAAAAGAGTTGACCATTAAATGGCAATAACTAATTTCTTTTTCCTAACACTAATGATAAATTATATATTTACTTTAGTAACCATCATTATTAAAATATGTTTAGGTTTCCACGAAAAACCAATATTATCTGAAATTTTTTATTAATTATTCTGTACATTTATATAACATACACACGAATAAATAAACTGAAATACACTATAAGGGTTGATTCTCTTATTTAGAAATCAATTTTCTTTTTTTTTTTTTTTATTATTATTATTATTATTATTATTATTATTATTATTATTATTATTAATATTTTTAGTATATTAATCCTTTTCTTCAACATTTTTAATGAACACAGGAAATTCCTGACATTTGAGAATATTAAGAAGAAAGAAATGGAAAAGTCAGAGAAACAGGAGAGAGGAGAAATTCTTGAAACTAAAGAGTTTGGATAACAACACTTTATTAGTTTGCTAATATCTTTCTGTCTTGGCATTTATTTTTGAAGAAGGTATTTATTTCTAAATTAATAATAATAATAATAATGCATCATTTCCTGTAAAAGTAATAAAGTAAAAATAAATTAATAATTAGCATTAGAAAATATTTATAATAATTTAAATATGTACTAAGCAATTGCATTAGTGCTTGTTAAAATGAGGGTGTCTCTGTTAATATAACTTTTTATTTGAGAAAGTGAAAAACACTATTTCCATTGTCCTGTAAACATACTGGAATAGTGAATGAACTTTTATAAGGCAATTTGTGATATTAAAATACATTAATGATGTTCTTGAATTCCAAATAAAGATCAGACAAAAACATTTTAAACCTCTGTTGATTTTTGCTGAAACTGGAAGTAATCTCAGCTGACCATGATTACAAACACTGAAACTTTATTTTAAACTTTCAGTGCACAGTTTCTGGCTGTCCGTACATTGCCACTCCCAAACTTGTACAACTTCATTATCAACAGGAAAATGTTTTAATTCTTTTGTTTCTTGTTTGTGTATTCCTGTTTATAGTTCTTGTGATGATGCTGACTAGTTTACAGAACATACACTTTAGAGATACTAAAACACATCATTTTATTTGATTTTGGTGTTCCTCAGATTCATCTTTACAATACAATACATTTCTGTAGTAAATTTCAGTTTAGTAAATCTCAAGTCTGACATTACATTAGGTAAAAATTATGAAAACAAAAAAAAAATAAAAGAATCTGAGAAAACAAAAACAAATTGAAACTCTAATTGTAACTATATGTCATTACACTCAAGTCATTTTTAAGTGCAAATCTCAAGCCAAATAATATAATTTTATTAACTGTGCTCATTATTCTTTAAAAAATATGATGAAAATCTGTTTTTACAGATAACTTTAGCTACACTTTTTCACAAGTTATGTATACTTGTTTTATGGTGTTTTCTCATAATTTTAAAGCATTGCATTTGGTTTCTATCAAATGTTGAGTTACATTATTGTTTTTGAAACCTGTTAGTGATGTCAAGTGGGATATGACTGTATCCAGAGATCATTTCCACTTCAGACTATTAAAGAGTGGCAATAACATTCTCAGAGAAAAACATGATAATCTTGTTATTATGTAATAAAATACTCACCTGTAGATTGACCAGTTTTACTTTTCATTTACTAGTGCCATCCACTGTTGAATATATAGCTTAATCATCTTCACTTAAATTATTTGAACATTTTCATGTTTGTCTGTTTATCATGTTTCTACATAACATGTATGTTTGATAGAAAGGGAAAAGCTGTTTGTTACACTGCCCAGTGATAGTATACTTCATTATTAGCAAAGCTTGGATTTTAGAAGAAAAAAAACTGTATCGCAGAAATGTATTAATTGTTTCAAAATATAAAAAATATTTTTTAATCTATTTACTTACATGTACACCAATATATAGTAAAGTGAATATACACTTTAAAAAATATTACTGTTAATTATTAAAGTATCATTTCCTTTTAATGGTTCAACAAATAAAATAATTTGTTATTTGAAAAACATGTCTTTGTAAAAGACTTTCTAACAGTTTGTTGGATACAGAATTATTGTTGTTGTTTATTTATTTATTCATTTATTTATTCATTTATTTCAGCAACACTAATGTAGTTTCACTCAAAACAAATTTGGTCTTTGGAGTCACAAGAGGATATTGATAAATGGATTTCAGAAATGAAAATGTGAGTTTTGTTATTGCTTATCTATCTGGAATATTTGCCTGTAACAGCATTCCCATACTCTTCAGTAATAATAATGATGATGATTTTAAACATAGTAGATAAAATTTATTAACAAGCCAGAATTTCAGTGAAACTGTGCTATTCCTTTCACTTAAATGATAATGTTCACAAGAGAACTTTAACGAACACAGTGAATTACAACAAAATTTCCAGTATATTGCATATTTTCCTCTGGTCCAGGACTATGCATGAATTTCATCTGTCTCTGTGATAGTTCTAAATTTTACCATGTGATGGTGATACCCACATCAATAATAAAGACTTGAAACAACAAAGAATCCCTTTTCTCTCAGGTGAAAGAAACAAAAAGGAGTTGACCATTAAAGGGCAATAACTAATTTCTTTTTCCTAACGCTAATGATAAATTATATATTTACTTTAGTAACCATCATTATTAAAATATGTTTAGGTTTCCACGAAAAACCAATA
Organism: Chrysomallon squamiferum; assembly: GCA_012295275.1. Taxonomy (NCBI): domain Eukaryota; kingdom Metazoa; phylum Mollusca; class Gastropoda; order Neomphalida; family Peltospiridae; genus Chrysomallon; species Chrysomallon squamiferum. The sequence continues at coordinate 12,696,870 of CM022666.1, forward strand.
TTTTTTATTAATTATTCTGTACATTTATATAACATACACACGAATAAATAAACTGAAATACACTATAAGGGTTGATTCTCTTATTTAGAAATCAATTTTCTTTCTTTTTATTATTATTATTATTATTATTATTATTATTATTATTATTATTAATATTTTTAGTATATTAATCCTTTTCTTCAACATTTTTAATGAACACAGGAAATTCCTGACATTTGAGAATATTAAGAAGAAAGAAATGGAAAAGTCAGAGAAACAGGAGAGAGGAGAAATTCTTGAAACTAAAGAGTTTGGATAACAACACTTTATTAGTTTGCTAATATCTTTCTGTCTTGGCATTTATTTTTGAAGAAGGTATTTATTTCTAAATTAATAATAATAATAATAATGCATCATTTCCTGTAAAAGTAATAAAGTAAAAATAAATTAATAATTAGCATTAGAAAATATTTATAATAATTTAAATATGTACTAAGCAATTGCATTAGTGCTTGTTAAAATGAGGGTGTCTCTGTTAATATAACTTTTTATTTGAGAAAGTGAAAAACACTATTTCCATTGTCCTGTAAACATACTGGAATAGTGAATGAACTTTTATAAGGCAATTTGTGATATTAAAATACATTAATGATGTTCTTGAATTCCAAATAAAGATCAGACAAAAACATTTTAAACCTCTGTTGATTTTTGCTGAAACTGGAAGTAATCTCAGCTGACCATGATTACAAACACTGAAACTTTATTTTAAACTTTCAGTGCACAGTTTCTGGCTGTCCGTACATTGCCACTCCCAAACTTGTACAACTCATTATCAACAGGAAAATGTTTTAATTTTTTTTGTTTCTTGTTTGTGTATTCCTGTTTATAGTTCTTGTGATGATGCTGACTAGTTTACAGAACATACACTTTAGAGATACTAAAACACAACATTTTATTTGATTTTGGTGTTCCTCAGATTCATCTTTACAATACAATACATTTCTGTAGTAAATTTCAGTTTAGTAAATCTCAAGTCTGACATTACATTAGGTAAAAATTATGAAAAAACAAAAAAAAAATAAAAGAATCTGAGAAAAAAAAACAAATTGAAACTCTAATTGTAACTATATGTCATTACACTCAAGTCATTTTTTTAAGTGCAAATCTCAAGCCAAATAATATAATTTTATTAACTGTGCTCATTATTCTTTAAAAAAATATGATGAAAATCTGTTTTTACAGATAACTTTTACACTTTTTTTCACAAGTTATGTATACTTGTTTTATGGTGTTTTCTCATAATTTTAAAGCATTGCATTTGGTTTCTATCAAATGTTGAGTTACATTATTGTTTTTGAAACCTGTTAGTGATGTCAAGTGGGATATGACTGTATCCAGAGATCATTTCCACTTCAGACTATTAAAGAGTGGCAATAACATTCTCAGAGAAAAACATGATAATCTTGTTATTATGTAATAAAATACTCACCTGTAGATTGACCAGTTTTACTTTTCATTTACTAGTGCCATCCACTGTTGAATATATAGCTTAATCATCTTCACTTAAATTATTTGAACATTTTCATGTTTGTCTGTTTATCATGTTTCTACATAACATGTATGTTTGATAGAAAGGGAAAAGCTGTTTGTTACACTGCCCAGTGATAGTATACTTCATTATTAGCAAAGCTTGGATTTTTAGAAAAAAAAACTGTATCGCAGAAATTTATTAATTGTTTCAAAAATATAAAAAAATTTTTTTTCTATTTATTTACTTACATGTACACCAATATATAGTAAAGTGAATATACACTTTAAAAAATATTACTGTTAATTATTAAAGTATCATTTCCTTTTAATGGTTCAACAAATAAATAATTTGTTATTTGAAAAACATGTCTTTGTAAAAGACTTTCTAACAGTTTGTTGGATACAGAATTATTGTTGTTGTTTATTTATTTATTCATTTATTTATTCATTTATTTCAGCAACACTAATGTAGTTTCACTCAAAACAAATTTGGTCTTTGGAGTCACAAGAGGATATTGATAAATGGATTTCAGAAATGAAAATGTGAGTTTTGTTATTGCTTATCTATCTGGAATATTTGCCTGTAACAGCATTCCCATACTCTTCAGTAATAATAATGATGATGATTTTAAACATAGTAGATAAAATTTATTAACAAGCCAGAATTTCAGTGAAACTGTGCTATTCCTTTCACTTAAATGATAATGTTCACAAGAGAACTTTAACGAACACAGTGAATTACAACAAAATTTCCAGTATATTGCATATTTTCCTCTGGTCCAGGACTATGCATGAATTTCATCTGTCTCTGTGATAGTTCTAAATTTTACCATGTGATGGTGATACCCACATCAATAATAAAGACTTGAAACAACAAAGAATCCCTTTTTCTCTCAGGTGAAAGAAACAAAAAGGAGTTGACCATTAAAGGGCAATAACTAATTTTTTTTTTCCTAACGCTAATGATAAATTATATATTTACTTTAGTAACCATCATTATTAAAATATGTTTAGGTTTCCACGAAAAACCAATATTTTTTTTTATTAATTATTCTGTACATTTATATAACATACACACGAATAAATAAACTGAAATACACTATAAGGGTTGATTCTCTTATTTAGAAATCAATTTTTTTTTTTTTTTTTTTATTATTATTATTATTATTATTATTATTATTATTATTATTATTATTATTTTTTAGTATTTTTATTAATCCTTTTCTTCAACATTTTTAATGAACACAGGAAATTCCTGACATTTGAGAATATTAAGAAGAAAGAAATGGAAAAGTCAGAGAAACAGGAGAGAGGAGAAATTCTTGAAACTAAAGAGTTTGGATAACAACACTTTATTAGTTTGCTAATATCTTTCTGTCTTGGCATTTATTTTTTGAAGAAGGTATTTATTTCTAAATTAATAATAATAATAATAATGCATCATTTCCTGTAAAAGTAATAAAGTAAAAATAAATTAATAATTAGCATTAGAAAATATTTATAATAATTTAAATATGTACTAAGCAATTGCATTAGTGCTTGTTAAAATGAGGGTGTCTCTGTTAATATAACTTTTTATTTGAGAAAGTGAAAAACACTATTTCCATTGTCCTGTAAACATACTGGAATAGTGAATGAACTTTTATAAGGCAATTTGTGATATTAAAATACATTAATGATGTTCTTGAATTCCAAATAAAGATCAGACAAAAACATTTTAAACCTCTGTTGATTTTTGCTGAAACTGGAAGTAATCTCAGCTGACCATGATTACAAACACTGAAACTTTATTTTAAACTTTCAGTGCACAGTTTCTGGCTGTCCGTACATTGCCACTCCCAAACTTGTACAACTTCATTATCAACAGGAAAATGTTTTAATTCTTTTGTTTCTTGTTTGTGTATTCCTGTTTATAGTTCTTGTGATGATGCTGACTAGTTTACAGAACATACACTTTAGAGATACTAAAACACAACATTTTATTTGATTTTGGTGTTCCTCAGATTCATCTTTACAATACAATACATTTCTGTAGTAAATTTCAGTTTAGTAAATCTCAAGTCTGACATTACATTAGGTAAAAATTATGAAAAAAAAAAAAAAAAAAAAGAATCTGAGAAAACAAAAACAAATTGAAACTCTAATTGTAACTATATGTCATTACACTCAAGTCATTTTTAAGTGCAAATCTCAAGCCAAATAATATAATTTTATTAACTGTGCTCATTATTCTTTAAAAAATATGATGAAAATCTGTTTTTACAGATAACTTTAGCTACACTTTTTCACAAGTTATGTATACTTGTTTTATGGTGTTTTCTCATAATTTTAAAGCATTGCATTTGGTTTCTATCAAATGTTGAGTTACATTATTATTTTTTGAAACCTGTTAGTGATGTCAAGTGGGATATGACTGTATCCAGAGATCATTTCCACTTCAGACTATTAAAGAGTGGCAATAACATTCTCAGAGAAAAACATGATAATCTTGTTATTATGTAATAAAATACTCACCTGTAGATTGACCAGTTTTACTTTTCATTTACTAGTGCCATCCACTGTTGAATATATAGCTTAATCATCTTCACTTAAATTATTTGAACATTTTCATGTTTGTCTGTTTATCATGTTTCTACATAACATGTATGTTTGATAGAAAGGGAAAAGCTGTTTGTTACACTGCCCAGTGATAGTATACTTCATTATTAGCAAAGCTTGGATTTTAGAAGAAAAAAAACTGTATCGCAGAAATTTATTAATTGTTTCAAAATATAAAAAATATTTTTTTAATCTATTTACTTACATGTACACCAATATATAGTAAAGTGAATATACACTTTAAAAAATATTACTGTTAATTATTAAAGTATCATTTCCTTTTAATGGTTCAACAAATAAATAATTTGTTATTTGAAAAACATGTCTTTGTAAAAGACTTTCTAACAGTTTGTTGGATACAGAATTATTGTTGTTGTTTATTTATTTATTCATTTATTTATTCATTTATTTCAGCAACACTAATGTAGTTTCACTCAAAACAAATTTGGTCTTTGGAGTCACAAGAGGATATTGATAAATGGATTTCAGAAATGAAAATGTGAGTTTTGTTATTGCTTATCTATCTGGAATATTTGCCTGTAACAGCATTCCCATACTCTTCAGTAATAATAATGATGATGATTTTAAACATAGTAGATAAAATTTATTAACAAGCCAGAATTTCAGTGAAACTGTGCTATTCCTTTCACTTAAATGATAATGTTCACAAGAGAACTTTAACGAACACAGTGAATTACAACAAAATTTCCAGTATATTGCATATTTTCCTCTGGTCCAGGACTATGCATGAATTTCATCTGTCTCTGTGATAGTTCTAAATTTTACCATGTGATGGTGATACCCACATCAATAATAAAGACTTGAAACAACAAAGAATCCCTTTTCTCTCAGGTGAAAGAAACAAAAAGGAGTTGACCATTAAAGGGCAATAACTAATTTCTTTTTCCTAACGCTAATGATAAATTATATATTTACTTTAGTAACCATCATTATTAAAATATGTTTAGGTTTCCACGAAAAACCAATATTTTTTATTAATTATTCTGTACATTTATATAACATACACACGAATAAATAAACTGAAATACACTATAAGGGTTGATTCTCTTATTTAGAAATCAATTTTCTTTTTTTTTTTTTTTATTATTATTATTATTATTATTATTATTATTATTATTATTATTATTATTAATATTTTTAGTATATTAATCCTTTTCTTCAACATTTTTAATGAACACAGGAAATTCCTGACATTTGAGAATATTAAGAAGAAAGAAATGGAAAAGTCAGAGAAACAGGAGAGAGGAGAAATTCTTGAAACTAAAGAGTTTGGATAACAACACTTTATTAGTTTGCTAATATCTTTCTGTCTTGGCATTTATTTTTGAAGAAGGTATTTATTTCTAAATTAATAATAATAATAATAATGCATCATTTCCTGTAAAAAAATAATAAAAAAAAAAATAAATTAATAATTAGCATTAGAAAATATTTATAATAATTTAAATATGTACTAAGCAATTGCATTAGTGCTTGTTAAAATGAGGGTGTCTCTGTTAATATAACTTTTTATTTGAGAAAGTGAAAAACACTATTTCCATTGTCCTGTAAACATACTGGAATAGTGAATGAACTTTTATAAGGCAATTTGTGATATTAAAATACATTAATGATGTTCTTGAATTCCAAATAAAGATCAGACAAAAACATTTTAAACCTCTGTTGATTTTTGCTGAAACTGGAAGTAATCTCAGCTGACCATGATTACAAACACTGAAACTTTATTTTAAACTTTCAGTGCACAGTTTCTGGCTGTCCGTACATTGCCACTCCCAAACTTGTACAACTTCATTATCAACAGGAAAATGTTTTAATTCTTTTTTTGTTTCTTGTTTGTGTATTCCTGTTTATAGTTCTTGTGATGATGCTGACTAGTTTACAGAACATACACTTTAGAGATACTAAAACACAACATTTTATTTGATTTTGGTGTTCCTCAGATTCATCTTTACAATACAATACATTTCTGTAGTAAATTTCAGTTTAGTAAATCTCAAGTCTGACATTACATTAGGTAAAAATTATGAAAACAAAGAAAAAAATAAAAGAATCTGAGAAAACAAAAACAAATTGAAACTCTAATTGTAACTATATGTCATTACACTCAAGTCATTTTTAAGTGCAAATCTCAAGCCAAATAATATAATTTTATTAACTGTGCTCATTATTCTTTAAAAAATATGATGAAAATCTGTTTTTACAGATAACTTTAGCTACTTTTTTTTTCACAAGTTATGTATACTTGTTTTATGGTGTTTTCTCATAATTTTAAAGCATTGCATTTGGTTTCTATCAAATGTTGAGTTACATTATTGTTTTTGAAACCTGTTAGTGATGTCAAGTGGGATATGACTGTATCCAGAGATCATTTCCACTTCAGACTATTAAAGAGTGGCAATAACATTCTCAGAGAAAAACATGATAATCTTGTTATTATGTAATAAAATACTCACCTGTAGATTGACCAGTTTTACTTTTCATTTACTAGTGCCATCCACTGTTGAATATATAGCTTAATCATCTTCACTTAAATTATTTGAACATTTTCATGTTTGTCTGTTTATCATGTTTCTACATAACATGTATGTTTGATAGAAAGGGAAAAGCTGTTTGTTACACTGCCCAGTGATAGTATACTTCATTATTAGCAAAGCTTGGATTTTAGAAGAAAAAAAACTGTATCGCAGAAATTTATTAATTGTTTCAAAATATAAAAAATATTTTTTTAATCTATTTACTTACATGTACACCAATATATAGTAAAGTGAATATACACTTTAAAAAATATTACTGTTAATTATTAAAGTATCATTTCCTTTTAATGGTTCAACAAATAAATAATTTGTTATTTGAAAAACATGTCTTTGTAAAAGACTTTCTAACAGTTTGTTGGATACAGAATTATTGTTGTTGTTTATTTATTTATTTATTCATTTATTTATTCATTTATTTCAGCAACACTAATGTAGTTTCACTCAAAACAAATTTGGTCTTTGGAGTCACAAGAGGATATTGATAAATGGATTTCAGAAATGAAAATGTGAGTTTTGTTATTGCTTATCTATCTGGAATATTTGCCTGTAACAGCATTCCCATACTCTTCAGTAATAATAATGATGATGATTTTAAACATAGTAGATAAAATTTATTAACAAGCCAGAATTTCAGTGAAACTGTGCTATTCCTTTCACTTAAATGATAATGTTCACAAGAGAACTTTAACGAACACAGTGAATTACAACAAAATTTCCAGTATATTGCATATTTTCCTCTGGTCCAGGACTATGCATGAATTTCATCTGTCTCTGTGATAGTTCTAAATTTTACCATGTGATGGTGATACCCACATCAATAATAAAGACTTGAAACAACAAAGAATCCCTTTTCTCTCAGGTGAAAGAAACAAAAAGGAGTTGACCATTAAAGGGCAATAACTAATTTCTTTTTCCTAACGCTAATGATAAATTATATATTTACTTTAGTAACCATCATTATTAAAATATGTTTAGGTTTCCACGAAAAACCAATATTTTTTATTAATTATTCTGTACATTTATATAACATACACACGAATAAATAAACTGAAATACACTATAAGGGTTGATTCTCTTATTTAGAAATCAATTTTCTTTCTTTTTTTTTATTATTATTATTATTATTATTATTATTATTATTATTATTATTATTATTATTATTATATTTTTAGTATATTAATCCTTTTCTTCAACATTTTTAATGAACACAGGAAATTCCTGACATTTGAGAATATTAAGAAGAAAGAAATGGAAAAGTCAGAGAAACAGGAGAGAGGAGAAATTCTTGAAACTAAAGAGTTTGGATAACAACACTTTATTAGTTTGCTAATATCTTTCTGTCTTGGCATTTATTTTTGAAGAAGGTATTTATTTCTAAATTAATAATAATAATAATAATGCATCATTTCCTGTAAAAGTAATAAAGTAAAAATAAATTAATAATTAGCATTAGAAAATATTTATAATAATTTAAATATGTACTAAGCAATTGCATTAGTGCTTGTTAAAATGAGGGTGTCTCTGTTAATATAACTTTTTATTTGAGAAAGTGAAAAACACTATTTCCATTGTCCTGTAAACATACTGGAATAGTGAATGAACTTTTATAAGGCAATTTGTGATATTAAAATACATTAATGATGTTCTTGAATTCCAAATAAAGATCAGACAAAAACATTTTAAACCTCTGTTGATTTTTGCTGAAACTGGAAGTAATCTCAGCTGACCATGATTACAAACACTGAAACTTTATTTTAAACTTTCAGTGCACAGTTTCTGGCTGTCCGTACATTGCCACTCCCAAACTTGTACAACTTCATTATCAACAGGAAAATGTTTTAATTCTTTTGTTTCTTGTTTGTGTATTCCTGTTTATAGTTCTTGTGATGATGCTGACTAGTTTACAGAACATACACTTTAGAGATACTAAAACACAACATTTTATTTGATTTTGGTGTTCCTCAGATTCATCTTTACAATACAATACATTTCTGTAGTAAATTTCAGTTTAGTAAATCTCAAGTCTGACATTACATTAGGTAAAAATTATGAAAACAAAAAAAAAATAAAAGAATCTGAGAAAACAAAAACAAATTGAAACTCTAATTGTAACTATATGTCATTACACTCAAGTCATTTTTAAGTGCAAATCTCAAGCCAAATAATATAATTTTATTAACTGTGCTCATTATTCTTTAAAAAATATGATGAAAATCTGTTTTTACAGATAACTTTAGCTACACTTTTTCACAAGTTATGTATACTTGTTTTATGGTGTTTTCTCATAATTTTAAAGCATTGCATTTGGTTTCTATCAAATGTTGAGTTACATTATTGTTTTTGAAACCTGTTAGTGATGTCAAGTGGGATATGACTGTATCCAGAGATCATTTCCACTTCAGACTATTAAAGAGTGGCAATAACATTCTCAGAGAAAAACATGATAATCTTGTTATTATGTAATAAAATACTCACCTGTAGATTGACCAGTTTTACTTTTCATTTACTAGTGCCATCCACTGTTGAATATATAGCTTAATCATCTTCACTTAAATTATTTGAACATTTTCATGTTTGTCTGTTTATCATGTTTCTACATAACATGTATGTTTGATAGAAAGGGAAAAGCTGTTTGTTACACTGCCCAGTGATAGTATACTTCATTATTAGCAAAGCTTGGATTTTAGAAGAAAAAAAACTGTATCGCAGAAATGTATTGTTTCAAAATATAAAAAATATTTTTTAATCTATTTACTTACATGTACACCAATATATAGTAAAGTGAATATACACTTTAAAAAATATTACTGTTAATTATTAAAGTATCATTTCCTTTTAATGGTTCAACAAATAAATAATTTGTTATTTGAAAAACATGTCTTTGTAAAAGACTTTCTAACAGTTTGTTGGATACAGAATTATTGTTGTTGTTTATTTATTTATTCATTTATTTATTCATTTATTTCAGCAACACTAATGTAGTTTCACTCAAAACAAATTTGGTCTTTGGAGTCACAAGAGGATATTGATAAATGGATTTCAGAAATGAAAATGTGAGTTTTGTTATTGCTTATCTATCTGGAATATTTGCCTGTAACAGCATTCCCATACTCTTCAGTAATAATAATGATGATGATTTTAAACATAGTAGATAAAATTTATTAACAAGCCAGAATTTCAGTGAAACTGTGCTATTCCTTTCACTTAAATGATAATGTTCACAAGAGAACTTTAACGAACACAGTGAATTACAACAAAATTTCCAGTATATTGCATATTTTCCTCTGGTCCAGGACTATGCATGAATTTCATCTGTCTCTGTGATAGTTCTAAATTTTACCATGTGATGGTGATACCCACATCAATAATAAAGACTTGAAACAACAAAGAATCCCTTTTCTCTCAGGTGAAAGAAACAAAAAGGAGTTGACCATTAAAGGGCAATAACTAATTTCTTTTTCCTAACGCTAATGATAAATTATATATTTACTTTAGTAACCATCATTATTAAAATATGTTTAGGTTTCCACGAAAAACCAATATTTTTTATTAATTATTCTGTACATTTATATAACATACACACGAATAAATAAACTGAAATACACTATAAGGGTTGATTCTCTTATTTAGAAATCAATTTTCTTTCTTTTTATTATTATTATTATTATTATTATTATTATTATTATTATTATTATTATTATTATTAATATTTTTAGTATATTAATCCTTTTCTTCAACATTTTTAATGAACACAGGAAATTCCTGACATTTGAGAATATTAAGAAGAAAGAAATGGAAAAGTCAGAGAAACAGGAGAGAGGAGAAATTCTTGAAACTAAAGAGTTTGGATAACAACACTTTATTAGTTTGCTAATATCTTTCTGTCTTGGCATTTATTTTTGAAGAAGGTATTTATTTCTAAATTAATAATAATAATAATAATGCATCATTTCCTGTAAAAGTAATAAAGTAAAAATAAATTAATAATTAGCATTAGAAAATATTTATAATAATTTAAATATGTACTAAGCAATTGCATTAGTCCTTGTTAAAATGAGGGTGTCTCTGTTAATATAACTTTTTATTTGAGAAAGTGAAAAACACTATTTCCATTGTCCTGTAAACATACTGGAATAGTGAATGAACTTTTATAAGGCAATTTGTGATATTAAAATACATTAATGATGTTCTTGAATTCCAAATAAAGATCAGACAAAAACATTTTAAACCTCTGTTGATTTTTGCTGAAACTGGAAGTAATCTCAGCTGACCATGATTACAAACACTGAAACTTTATTTTAAACTTTCAGTGCACAGTTTCTGGCTGTCCGTACATTGCCACTCCCAAACTTGTACAACTTCATTATCAACAGGAAAATGTTTTAATTCTTTTGTTTCTTGTTTGTGTATTCCTGTATATAGTTCTTGTGATGATGCTGACTAGTTTACAGAACATACACTTTAGAGATACTAAAACACAACATTTTATTTGATTTTGGTGTTCCTCAGATTCATCTTTACAATACAATACATTTCTGTAGTAAATTTCAGTTTAGTAAATCTCAAGTCTGACATTACATTAGGTAAAAATTATGAAAACAAAGAAAAAAATAAAAGAATCTGAGAAAACAAAAACAAATTGAAACTCTAATTGTAACTATATGTCATTACACTCAAGTCATTTTTAAGTGCAAATCTCAAGCCAAATAATATAATTTTATTAACTGTGCTCATTATTCTTTAAAAAATATGATGAAAATCTGTTTTTACAGATAACTTTAGCTACACTTTTTCACAAGTTATGTATACTTGTTTTATGGTGTTTTCTCATAATTTTAAAGCATTGCATTTGGTTTCTATCAAATGTTGAGTTACATTATTGTTTTTGAAACCTGTTAGTGATGTCAAGTGGGATATGACTGTATCCAGAGATCATTTCCACTTCAGACTATTAAAGAGTGGCAATAACATTCTCAGAGAAAAACATGATAATCTTGTTATTATGTAATAAAATACTCACCTGTAGATTGACCAGTTTTACTTTTCATTTACTAGTGCCATCCACTGTTGAATATATAGCTTAATCATCTTCACTTAAATTATTTGAACATTTTCATGTTTGTCTGTTTATCATGTTTCTACATAACATGTATGTTTGATAGAAAGGGAAAAGCTGTTTGTTACACTGCCCAGTGATAGTATACTTCATTATTAGCAAAGCTTGGATTTTAGAAGAAAAAAACTGTATCGCAGAAATTTATTAATTGTTTCAAAATATAAAAAATATTTTTTTAATCTATTTACTTACATGTACACCAATATATAGTAAAGTGAATATACACTTTAAAAAATATTACTGTTAATTATTAAAGTATCATTTCCTTTTTAATGGTTCAACAAATAAATAATTTGTTATTTGAAAAACATGTCTTTGTAAAAGACTTTCTAACAGTTTGTTGGATACAGAATTATTGTTGTTGTTTATTTATTTATTCATTTATTTATTCATTTATTTCAGCAACACTAATGTAGTTTCACTCAAAACAAATTTGGTCTTTGGAGTCACAAGAGGATATTGATAAATGGATTTCAGAAATGAAAATGTGAGTTTTGTTATTGCTTATCTATCTGGAATATTTGCCTGTAACAGCATTCCCATACTCTTCAGTAATAATAATGATGATGATTTTAAACATAGTAGATAAAATTTATTAACAAGCCAGAATTTCAGTGAAACTGTGCTATTCCTTTCACTTAAATGATAATGTTCACAAGAGAACTTTAACGAACACAGTGAATTACAACAAAATTTCCAGTATATTGCATATTTTCCTCTGGTCCAGGACTATGCATGAATTTCATCTGTCTCTGTGATAGTTCTAAATTTTACCATGTGATGGTGATACCCACATCAATAATAAAGACTTGAAACAACAAAGAATCCCTTTTCTGTCAGGTGAAAGAAACAAAAAGGAGTTGACCATTAAAGGGCAATAACTAATTTCTTTTTCCTAACGCTAATGATAAATTATATATTTACTTTAGTAACCATCATTATTAAAATATGTTTAGGTTTCCACGAAAAACCAATATTTTTTATTAATTATTCTGTACATTTTATATAACATACACACGAATAAATAAACTGAAATACACTATAAGGGTTGATTCTCTTATTTAGAAATCAATTTTTTTTTTTTTTTTTTATTATTATTATTATTATTATTATTATTATTATTATTATTATTATTATTTTTTTAGTATATTAATCCTTTTCTTCAACATTTTTAATGAACACAGGAAATTCCTGACATTTGAGAATATTAAGAAGAAAGAAATGGAAAAGTCAGAGAAACAGGAGAGAGGAGAAATTCTTGAAACTAAAGAGTTTGGATAACAACACTTTATTAGTTTGCTAATATCTTTCTGTCTTGGCATTTATTTTTGAAGAAGGTATTTATTTCTAAAATTAATAATAATAATAATAATGCATCATTTCCTGTAAAAGTAATAAAGTATAAAAATAAATTAATAATTAGCATTAGAAAATATTTATAATAATTTAAATATGTACTAAGCAATTGCATTAGTCCTTGTTAAAATGAGGGTGTCTCTGTTAATATAACTTTTTATTTGAGAAAGTGAAAAACACTATTTCCATTGTCCTGTAAACATACTGGAATAGTGAATGAACTTTTATAAGGCAATTTGTGATATTAAAATACATTAATGATGTTTTTGAATTGCCAAATAAAGATCAGACAAAGACATTAAAAAAATCTGTTGATTTTTGCTGAAACTGGAAGTAATCTCAGCTGACCATGATTACAAACACTGAAACTTTATTTTAAACTTTCAGTGCACAGTTTCTGGCTGTCCGTACATTGCCACTCCCAAACTTGTACAACTTCATTATCAACAGGAACATTTTTAAATTCTTTTGTTTTTTCTTTGTGTATTCCTGTATATAGTTCTTGTGATGATGCTGACTAGTTTACAGAACATACACTTTAGAGATACTAAAACACAACATTTTATTTCATTTTGGTGTTCCTCAGATTCATCTTTACAATACAATACATTTCTGTAGTAAATTTCAGTTCAGTAAATATCAAGTCTGACATCACATTAGGTAAAAATTATGAAAAATAAAGAAAAAAAAAATAGAATCTGAGAAAACAAAAACAAATTGAAACTCTAATTGTAACTATATGTGATTACACTCAAGTCATTTTTAAGTGCAAATCTCAAGGTAAATAATATAATTTTATTAACTGTGCTCATTATTCTTTAAAAAATATGATGAAAATCTGTTTTTACAGATAACTTTAGCTACATTTTTTTTCACAAGTTATGTATACTTGTTTTATGGTGTTTTCTCATAATTTTAAAGCATTGCATTTGGTTTCTATCAAAAGCTGAGTTACATCATTGTTTTTGAAACCAGTTAATGATGTCAAGTGGGATATGACTGTATTCAGAGATCATTTCCACTTCAGACTATTAAAGAGTGGCAATAGCATTCTCACAGAAAAACATGATAATCTTGTTATTATGTAATAAAATATTCACCTGTAGATTGACCACTTTTACTTTTCATTTACTAGTGCCATCCACTGTTGAATATATAGCTTAATCATCTTTAGCTAAATTATTTGAACATTTTCATGTTTGTCTGTTTATCATGTTTCTACATAACCTGTATGTTTGGTAGAAAGGGAAAAGCTGTTTGTTACACTGCCCAGTGATAGTATGCTTCATTATTAGCAAAGCTTGGATTTTAGAGAAAAAAAAAAACTGTATAGCAGAAATTCATTAATTGTTTCAAAATATAAAAAATATTTTTTAATCTATTTACTTACATATACACCAATAAAATCATGCTTTTGTATAGTAAATATACACTTTTAAAATAGTACTGTTAAAAATTAAAGTATCATTTCCTTTCAATAGTTCAACAAATAAATAATTTGTTATTTGAAAAACATGTCTTTGTAAAAGACTTTCTAACAGTTTGCTGGATACAGAATTATTGTTGTTGTTTATTTATTTATTCATTTATTCATTTATTTATTTCAGCAACACTAATGTAGTTTCACTAAAAACAAATTTGGTCTTTGGAGTCACAAGAGGATATTGATAAATGGATTTCAGAAATGAAAATGTGAGTTTTGTTATTGCTTATCTATCTGGAATATTTGCCTGTAACAGCATTCCCATACTTTTCAGTAATAATAATGATGATGATTTTTAACATAGTAGATAAAATTTATTAACAAGCCAGAATTTCAGTGAAACTGTGCTATTCCTTTCACTTAAATGATAATGCTCATAAGAGAACTGTAACGAACACAGTGAATTACAACAAAATATGCAGTATATTGCATATTTTCCACTGGTCCAGGACTATGCATGAATTTCATGTCTGTCTGATAGTTCTAAATTTTACCATGTGATGGTGATACCCACATCAGTAAGAAAGACTTGAAACAACAATGAATCCCTTTTCTGTCAGATGAAAGAAACAAAAAAAGAGTTGACCATTAAATGGCAATAACTAATTTCTTTTTCCTAACGCTAATGATAAATTATATATTTACTTTAGTAACCATCATTATTAAAATATGTTTAGGTTTCCATGAAAAACCAATATTTTTTATTAATTATTCTGTACATTTATATAACATACACACGAATAAATAAACTGAAATACACTATAAGGGTTGATTCTCTTATTTAGAAATCAATTTTTTTTTTTTATTATTATTATTATTATTATTATTATTATTATTATTATTATTATTATTATTATTTTTATTATATTAATCCTTTTCTTCAACATTTTTAATGAACACAGGAAATTCCTGACATTTGAGAATATTAAGAAGAAAGAAATGGAAAAGTCAGAGAAACAGGAGAGAGGAGAAATTCTTGAAACTAAAGATTTTGGATAACAACACTTTATTAGTTTGCTAATACCTTTCTGTCTTGGCATTTATTTTTGAAGAAGGTATTTATTTCTAAATTAATAATAATAATAATAATGCATCATTTCCTGTAAAAGTAATAAACTAAAAATAAATTAATAATTAGCATTAGAAAATATTAATAATAATTTAAATATGTCCTAAGCAATTGCATTAGTCCTTGTTAAAATGAGGGTGTCTCTGTTAATATAACTTTTTATTTGAGAAAGTGAAACACACTATTTCCATTGTTGTCCTGTAAACATACTGGAATAGTGAATGAACTTTTATAAGGCAATTTGTGATATTAAAATACATTAATGATGTTTTTGAATTGCCAAATAAAGATCAGACAAAGACATTAAAAACATTTGTTGATTTTTGCTGAAACTGGAAGTAATCTCAGCTGACCATGATTACAAACACTGAAACTTTATTTTAAACTTTCAGTGCACAGTTTCTGGCTGTCCGTACATTGCCACTCCCAAACTTGTACAACTTCATTATCAACAGGAACATTTTTAAATTCTTTTGTTTTTTCTTTGTGTATTCCTGTATATAGTTCTTGTGATGATGCTGACTAGTTTACAGAACATACACTTTAGAGATACTAAAACACAACATTTTATTTCATTTTGGTGTTCCTCAGATTCATCTTTACAATACAATACATTTCTGTAGTAAATTTCAGTTCAGTAAATATCAAGTCTGACATCACATTAGGTAAAAATTATGAAAAATAAAGAAAAAAAAATAGAATCTGAAAAAACAAAAACAAATTGAAACTCTAATTGTAACTATATGTGATTACACTCAAGTCATTTTTAAGTGCAAATCTCAAGGTAAATAATATAATTTTATTAACTGTGCTCATTATTCTTTAAAAAATATGATGAAAATCTGTTTTTACAGATAACTTTAGCTACATTTTTTCACAAGTTATGTATACTTGTTTTATGGTGTTTTCTCATAATTTTAAAGCATTGCATTTGGTTTCTATCAAAAGCTGAGTTACATCATTGTTTTTGAAACCAGTTAATGATGTCAAGTGGGATATGACTGTATTCAGAGATCATTTCCACTTCAGACTATTAAAGAGTGGCAATAGCATTCTCACAGAAAAACATGATAATCTTGTTATTATGTAATAAAATATTCACCTGTAGATTGACCACTTTTACTTTTCATTTACTAGTGCCATCCACTGTTGAATATATAGCTTAATCATCTTTAGCTAAATTATTTGAACATTTTCATGTTTGTCTGTTTATCATGTTTCTACATAACCTGTATGTTTGGTAGAAAGGGAAAAGCTGTTTGTTACACTGCCCAGTGATAGTATGCTTCATTATTAGCAAAGCTTGGATTTTAGAGAAAAAAAATGTATAGCAGAAATTCATTAATTGTTTCAAAATATAAAAAAATATTTTTTAATCTATTTACTTACATATACACCAATAAAATCATGCTTTTTTGTATAGTAAATATACACTTTTAAAATAGTACTGTTAAAAATTAAAGTATCATTTCCTTTCAATAGTTCAACAAATAAATAATTTGTTATTTGAAAAACATGTCTTTGTAAAAGACTTTCTAACAGTTTGCTGGATACAGAATTATTGTTGTTGTTTATTTATTTATTCATTTATTCATTTATTTATTTCAGCAACACTAATGTAGTTTCACTAAAAACAAATTTGGTCTTTGGAGTCACAAGAGGATATTGATAAATGGATTTCAGAAATGAAAATGTGAGTTTTGTTATTGCTTATCTATCTGGAATATTTGCCTGTAACAGCATTCCCATACTTTTCAGTAATAATAATGATGATGATTTTTAACATAGTAGATAAAATTTATTAACAAGCCAGAATTTCAGTGAAACTGTGCTATTCCTTTCACTTAAATGATAATGCTCATAAGAGAACTGTAACGAACACAGTGAATTACAACAAAATATGCAGTCTATTGCATATTTTCCACTGGTCCAGGACTATGCATGAATTTCATGTCTGTCTGATAGTTCTAAATTTTACCATGTGATGGTGATACCCACATCAGTAAGAAAGACTTGAAACAACAATGAATCCCTTTTCTGTCAGATGAAAGAAAAAAAAAAGAGTTGTTGACCATTAAATGGCAATAACTAATTTCTTTTTCCTAACGCTAATGATAAATTATATATTTACTTTAGTAACCATCATTATTAAAATATGTTTAGGTTTCCATGAAAAACCAATATTTTTTATTAATTATTCTGTACATTTATATAACATACACACGAATAAATAAACTGAAATACACTATAAGGGTTGATTCTCTTATTTAGAAATCAATTTTCTTTCTTTTTATTATTATTATTATTATTATTATTATTATTATTATTATTATTATTATTTTTATTATATTAATCCTTTTCTTCAACATTTTTAATGAACACAGGAAATTCCTGAAATTTGAGAATATTAAGAAGAAAGAAATGGAAAAGTCAGAGAAACAGGAGAGAGGAGAAATTCTTGAAACTAAAGATTTTGGATAACAACACTTTATTAGTTTGCTAATACCTTTCTGTCTTGGCATTTATTTTTGAAGAAGGTATTTATTTCTAAATTAATAATAATAATGCATCATTTCCTGTAAAAGTAATAAACTAAAAATGAATTAATAATTAGCATTAGAAAATATTAATAATAATTTAAATATGTCCTAAGCAATTGCATTAGTCCTTGTTAAAATGAGGGTGTCTCTGTTAATATAACTTTTTATTTGAGAAAGTGAAACACACTATTTCCATTGTTGTCCTGTAAACATACTGGAATAGTGAATGAACTTTTATAAGGCAATTTGTGATATTAAAATACATTAATGATGTTTTGAATTGCCAAATAAAGATCAGACAAAGACATTAAAAAAAAATTTGTTGATTTTTGCTGAAACTGGAAGTAATCTCAGCTGACCATGATTACAAACACTGAAACTTTATTTTAAACTTTCAGTGCACAGTTTCTGGCTGTCCGTACATTGCCACTCCCAAACTTGTACAACTTCATTATCAACAGGAACATTTTTAAATTCTTTTGTTTTTTCTTTGTGTATTCCTGTATATAGTTCTTGTGATGATGCTGACTAGTTTACAGAACATACACTTTAGAGATACTAAAACACAACATTTTATTTCATTTTGGTGTTCCTCAGATTCATCTTTACAATACAATACATTTCTGTAGTAAATTTCAGTTCAGTAAATATCAAGTCTGACATCACATTAGGTAAACATTATGAAAAATAAAGAAAAAAAAAATAGAATCTGAGAAAACAAAAACAAATTGAAACTCTAATTGTAACTATATGTGATTACACTCAAGTCATTTTTAAGTGCAAATCTCAAGGTAAATAATATAATTTTATTAACTGTGCTCATTATTCTTTAAAAAATATGATGAAAATCTGTTTTTACAGATAACTTTAGCTACATTTTTTCACAAGTTATGTATACTTGTTTTATGGTGTTTTCTCATAATTTTAAAGCATTGCATTTGGTTTCTATCAAAAGCTGAGTTACATCATTGTTTTTGAAACCAGTTAATGATGTCAAGTGGGATATGACTGTATTCAGAGATCATTTCCACTTCAGACTATTAAAGAGTGGCAATAGCATTCTCACAGAAAAACATGATAATCTTGTTATTATGTAATAAAATATTCACCTGTAGATTGACCACGTTTTACTTTTCATTTACTAGTGCCATCCACTGTTGAATATATAGCTTAATCATCTTTAGCTAAATTATTTGAACATTTTCATGTTTGTCTGTTTATCATGTTTCTACATAACCTGTATGTTTGGTAGAAAGGGAAAAGCTGTTTGTTACACTGCCCAGTGATAGTATGCTTCATTATTAGCAAAGCTTGGATTTTAGAAAAAAAAACTGTATAGCAGAAATTCATTAATTGTTTCAAAATATAAAAAATATTTTTTAATCTATTTACTTACATATACACCAATAAAATCATGCTTTTGTATAGTAAATATACACTTTTAAAATAGTACTGTTAAAAATTAAAGTATCATTTCCTTTCAATAGTTCAACAAATAAATAATTTGTTATTTGAAAAACATGTCTTTGTAAAAGACTTTCTAACAGTTTGCTGGATACAGAATTATTGTTGTTGTTTATTTATTTATTCATTTATTCATTTATTTATTTCAGCAACACTAATGTAGTTTCACTAAAAACAAATTTGGTCTTTGGAGTCACAAGAGGATATTGATAAATGGATTTCAGAAATGAAAATGTGAGTTTTGTTATTGCTTATCTATCTGGAATATTTGCCTGTAACAGCATTCCCATACTTTTCAGTAATAATAATGATGATGATTTTTAACATAGTAGATAAAATTTATTAACAAGCCAGAATTTCAGTGAAACTGTGCTATTCCTTTCACTTAAATGATAATGCTCATAAGAGAACTGTAACGAACACAGTGAATTACAACAAAATTTGCAGTATATTGCATATTTTCCACTGGTCCAGGACTATGCATGAATTTCATGTCTGTCTGATAGTTCTAAATTTTACCATGTGATGGTGATACCCACATCAGTAAGAAAGACTTGAAACAACAATGAATCCCTTTTCTGTCAGATGAAAGAAACAAAAAAGAGTTGACCATTAAACGGCAATAACTAATTTCTTTTTCCTAACGCTAATGATAAATTATATATTTACTTTAGTAACCATCATTATTAAAATATGTTTAGGTTTCCATGAAAAACCAATATTTTTTATTAATTATTCTGTACATTTATATAACATACACACGAATAAATAAACTGAAATACACTATAAGGGTTGATTCTCTTATTTAGAAATCAATTTTCTTTCTTTTATTATTATTATTATTATTATTATTATTATTATTATTATTATTAATATTTTTATTATATTAATCCTTTTCTTCAACATTTTTAATGAACACAGGAAATTCCTGAAATTTGAGAATATTAAGAAGAAAGAAATGGAAAAGTCAGAGAAACAGGAGAGAGGAGAAATTCTTGAAACTAAAGATTTTGGATAACAACACTTTATTAGTTTGCTAATACCTTTCTGTCTTGGCATTTATTTTTGAAGAAGGTATTTATTTTAATTTCTAAATAATAATAATAATAATAATGCATCATTTCCTGTAAAAGTAATAAATCTAAAAAAATAAATTAATAATTCTTTAACAGCATTAGAAAATATTAATAATAATTTAAATATGTCCTAAGCAATTGCATTAGTCCTTGTTAAAATGAGGGTGTCTCTGTTAATATAACTTTTTATTTGAGAAAGTGAAACACACTATTTCCATTGTTGTCCTGTAAACATACTGGAATAGTGAATGAACTTTTATAAGGCAATTTGTGATATTAAAATACATTAATGATGTTTTTGAATTGCCAAATAAAGATCAGACAAAAGACATAAAAAAATTTGTTGATTTTTGCTGAAACTGGAAGTAATCTCAGCTGACCATGATTACAAACACTGAAACTTTATTTTAAACTTTCAGTGCACAGTTTCTGGCTGTCCGTACATTGCCACTCCCAAACTTGTACAACTTCATTATCAACAGGTAAAGTCTTTTAATTTTTTTTTTCTTTGTGTATTCCTGTATATAGTTCTTGTGATGATGCTGACTAGTTTACAGAACATACACTTTAGAGATACTAAAACACAACATTTTATTTCATTTTGGTGTTCCTCAGATTCATCTTTACAATACAATACATTTCTGTAGTAAATTTCAGTTCAGTAAATATCAAGTCTGACATCACATTAGGTAAAAATTATGAAAAAAAAAAAAAAAAAAATAGAATCTGAAAAAACAAAAACAAATTGAAACTCTAATTGTAACTATATGTGATTACACTCAAGTCATTTTTAAGTGCAAATCTCAAGGTAAATAATATAATTTTATTAACTGTGCTCATTATTCTTTAAAAAATATGATGAAAATCTGTTTTTTTTACAGATAACTTTAGCTACATTTTTTCACAAGTTATGTATACTTGTTTTATGGTGTTTTCTCATAATTTTAAAGCATTGCATTTGGTTTCTATCAAAAGCTGAGTTACATCATTGTTTTTGAAACCAGTTAATGATGTCAAGTGGGATATGACTGTATTCAGAGATCATTTCCACTTCAGACTATTAAAGAGTGGCAATAGCATTCTCACAGAAAAACATGATAATCTTGTTATTATGTAATAAAATATTCACCTGTAGATTGACCACTTTTACTTTTCATTTACTAGTGCCATCCACTGTTGAATATATAGCTTAATCATCTTTAGCTAAATTATTTGAACATTTTCATGTTTGTCTGTTTATCATGTTTCTACATAACCTGTATGTTTGGTAGAAAGGGAAAAGCTGTTTGTTACACTGCCCAGTGATAGTATGCTTCATTATTAGCAAAGCTTGGATTTTAGAGAAAAAAAATGTATAGCAGAAATTCATTAATTGTTTCAAAATATAAAAAATATTTTTTAATCTATTTACTTACATATACACCAATAAAATCATGCTTTTGTATAGTAAATATACACTTTTAAAATAGTACTGTTAAAAGTTAAAGTATCATTTCCTTTCAATAGTTCAACAAATAAATAATTTGTTATTTGAAAAACATGTCTTTGTAAAAGACTTTCTAACAGTTTGCTGGATACAGAATTATTGTTGTTGTTTATTTATTTATTCATTTATTCATTTATTTATTTCAGCAACACTAATGTAGTTTCACTAAAAACAAATTTGGTCTTTGGAGTCACAAGAGGATATTGATAAATGGATTTCAGAAATGAAAATGTGAGTTTTGTTATTGCTTATCTATCTGGAATATTTGCCTGTAACAGCATTCCCATACTTTTCAGTAATAATAATGATGATGATTTTTAACATAGTAGATAAAATTTATTAACAAGCCAGAATTTCAGTGAAACTGTGCTATTCCTTTCACTTAAATGATAATGCTCATAAGAGAACTGTAACGAACACAGTGAATTACAACAAAATTTGCAGTATATTGCATATTTTCCACTGGTCCAGGACTATGCATGAATTTCATGTCTGTCTGATAGTTCTAAATTTTACCATGTGATGGTGATACCCACATCAGTAAGAAAGACTTGAAACAACAATGAATCCCTTTTCTGTCAGATGAAAGAAACAAAAAAAGAGTTGACCATTAAACGGCAATAACTAATTTCTTTTTCCTAACGCTAATGATAAATTATATATTTACTTTAGTAACCATCATTATTAAAATATGTTTAGGTTTCCATGAAAAACCAATATTTTTTATTAATTATTCTGTACATTTATATAACATACACACGAATAAATAAACTGAAATACACTATAAGGGTTGATTCTCTTATTTAGAAATCAATTTTCTTTCTGTTTATTATTATTATTATTATTATTAATATTTTTATTATATTAATCCTTTTCTTCAACATTTTTAATGAACACAGGAAATTCCTGAAATTTGAGAATATTAAGAAGAAAGAAATGGAAAAGTCAGAGAAACAGGAGAGAGGAGAAATTCTTGAAACTAAAGATTTTGGATAACAACACTTTATTAGTTTGCTAATACCTTTCTGTCTTGGCATTTATTTTTGAAGAAGGTATTTATTTCTAAATTAATAATAATAATGCATCATTTCCTGTAAAAGTAATAATCTAAAAATAAATTAAGAATTCTTGCTAACAGCATTAGAAAATATTAATAATAATTTAAATATGTCCTAAGCAATTGCATTAGTCCTTGTTAAAATGAGGGTGTCTCTGTTAATATAACTTTTTATTTGAGAAAGTGAAACACACTATTTCCATTGTTGTCCTGTAAACATACTGGAATAGTGAATGAACTTTTATAAGGCAATTTGTGATATTAAAATACATTAATGATGTTTTTGAATTGCCAAATAAAGATCAGACAAAGACATTAAAAAAATCTGTTGATTTTTGCTGAAACTGGAAGTAATCTCAGCTGACCATGATTACAAACACTGAAACTTTATTTTAAACTTTCAGTGCACAGTTTCTGGCTGTCCGTACATTGCCACTCCCAAACTTGTACAACTTCATTATCAACAGGAACATTTTTAAATTTCTTTTGTTTTTTCTTTGTGTATTCCTGTATATAGTTCTTGTGATGATGCTGACTAGTTTACAGAACATACACTTTAGAGATACTAAAACACAACATTTTATTTCATTTTGGTGTTCCTCAGATTCATCTTTACAATACAATACATTTCTGTAGTAAATTTCAGTTCAGTAAATATCAAGTCTGACATCACATTAGGTAAAAATTATGAAAAAAAAAAAAAAAAAAATAGAATCTGAAAAAACAAAAACAAATTGAAACTCTAATTGTAACTATATGTGATTACACTCAAGTCATTTTTAAGTGCAAATCTCAAGGTAAATAATATAATTTTATTAACTGTGCTCATTATTCTTTAAAAATATGATGAAAATCTGTTTTTACAGATAACTTTAGCTACATTTTTTCACAAGTTATGTATACTTGTTTTATGGTGTTTTCTCATAATTTTAAAGCATTGCATTTGGTTTCTATCAAAAGCTGAGTTACATCATTGTTTTTGAAACCAGTTAATGATGTCAAGTGGGATATGACTGTATTCAGAGATCATTTCCACTTCAGACTATTAAAGAGTGGCAATAGCATTCTCACAGAAAAACATGATAATCTTGTTATTATGTAATAAAATATTCACCTGTAGATTGACCACTTTTACTTTTCATTTACTAGTGCCATCCACTGTTGAATATATAGCTTAATCATCTTTAGCTAAATTATTTGAACATTTTCATGTTTGTCTGTTTATCATGTTTCTACATAACCTGTATGTTTGGTAGAAAGGGAAAAGCTGTTTGTTACACTGCCCAGTGATAGTATGCTTCATTATTAGCAAAGCTTGGATTTTAGAGAAAAAAAATGTATAGCAGAAATTCATTAATTGTTTCAAAATATAAAAAATATTTTTTAATCTATTTACTTACATATACACCAATAAAATCATGCTTTTGTATAGTAAATATACACTTTTAAAATAGTACTGTTAAAAATTAAAGTATCATTTCCTTTCAATAGTTCAACAAATAAATAATTTGTTATTTGAAAAACATGTCTTTGTAAAAGACTTTCTAACAGTTTGCTGGATACAGAATTATTGTTGTTGTTTATTTATTTATTCATTTATTCATTTATTTATTTCAGCAACACTAATGTAGTTTCACTAAAAACAAATTTGGTCTTTGGAGTCACAAGAGGATATTGATAAATGGATTTCAGAAATGAAAATGTGAGTTTTGTTATTGCTTATCTATCTGGAATATTTGCCTGTAACAGCATTCCCATACTTTTCAGTAATAATAATGATGATGATTTTTAACATAGTAGATAAAATTTATTAACAAGCCAGAATTTCAGTGAAACTGTGCTATTCCTTTGACTTAAATGATAATGCTCATAAGAGAACTGTAACGAACACAGTGAATTACAACAAAATTTGCAGTATATTGCATATTTTCCACTGGTCCAGGACTATGCATGAATTTCATGTCTGTCTGATAGTTCTAAATTTTACCATGTGATGGTGATACCCACATCAGTAAGAAAGACTTGAAACAACAATGAATCCCTTTTCTGTCAGATGAAAGAAACAAAAAAAGAGTTGACCATTAAACGGCAATAACTAATTTCTTTTTCCTAACGCTAATGATAAATTATATATTTACTTTAGTAACCATCATTATTAAAATATGTTTAGGTTTCCATGAAAAACCAATATTTTTTATTAATTATTCTGTACATTTATATAACATACACATGAATAAATAAACTGAAATACACTATAAGGGTTGATTCTCTTATTTAGAAATCAATTTTCTTTTTTTTTTTATTATTATTATTATTATTATTATTATTATTATTATTATTATTATTATTATTATTATTATTATTATTTTTATTATATTAATCCTTTTCTTCAACATTTTTAATGAACACAGGAAATTCCTGACATTTGAGAATATTAAGAAGAAAGAAATGGAAAAGTCAGAGAAACAGGAGAGAGGAGAAATTCTTGAAACTAAAGAGTTTGGATAACAACACTTTATTAGTTTGCTAATACCTTTCTGTCTTGGCATTTATTTTTGAAGAAGGTATTTATTTCTAAATAATAATAATAATAATAATAATGCATCATTTCCTGTAAAAGTAATAAACTAAAAATAAATTAATAATTAGCATTAGAAAATATTAATAATAATTTAAATATGTCCTAAGCAATTGCATTAGTCCTTGTTAAAATGAGGGTGTCTCTGTTAATATAACTTTTTATTTGAAAGTGAAAAACACTATTTCCATTGTTGTCCTGTAAACATACTGGAATAGTGAATGAACTTTTATAAGGCAATTTGTGATATTAAAATACATTAATGATGTTTTTGAATTGCCAAATAAAGATCAGACAAAAACATTTAAAAAATCTGTTGATTTTTGTTGAAACTGGAAATCACCTCAGCTGACCATGATTACAAACACTGAAACAATCACCAATGTAAATTTCCTATCTTTTAAGATACATGTTTTAATTATTAAAGTTAATAATATCTATGCCTTTTCATTTTTTATATTTAAATACAAATAACTGAAACATCTGCAAATGATAATAAGCAGAGAAAAATGCATTTATCTGACAAATATAGATTCATAAAACAAAAAATATCTTGATCTTACAAAAATTAATAAACTTAATATTTACTATTGGTGTTAAATATTTTTTATCTAGAAAGGGAATTTACATCATGGAGAAGGATGAATCGGCTGATACAGAAACCATTCTCATGCAGAGAAAACAGTCCAAGTTGTGAGAATTTTGTTTTTTTTTTTGTCTTAGTAATACAAGTTTTGTAACAATTGTTAATTAATTATAAAAATAGAGTAATAATAATCAATTGTTTACTGTTGTTTGTTAAATATTGTTTTTATTATTATTAACATTATTATCAGGATCATTATTATGCATTACTCACTAATGTAATTTATTAGTAACAAAGTATGTCAAAAATATCCAACAGCCCACTGTGTCTGAATACTGCAGTAACTAATACCAGTAAAATACACATTTTAATAATAACAGAAGTGTTAGTTATCTATTTAAGACTCTTTATTTATTATTTGTCTTATTATTTGATTTATTTATTTATTTATTTTTAGAATGCACATCTAGCTCTAATTGAAGCACTGATGTTGGCATACGCCAGTGAAGTTGTTTGAGTACAACATGTATCCAAGCCATCAGGTGTGTTGTTGTTATTATGGTTTATTTTATTTTAGACTTCCACTGAGCTTCCATTAGGCACTGAATACAAAATTATTTTCTGATTAAATAAAGTTTGCTGCCATTGCAAAAGACAAAAAATCTGAGCAGGTTAATTTGAGCTTGTTTTCTTGCATATTTCTCATTATTATTAACCTAATGAAGTCTAATGTAATTTAATATATGAAGTTGCAGTTTGGAAATAATATATGAAAGTTTACACATACAGAAACACACAAACACAAACACAAACACACAAACACACACACACACACACACAGATACATGAACACAATTTTTTGTAAATGAAATAACAAATCGGACGGTAACGTCAAAATTTAGAATATAATAAATTTAGTTTTCATAATTTGTTTTTAAAATAATCAGATGGTAATTCTCTCTCTCTCTCTCTCTCTCTCTCTCTCTCTCTCTCTCTCTCTCTCTCTCTCCCTCTCCCTCTCCCTCTCCCTCTCCTTATCCTCCTGCTTAAACTCTTTCCCTGTATCATTAATCAGTAATTGCCTTATTGTTATTTATTTATTTTTTAGATATATGTTTGAAAGATGTCTTAGGAATATCTAATTTTTTATATAATCTCATCAAAACATTCTGTAAATGGCATCTTCCCATCACGTTTTTCCACTTCTCTTAGGAGGATCTCCTGCACTCACGAGGCAGTATACAAGAAAACCTAATGGACTTTCTCGCAGAGCTGTTCTCGTTTGAAATGATAAAACTGACAGAGTCAGGACAGCTTCTGAATGATCAGGAATCATAAAGTAAGTTATGGTTCAGAATTTGAGTAAAAGAAAGTCCACAATTGTATTATATCTTTTATTATACAAATTAATGAAAAATTGTATTGGAAAAATTGGGATTTATAATATTCAGTTTTAGTGTATATATTGAGAGATGCCTTTACCTATTTAAATACAGTTTTTTATTATTTAAAGTAGATGATTTCAGATTTTGAAAGATCTTTATATAATGGTCAGTATTTCAGAAGGCTACTAATGAAGAAAGTTAATATTAAAGGAATATTTAAATGAGTGCATCTCATGTAAATTTTATGAAGATTCATTTCTTCAGAAAGCTTACATTGCAGGGTTTATTATTCTTTTTGTTAATTTTAATTCAGCATCTCGCTGTGGTTATGGGAGGTCAAGTGTAAGAAAACACTAAGTACCCATTAGCAATGCAACAAAATGTAGCTTTCACAAAACTGAGTCGAGATTCACCAGTACTAGAGAACTATACAAAAGAAAGTTTACTTCATAAGTATTTACTTAATTCATTTTGTTAAGTTTATAGTGATGGATAGAATGGCTCAGTGGTTAGAGTGCATAGCCAAGGTTGTTGGGTTCTAGGATCACACCTGCATGGAGGATGAATAAAGTTATTTACCAATCTAGCTGCTGATCCATTCCTGATATATCTAAGATCATGTCTATGTTTTCCTGTGGAAAGATGTATCTTAAAAGCAGATTTTTAGTTGGTTTAAAAAGGGTGTCACTTCATATTACAGAAACATGTTTTCCATTTCATTAGCTGTATTGTTACTTACCTTTTAAGATACAAAAGACTAGTGAGAATCATGTGGTGTATATTCTTAAATAAAATATTTCTTTTTTATTTTAGATTTGGTCTATTTTAGCAGAATTTCTATTTATCAATAATCAGGTTATTCTTTTAACAGGTACAGATTTGTTTTCAATTCAGAATTTACATTTATATTTTGGCGAACCTCTTTAGACTTTTATCATATTTAGCAGTATGTCTGTAAGCTTGCATGCACAATTGAAATCCAATAGCTGAAATATATTATTTCAACAAACATTCATTTGCATCAATAAATGGTATTGATATACATATATAATAGTAAATAATGTTACTAACAAAAACATATACAATTAAATTATCTGAGTTTTTACTTTTTCAGGCACATACCTCAAAACAGACATTTGTCATTACCTAAACATCAGAATGGCACAACTACAGACAGCAGAGCAGACAGAAGTTTCGAAAAAAAAAAAAAAAATGGTATAAAAACAGACACACATTAACTTTTCTGTTTAAATATCAACTTACATTCTTCTTAGATTTGTTTGGCAATGTATTCTCAGTACAAAGTAAGAAAAGCAGATTAAATCAAGAATAGTCTGTAATAATAAGTAAACTAAGTGCAGTATACAAACAGCCAGATAATTTAGTATACTTCCATATTTCCATACTTCCATTAGGATTGTTTTATTTCTCTTTAGCTTATATTTGTCCTGTGGGTAACCAAAACCATTTCTTGTTTTGTTTTGAATTTGCAAAAATACAGTTTACTTTATTTTGTTTGGATTTGAAAGTTTAAAAGTTGATTTTAGGTGATTAGTGGTGTGTTATTTGAATTTCTTGTAAACAATTGTTTAATTGGAAATTGTCAATTAAGAAATTGACAATGTGTACCATATAATTACAGGCCTGTGATTTGAATTTTTCTTAGAAGAATTATTACACGTTTTCAATATATCAGGTGTCTACTGGGAGTATTATTTGTCTTTCCTATTAAACAATAATTATTTCTATTACTGACATAGCAAATGAGCATTAGCAAATAATTTGAATCTCTCTCTCTCTCTCTCTCTCTCTCTCTCTCTCTCTCTCTCTCTCTCTCTCTCTCTCTCTCTCTCTCTCTGTGATCTCATCAAGGAATCTGTACTAATCTGGCAGGAACAGCAGCATCTGTAAAGTTGTTGTTGTTATAATAATAGCAGTAGTAGTATTAGTCACTGCCATTGTTCTAGTAGTGTAGTTGTTATAGCATTAGTGTTTGTACTATTAATGATAATAATACTTCTAATAGGTGAATGATCTTGTGATATTTTAACTTATGACGCTCTCTAGCTTTGTAATAGTTATGTATCTTGTGTGATTCATAATCAGAGACAACAAACCAGCTGTAGAACCGTGTGCTTATTAGTAATGACCCAGCAGCAGTGAAATCGCAAACTGAAGTTGTCCATCGTCCAGCTGGCAGTCCGTACCCACAGGCAATGACAAACAGTCAGAAAGTTTACCATCGACGGATTCTTCCCTTGACAAGCTGAACCACAGCCTGACCGAGCTGCAGGGAGAGATTTCATGACTGTCATTACAGCAGAAAGAGATACTCAGCATGCAGTCACCATATTTGTTCTTTCTCCCAAACAGCAGTCACCTCTGGCCGGTCACCCTGTCCACCATCAAATAGCACTGCCCTCTGGTGGACACGTTGGTCACGGAGAATCTTGAAACCCAGCAGCAGAACTGGCACAACAACAAACTCAACAGTTCTCACCAAAAGTACACACCAGTGTCATCAGCAGCAACACTCCACCAGTAGTTCAGACTCTGAGCTACTCTGATGCCTTCAAAACGCAATATGCTGCAGTGATCACCGGAGCTAGACATATGTTGCAAGGAGCAACAACAACAGTAACCCACTGAAGCTCAGATAGATGCACCTTGTGAAAATGGAAACAATGGTGAAGGTTTTCACACTAGCAGTGGAGGAATCAAAGGATTCTTGTTGCCATTTGGTGATGAATGAAGCATGCCAAAATGTTCAAACCAGTGCTCAGCAAAGACAGAGGGAAAAAGAACAGTTCATCTGCTCAAGTCAACAATTACTCTGTTTCTTCAACATCAATCAGACTGTCAGTCCACTGCTGTTCATCTCTGTAGGGACCCCTACTATCACTGTGTACAAGTCTGGAAAGGCTGATGACAATGAATCTCAATACTTCAGGAATAGGATATATTTTAGATGATTCTCCCTTTTATAAGCAACATATCTTTGCATCCTCTCTACACTGAAACATTCATACAGATAGGATTAGAAATATGCTTACAGTTACATGCAAAGTTCACTACACAAAAACACATAAGAAAATATGTATGTTAATGTAGAAATTAAACAAGATGTCCAAATCTAGATGGATATTAACAGATTGATACACAGATAGACAGACACAACTTAAATTATTCATTCTTATAGTGGTTGTTTTTGTTTTAAAATATTTTTACCACTATAAAAGTTGATGTAAATAGAATGAAACAAACAATTATACTTTCGCTCAAGCAGCAACTCTGCAAAAATTTTATAAACTCTTTTATAAAAGTACTCTACACTGAGAATTTAACTTACTTTCTAGTAGTGAGTTGGAAATTTTGTTTTTCTGTTCTTGTTACAATTTATAATGGTTTTTCTTTCAGATGAGGGGCAGTTATTTATTTATTATTATTATTATTATTATTATTATTATTATTATTATTTTATTTTATTATTATTATTATTATTATTTTAGGTTTTAATTTTTTTTAAAAGTTTATTACAACTTTATGTTTATAAATATTTCAGACCAGTGAACAGGAAATGATGTCAACGAAAGACAGACTGGTGGAAAGACAGATGAATGAAAGAGAAGAAAAGAAAAGAAGAACAGGAAGAACGAAGACTGGAAAACTAATAAAAAAATTTAAAGTAGTAAAAGAGAGAAAGAGTTCAGGGCTAAATATTTGAATTATACTGAATAATCAATGAGTAAAACTTTACCAAATTAGAAATTAAAATAGTTTGGTTATCAAGCATAGGTTTAAACTGCTTTCAGAAGCACAGCATTACATTTGAATCCATGTACGTTCAAAATATCGTGGTTTATCGAGACTAGCCTGGCCTGAAACCAAGGAGTGGTTTCCATTTCTATGAACCAAATTTCGAACAAAGAGAACACATTCAACGGAAAGAAATGCTTAAAATGAAAACAGATTGTTCATTTTCATTCTTGTGTTGATTATATTAAACTACATGAAAACAAACCTTTCTTTTTTTTTTTTTTTAAATTGGATATACTATTGCTGACAAATTGGTTATTCGTTGCAGTAATCTATATACAGTTTGTCACATCTGACACAGAATTCTGTGTAACTAACACTGCTGATAAAGTTGTTCTCTGAAACTTTTGAGAATGGGAGGATTCTCATGGACTGCTTCAAAGAGAATCCACATAGACTTTTACAAACACACACACACACATTTACACACATACACACACACATACAAATGCCTAATGATGTATATATATATATATATATGCAGCATATGCCTGTTATTGATGCCTCACTAAATTTTGTATACTACTACAACAATCACCTATGTTTTTGGTACCAGTCGTTTTTAATAACAAAGTAAGTAGAACAATAAAATAACACATCAGTGAGGTTCTTATTTTACTGTGATATTTAAAAAATGTCAGGAAAATTTACTCCAGATTTCATTAATAGCAAATTAAATATATATATATATATATATATATATATATATATACAAAATAGATTAATTGTTAATATCAAACGGATGGCTTTATCTACTGATATGCATATGGAACTGATTTAGATCTCTTTTAATAAAAACAGAAAGACACCAGATGAACAGACACTCGGTTCTGAGGAATAATTCCAGGCTGTCTTTTCTTGCCTTACATCACTGGTTCTCAACCTTTTTTGCTCCATGCTCCACCTCAACATCTAAAAAATGTTTATGTCCCCCCTTAGAGTTTTGTAAGTGTAATTACTGTAATATAAAGTAGAAATCCTTTAATTAAACAAAGTGTAAACAAACTGCTCGTTAGTGTTGTCAGATTCACGATAACTTGTAGACGAATTGTAACTGGAAGTTTGGTCGTGTTATATCAATTTCAAAATTGCACTCTTGTCTCAGATCGACACCTATATTTGATCCCCACTATTAGGATAGTTACATTTGGCTCCTTTGCCAAGCAAACGGTGGATAAAAAAAAATAAAAAAATAAAAATAAATAATAATAATAATAATTAAGTAATAATGTTAAATTCACAGTGTTAGTATATGTTTTGAAGTGATTGTATCGTACATTTAGCGACCAAATGTTGTCAGTGAAACAGAGTAACTATTAAAACAACAAACTTTATGTTTGCACATATATTTTAAAGTTTTTATTGATAATGTCATTTCGTATTCTTTTAAAGCTCGCGAACTTATTTCTCATCAAAAGAAAACAATGAAACTATTCACCTTGAGTTTGAGGTATTTTTGCGTTACGTTGTTATTATTATTATTATTATTATTATTATGACAATTTTTATTTATTATTATTATTATTATTATTATTATTATTATTATTATTATTATTATTATTATTATTTTAAACAAATGTCATCCTCCAATAAGTTTTAGCGAGTATAAATTTACTAAACACACTGAGTTGACCCTCCCCTCTGCCATACATGATCCAATGAGAAACGAGCATGCTTGTATTATTTTATTCCACGTGTGTAGAAGCCTAAACACTATCGTGGTAAAGAGATACAGTCTGTGTATGATCAATATCCGGAACGAACAGTTGGTGTAATACTCGAGCCTTTTCCAAAGCAAAATGGAATTTACAAAAATGCCTCAAGTGGATCAATTCTATGCGGAAGGCCGTGGGAACAGCTGAATTCATCGAAAATCAACTCGGATAAGAAATATTAGATTAACATCCAATATTAGTTCAAAACAAACGTGTTACAGCATTAAATATAAAATTACAAGGAATGTATTATTGACAGTTCTATTTACAAAACATACACGTGCAGTTATAAACGATTACATCAGTCAGCATACGTAACTCCGCCCCCAAAAGGGGTGTAACCCGATTGTTGCTCGGTTAGTTAAGCTAAAAAGAATGGCGGAAGAATCACGTAGAAAAAGGACTAAATTGTCCGATCTGTCGGTGAATTTCTGTCTGGAATTTTTAAGAGATACGGCTATATCTTTCAAAAGCCGTCAGCAGAGTTTCAAGTACTGCCGTGAAGGTTACATTCACTATATTAACATGTCTTGTAATGATGACAGCATCATTTTTATGTCACCTACTAGACCAAATAAGAGAATGTGTTTTTTGTGTTTTGTTGTTTTAAATACAAAATGTAGTGATCCAGTGGTGAACCAAGCATTTCACACTTTGAAATGAATTGGGCTGTGATTGTATTTATAAAATAAAATTAAAACAAAGTAATGGTAACAACAAAAATACTGAGTTAACAACATAATGTGGGTGATTTTTGTAGATTCCATGAGAAAACACCTGTCACTAACATCATAAGTTGTGTCCAAGACAACGAAAATGTTAGTTCTGCTTAATTTTACAAAATTAATCTTCCATTACATATTTTTTTAAAGTTCTTATAGTTAGTAGTTTTTATGAACTGCAGTTAGTCAAAAGAAAAATTACTTTCTGATAAAATTTTATTATGAATTTATTGCTTGTGAAATCTTTAAAATTCAAAGAAGTACATAAAGTTAAGCTAATTATCACCATTAGATGTTGTTGTTTTTTTTATTACATTAATTTAGTTGTTTATTTATTGATTTCTATTTATTGTTCTTATTTTTATTTACTTGATAAAATAATACTGAGTGAAAGCTTTAAAAGTGGAAGAAAGATCACTAAATTTATATTGAACTTCTCATTTGCACACTCCAGTTATTATTATTATTGTTGTTATAATAATAACAACAACAACAACATTATTATTATTATTATTATTATTATTATTATTATTATTATTATTATTTTTATACAGCCTGCATGCATCATAAGATATTTTTATTTTCTTGTCATACTTGATCATTGTGAAAGATCCTTTGCCAGTATCACATATAATGACACTGCTTTAATGATGCAGTGCTTTTACTGTGTTTAGACAATTTTATTAAATGTTATTATCATCTATGAACGAGATGAACTGGGGTTTTTTCTTAGATAATATGCACATGCTATCAAAGGAAACACTATTAAAGAAACACTTCAAGATGGAAATAATTGGTGTTTAAGTTGTCATGTTCAATATATAGAAGTAAAACAGTTTCTACTGATAGTTCGACATCTCATTCCAGATTCTGCCTTTATTTTTCTCTGGAGGTTTTTCAGAAGATTTTTGTTTTTCTTAGTTATCATTCTGCATAAATGTTCTCATATGATGAAATTTAATCTTGAAATAATTATATTAGGTATTTGACAAAAGCATTTACAGTTTTCATTTTGTTTGTTTTTTGTGGTTGTTATTTTGTAAAGAGTTGTTGTTCTTATTAATAACATTATTATTATTTAATTTCGTTTTCTTTTCATTTTTAAGTTGGTTATAGTAATGAAATTTGGTAGATTTGTTGTTTATTTCTTTAAAGTAAATAAATAAAATAATAATGTTTGTTTGTTTAATCTAGTTTTAATAATTTTAAATTTTTGTTTATTCATTGGTGATCAAATACTAACACGTATACAAACTAACTCGCACCGAGGCGTTGCCAGAGAGAGCGCGGACCTGTAGCAGGCGTCTTTCGTGACAGAACCTTAATTTTTGTTATTATTATTGTTGTTGTTATTGTCATCGCTGTCGTTGTTGTTTCATACTTGTTTCTTCCAAACAGAGGATACACCAGTTTTACTAAGTAATGTGTAAGAAATTAACGTAGTATCTGAAACTGAAAATGAAAAAAAAATTACGAGCTGATCAGGTCTACAAGGAAGGATTATGTGACATGATCATGTAACTTGGTAAGTCTAGCTGTGATTGGTGCTCGTACACGTATACAAACTTACTCGCACCGTGGCGTTGTCAGAGAGAGCGCGGACCTGTAGCAGGCGTGTTTCGTAACAGCACCTTAATTTTTAAAAACCGTAACCGGATTAGTAGTGTCTGAAAGTGGGTTCGTATAGTATGTTTATCATTTTTTAATTATTAATTTAATTGGCCGTTCAAATTGATTCGTCAATCAGCCGATCCATCCGTAGATCGATCAGCTGTTCAAGCAATCAATCCGGAAGTCAATACATTTATATAATTGTTGTTTGATTTCGTGTCAAAAAAAAAAAAAAAAAAAGTTTAAAGTTTGTGTTTTGTTTTGAGGATGTAATTTGTTACTGCAGCGAGGACGTTTGGTGCCAGGATGTGTTGGAGCGTGAACTCGATTTTTAGTTCCTCCAATGTATTGCGTAGTGCTTGTCTTTCCTTGGCAAAATTTGGACAGTGAAACAAGTAGTGTTTCATGGTTTCTGAGAGTCCACAACTGCAGTTGGGTGATGTGATGATGTTATCTTTGTATAGAATTGCGTTTAGGTTGGTTGAGTAACCAATTCTGGCTTTGGTGAGATTGTTGTTGTGTAGTTTGTTGGCGAGTGTGATTTTGAGTGTTTTGGCGAGTGGTTTGATGTTTAAGTGCCATTTGTTTTTCGTGTTGTTCCATTCGTTTTGCCATTGTTTGTCGTAATGTTTGGCAGCGATGGAGACAATTTCGTTTATTCCGTAATGTATGTCTGTGCAGATGTCTTCGTCTTTAATGTTGAGTGACTCTTTGGCGTAATGGTCGGCAAGTTCGTTGCCGATGATGCCGACGTGTGCTGGGAGCCACTCGATGGTAAGTTCTTTCTTGTTATGTTGTATTTCTTCGTGTAGTTGTTGTATTTTGCTGAGCAGGTCTGGTCTGCTTGAACTTCCGGATTGTATTGAGATCACGGAACTTAGACTGTCCGAGAAAATGACTGTGTGTTTGTTGTTGTTGTGTTTTACCCACAGCATGGCTCTGATGATGGCTACCAACTCGGCCGTGTATACCCGCGGACGTTGATTCTGAATTTTTAAATAATACAGTGGTATGTTCCCAAAACTGGCAGTCTCCAGATTAGGTAATCGGTGAGGTGTTCTAATCCGCTTCCAGAAATGGGAAAACTGGTGTGAGCAATTAAGGCCAAGTCAGACACATGGGGATAATGAGACGATTAACAAGATTATCCTTAATGAGCAGTGAAGAGCAGAGATCAGCCGGAATAGAGATTGCAAGAAAAATTAATGTTTGGAGACATGAAATTAATGTTATATCTCAGTAAAATCTGGAGATAGGAAATACTACCATAACAGAAGCACAAGCTCTTCCAGCTGGGACTGGAGTACGTCAAACTGTGGTATGCCTGTGTATGTACGTATTTATTTATAAGTATATATGTATGCTTGTGTATGTATCTAATTGTACATGCTTATCTAATGTATGTATAGATAGATGTGTATTCATTTGTATTCTAATTCGTATGTATTCACCACCATATCGAAATATTAAACTTTATTTGAAGGAAATCAAAAGTATATGAATTACTTGATAATGTGTTGTAAGAACCGCAAAAAATAATAAAACTCAGTTACAGTGAAAACAGCAAGTGTAACGTTGATGCTACTGTCATAGTGGCAGATTTAGTATATGAAGTTGAACAAGAAACAAAATAAAACACTAATTACTTTAAACAACAAACCTGCCTGGGATAAAGAAACATTGGTTAAATCCTGTCTCAGATTGACCTATGTTTCGGGTCGACACCTATATTTGATCCCCACTATTAGGTTAGTTACATTTGGCTCCCTTGCCAGGCAAACAGGGGATAAAAAAAATAATAATAATAAAATAATAAAATAATAATAATAATAATAATATTAAATTCACAGTTATAGTATATGTTTTAAAGTGATTGTATCGTACATCTAGCGACTAAACGTTGTTAGTAAAACAGAATAACTATTAAAATAACAAACTTTAAGTTTGCACGAATATTTTAAAGTTTTTATTGATAATGTCATTTCGTATTCTTTTAAAGCTCGCGAACTTATTTCTCATCAAAAGAAAACAATGAAACTATTCACCTTGGGTTTGCGGTATTTTTGCGTTACGTTGTTATTATTATTATTATTATTATTATTATGACAATTTTTATTTATTTTTCTATTATTATTATTTTATTATTATTTTTTTTTTCATCCAAATGTTATCCTCCAATAAGTTTTAGCGAGTATAAATTTACTAAACAGACTGAGTTGACCCTTGATCCAATGATAAACGAGCATGCTTGCATCATCTTTGTTCTGCGACGGACACGCCCGCTGACCTGTCAGAAAGCGTGCCCGTCGCAGACGTGCTTCACAACAGCTTGCTCTGATTAGCACGTTAATTTTTTTCCAATTCCAATTCCAATCATCTTTGTGCAGAAGCTTAAACACAAACGTGGTAAAGAGATAAAGTTACAGTCTGTGTATAATCAATATCCGGAAAGAATAGTTGGTGTAATACTCGTGCCTTTTCCAAAGCAAAATGGAATTTACAAAAATGCCTCAAGTGGATCAATCATATGCGGAAGGCCGTGGGAACAGCTGAATTCATCGAAAATCAACTCGGATACATGTGACTGCACAAAGGTAAGAAATTTGAAATTCTCCGACCATAGAATCGAACGTATTATTACTTCATTTGACCGGATATCGAACAATATAATTGTCGTTTACATTTCCTTAATTTATAATAAAATAACAAGAACAAAATAAATAATACTTTACTAGAAATATGTAGAAATACTATTTGATTAACATCCAGTGTTAGTTCAAAACAAACATGTTACAGCATTAAATATAAAATTACAAGGAATGTATTATTGAAAGTTATATTTACAAAACATGCACATGCATTTATAAACGATTACCTCAGTCAGTGTACGTAACTCCGCCCCCAGAAGGGATGTAACCCGATTGTTGCTCGGTTAGTTAAGCTAAAAACAATGGCTGAAGAAGCACGTAGAAAAAGAGCTAAATTGTCCGATCTGTCGGTGAATTTCTGTCTGGATTTTTTAAGAGATACGGCTATATCTTTCAAAAGCCGTCAGCAGAGTTTCAAGTACTGCCGTGAAGGTTACATTCACTATATTAACATGTTTTGTAATGAATACAGCATCGTTTTTATGTCACCGACTAGACCAAATAAGAGAATGTGTTTCTTGTGTTTTGTTGTTTTAAATACAAAATGTAGTGATCCAGTGGTGAACCAAGCATTGCACACTTTGAAATGAATTGGGCTGTGATTGTATTTATAAAATTAAATTAAAACAAAGTAATGTTAACAACAAAAATACTGAGTTAACAACATAATGTGGGTGATTTTTGTAGATTCCATGAGAAAACACCTGTCACTAACATCATAAGTTCTATCCAAGAGAAGGAAAATGTTAGTTGTGCTTAATTTTACAAAATTAATCTTCCATTACACGTTTTTTTAAAGTTCTTATAGTGAGTAGTTTTTATGAACTGCAGTTAGTCAAAAGAAAAATTACTTTCTGATAAAATTTTATTATGAATTTATTGCTTGTGAAATCTTTAAAATTCAAAGAAGTACATAAAGTTAAGCTAATTATCACCATTAGATGTTTTTTTTTTTATTATTACATTAATTTAGTTGTTTATTTATTTCTATTTATTGTTCTCATTTTTATTTACTTAACAAAATAATACTCAGTGAAAGCTTTAAAAGGGGAAGAAAGATCACTAAATTTATATTGAACTTCTCATTTGCACACTCCAGTTATTATTATTATTGTTGTTATAATAACAACAACAACAACATTATTATTATTATTATTATTATTATTATTATTATTATTATTATTATAATACAGCCTGCATGCATCATAAGAGATTTTTATTTCCTTGTCATACGTTATCATTGTGAAAGATTCTTTGCCAGTATCACATATAATGACACAGCTTTTAGACAATTTTATTAAATGTTATTATCATCTATGAACGAGATGAACTGTTGTTGTTTTTCCTAGATAATATGCACATGCTATCAAAGGAAACACTATTAAAGAAACACTTCAAGATGAAACAATTGGTGTTTAAGTTGTCATGTTCAATATGTAGAAGTAAAACAGTTTCTACTTACAGTTCGACATCTCATTCCAGATTCTGCCTTTGTTATTTTTCTCTGGGGGGTTTTCAGAAGATTTTTGTTTTTCTTAGTTATCATTCTGCATAAATGTTCTCATATGATGAAATATAATGTTGAAATAATTATATTAGGTATTTGACAAAAGCATTTACAGTTTTCATTTTCTTTGTTTTGTTGTTGTTATTGTGTAAAGAGTTGTTGTTCTTATTAATAGTATTATTATTATTTGATTTCTTTTTCTTTTCATTTTTAAGTTTGTTATAATAATGAAATTTGCTTGATTTGTTGTTTATTTCTTTAAAGTTAATAAATAAAATAATAATGTTTGTTTGTTTAATCTAGTTTTAATAATTTTAAAATTTTTTTATTCATTGGTGATCAAATACTAAAATAAAAGAAAAAAGTAATAATAGTAATAAATATTTATTAATATAAAGTGATGTTTATTCCCTGTACATACAGTTTCAACAAGTCAAGTGCAGATTGCTTATTTTAATGAGATATTTATTGTAAGTATACACCATGAGTATAATAAGTACATTATCTTTTCACATGACGCAAAATGTAAAAATTTCCATAGGGGAATCCCCTACGGAAAGACCTACCTCTGAAATAACTTCCTAAAAACGAATCCACGTAATTTCCATAACGTGACTGATAATCGATTACATCGTTGTTGTCATGGAAGACACTAATACAATTGGCTTGTTTGGAATTAAAATGCTTTAAAGAAAATAAATAAAATGAAATAAAATGATATAAAATGATAAAAAAAATAAAGATGTAAAGAAAATAAATAAAATGAAATAAAAAAATAAAAAAAAAATAAAATGAAAATAAATAAATTAATAAATAACACTAAATAAAACACTTTCGCTTTATTAAAATATTTATAACAATCATTTATATTGTTCTTGTTGTTATTATTGTTGTTGTTATTGTCATCGCTGTCGTTGTTGTTTCATACTTGTTTCTTTCTTCCAAAGCTTTAAAAGGGGAAGAAAGATCACTAAACTTATATTGAAATTCTCATTTGCACATTCCAGTTATTATTATTATTGTTGTTGTTTTAATAATAATAATATTATCATTATTATTATTTTTATATTAATATTATTATTATTATTATGATTATTATTATTATTATTATTATTATTATTTTTATACAGCCTGCATGCATCATAAGAGATTTTTATTTTCTTGTCATACTTTATCATTGAGAAAGATCCTTTGCCAGTATCACATATAATGACACTGCTTTAATGATGCAGTGCTTTTACTGTGTTTAGACAATTTTATTAAATGTTATTATCATCTATGAACGAGATGAACTGTTGTTTTTTTCTTAGATAATATGCACATGCTATCAAAGGAAACACTATTAAAGAAACACTTCAAGATGGAAACAATTGGTGTTTAAGTTGTCATGTTCAATATATAGAAGTAAAACAGTTTCTACTTATAGTTCGACATCTCATTCCAGTTTCTTCCTTTGTTATTTTTCTCTGGGGGGGTTTTCAGAAGATTTTTGTTTTTCTTAGTTATCATTCTGCATAAATGTTCTCATATGATGAAATATAATGTTGAAATAATTATATTAGGTATTTGACAAAAGCATTTATAGTTTTCATTTTCTTTGTTTTGTGGTTGTTATTTTGTAAAGAGTTGTTGTTCTTATTAATAACATTATTATTATTTAATTTCGTTTTCTTTTCATTTTTAAGTTGGTTATAGTAATGAAATTTGGTAGATTTGTTGTTTATTTCTTTAAAGTA
The DNA here is from genome assembly GCA_012295275.1 of Chrysomallon squamiferum. NCBI lineage: Eukaryota > Metazoa > Mollusca > Gastropoda > Neomphalida > Peltospiridae > Chrysomallon > Chrysomallon squamiferum. The sequence continues at coordinate 12,738,483 of CM022666.1, forward strand.
AATAAATAAAATAATAATGTTTGTTTGTTTAATCTAGTTTTAATAATTTTAAATGTTGTTTATTCATTGGTCATCAAATACTAACACGTATACAAACCAACTCGCACCGAGGCTTCGCCAGAGAGAGCGCGGACCTGTAGCAGGCGTGTTTCGTAACAGCACCTTAATTTTTTGTTATTATTGTTGTTGTTATTGTCATCGCCGTCGTTGTTGTTTCATACTTGTTTCTTTCTTCCAAACAGAGGATACACCAGTTTTACTAAGTAATGTGTAAGAAATCAACGTAGTAACTGAAACTGAAAAAAATGTACGTGCTGATCAGGTCTACAAGGACGGATTATGTGACATGATCGTGTGCTTGGTAAGTCTAGCTGTGATTGGTCCTCGTACACGTAACTCCCACCGAGGCGTTATCAGAGAGAGCGCGGACCTGTAGCAGGCGTGTTTCGTGACAGCACCTTAATTTTTAAATTATTTTTTTTTATCACTTACAGACTTATAAGCCGAAATTTAAAAAAAACAAGAAAAATGGAGCTAAAAATAATGAGAACTGTAGTTTGTTCCCTGTTGTTTCTCAACATACTTCTAGCGACTGTTTCGATTGCTTTGAAGGTTGTTATGTATCAAAACCGCGGATCACAGACACAGACAGAGCCTATATTGTGCGAAGAGAAGGTGAGTGCAGAAAACAAACTATTAAACGTTGTGTTAGTAACGGGGGCCTGAACAAGGTATTCGTTTTTAAATTTTATATTTCAATTAAGTGTAACTTTCTCAAGGTATAAAAGCGTTAGTTTGTGTCGTGACAGGAGGATTAATTTTTTGTTTTCTTTTGTAGGAAGGGTTACCTGCAAACGAAGAAAAATCAAACAGTAAATATTGCACTGGAAAGAGCGACTTCAAGGAGGTATTCCTCGTACGTTTTTTTCTTTTGTTTTTTCTTAAGTAGAGATACCTACATTACAGTTACTAATGTTCCTAATAAACAGATAAAATTACTATTTATAATAACAAGGTTTGTTATCATCACAAAAACAAGTAATTAATAAACATCAGAATTGTAATAATTAGACTAAAAACTGCATGCAACAACTACGCGTTTATTAAATTTTGTCCCGAATTGTGTCGCGTAGCATTATTGATGTGAAGCGTCACGTGACTCGTTTAGTGTCCTATGTTACTATTTCTCCGCCATAATGCTTACTTCCTACAGAATAAAGGTCTTTGTTTTGATGGTTTTGTGCATCAATATCTTTGGAAGAATTTTGTCTGTTGTTTTATTTATTTTACTGTCGACAAAACAACAAACGCCTGTAAACTATAATTGCGTATTATGTCAGGAAACTACTGCAGTGTTTTTACAAAAAGGAAGGAAATTAATCAAACAACTAAATGTATTGGAAAGTGCGATTTCAAGAAGTTTTTTTTATTTATAAATTGATAATAATAATAATAATAATAATAATAATAATAATAATGCATTATTTCCTGTAAAAATAATAAAATCTAAAAATAAAATAATATTAAATTACAAATAACATTAGAAAATAATAATAATTTAAATATGTACTAAGCAATAGCTTTAGGCTTGGGCGTTTCGTTAGAAATATTAATATAACATTTTATTTTGGTATGATTTATTTTGTACAGCAATGTGTAAAAAGGTCTACATACAAACATTAAAATACCACGAGAGCGCGAGAAAGTGAAAAACACTATTTCCATTGTTGTCCTGTAAACATACTGGAATAGCGAATGAAAGGCAATTTGTGATAGTAAACTACCGTGCACGTTAATGATGATTTTGAATTGCCAAACAAATTTTAAGACCATTTTTTTTAAAACTCTGTTAATTTTTTTGTTGAAACTGGATGCATCAGCCGAACATGAATACAAACACTGAAACACAATCACCAGTGTAAATAACGTTCAAGTTTATATTTATTTTTAAATTAAAAAACAGTACCGATTATTACAATATATAAATAAATAAAATAGTTTAGTTTTATTCCTCAACATAATTTAGCATTTGAAAAAATCATATGCCTATACCATTGCGAGATACAGTGTCGTAGATGATTTTAAACGGTAACTGTAAGGTTACAAATATTGCACAGAATATAGACTCGGATAATCCCTGCAAAATATATTGTCACATTTTTCTAATTTTCATTTGTACTGTTTCCTTCCAAGGCTTCTCTGCACCTGTTACTAAATGTTTTAAACATGTTTTTTTTCATATTAACAATTAAATGTTAACATTCCTTTGAAATTTATAGATTTTATTAAAAGAGAAACCTTCTTTTCTTATTTATACATTTTTATTAAATGTTTAAGACTTAGTTACTAAATGTTAGTTCTTTTTAATTTTACTTTTTTTTTTAATTAAATGTCTACCTTTTTAAAGTTCTTTTATTAAGTTGTTTTTAAATGTTAACATTTTTTTTTTTTAAAATTTTTATTAAATATCTACCTTCCTTCCTTCTTTGTATCTTGTTATTAAATCTTTTATCTTTCTTCCTTCTTTATACCCAGTTATTAAATATTTTCTTTCCTTCCTTCTTTAGATGTTTTTATGTTTGTTCTTTTCTTCTTGACATCCTTACTGTCACAAGTTAACCTTAATTTCAGTATAGATATTACAGATAGTGTCCTATTTTTGAAAATCATAAAC
>CM022666.1:12746156-12765405 GCA_012295275.1 Chrysomallon squamiferum
TATCATAGTGGGGAAAAATGCCTCGCCTGGACATGCCATCAACAAATTAAAATAAAATATATTTAACTATAGCAACCAAAGTTATAAAGCAACCAAAGTCGTCAAGTTACAATCCATCCAATCTAACAACAGACAGATAATTAATTAAAATACATAATGATATCAGCCGGCTCCAATTAATGGGTAGGCACCGATTAAGGACATATGTAGAAAAAGATGTCTTATCCCAGTAAATTGATTACGGCAATAATCTTGACAACAATTAAAATACCTAAATACATTAATACGTAACGACATGAGCCGAGTGCTGTAAAATAACGCACAGACCAGTGTCCAGTTACAACGCACCTGGCTGACCAGGAATAAACACTTCGGAACTCGGCTCATCTCTCTTTCGTTTTTGTATTTATTACATGTCGTTGGTGCCACAGGATCACGCGCAATATGTACTTTATTGATCTAATATTACAAAACGTTAGTAACTACATGTACAGTCATAAACGTAATATGCATTGAAACAATATATACACAATTTAACTAATGCAGTTATTTACTGTTACCTGTGTATACAGCCATTATGCTTAATTATGTATGAATCGATTTTATTTACACATCTGAGATCATAAATAGCTGAATACCGAAACCATTATAAATACACTTACACCGAGCTCTCTCTCTCTCTCTCTCTCTCTCTCTCTCTCTCTCTCTCTCTCTCTCTCTCTCTCTCTCTCTCTCTCTCTCTCTCTCTCTCTCTCTCTCTCTCTCTCTCTCTCTCTCTCTCTCTCTCTCTCTCATCTTCAGTATTGAGCAGCAAAAAGGCATGCTAGGAAGCAAGGCTGCTTTGGTCTGAAGGTTTAAAGAAAAAAACAATGAAGTTACGGTAATAACTGGTTTCCAAGTGTTTAGCTGGAGGACCGGACTAAAATCCATCGCGTGCCAGATGTACCCCGCAGGCCAAGGGTATCCGACACCTGATAAATCAGCTACTGTTCAAGCTGTCGAGATCAGCGTGTCAGTTCATTTGATATCTGTGACTCAATCAGTAAATTCAACTCGAGGAATTCAACAAGCCCTCGGCAAATATCATTACTTGTATCTGTACTGTATTTTAAAGATACCATCATATCTATAATACGTAATATATAGTTGACTAAAGAAAACATATTGACGATAAACCCACCCATCTGTAAGTTTCAAATATATCTGTGTAAGCATTTATGTGTGTGTGTGTGTTTTGCATGTTTCCACAATGAATAGATATGTATGTCTGTACGTGAATGTATCTGACACGTATGAAAGATAAAAAATATATATAATTTAATTTTCTTCACTATCATTCTACCATCAACATTTTATTTTGTTTGTCATGAAACAAATTTCAGACAGAAAGTTTTCACTTCAATGGTTGTTACTCCCTTGATACCCTGTATTTTCTCGTGTTTTTCATTATAATTTTTTTTAGAAAGAAAAATACCCAGAAAACAGTAAAAATCGTTAAAGAAATACAGTTAAATCACAATATATGTACAGCTGTACGTAACACAGAATAAAAAACCAATCTTCTTGTCTTGTATAAAGAAAATGTGATTAACAGTTTTTATAACTAATTCAAAATTAAGGCTTGTCAGCTGTTGGGTGCTATAGCTAATAAGTTCTGTTCTTTTTTATTCAACTGTTTTCTGATCTCGGATGCCTGAACAACAGTGATATATGATAACATTGTACTAAAATAACCATTGTATAATGAATGCTTATGTTGCTTTTAATAACTAAAATTTTATTAAAATACAGGCATTTGTCGAGAATAAAACAAGTAAACAAACTGGAGGAAAGAAGATTTTAAAAAAAATATTATGTATGTATAATACCTTTGATATCTTGGCCCTCTTCCAGAACACTGCATAGCTGAATGGCTCCCTCTGAGAAAAGTTGCCAACCCCTGATACGATTACATTGTCCTAAAATAATCATTGTGTAATCAATGCCTATGTTGTTTTTAATAAACACACACACACACACACACAGACGATCACACACACGCACGCTCGCACACACACACACACACACTGATATCTTTACATCGCTTTCAATTCTGTCTTCAATATTGAACACCAAAAAGGGATCCTGTGAAGCAAGACTGCTTTGGTCTGGTGGTTTAAAGAAAAAACAAAGACATTAACATAAAATTCGGTGTCCAAGTCTTCAACCGGACTAAAATATTTTCAAGCAACTGTTCAAGCTATTTATTTTATTGTCGAGAGCAATGGCAGTTCATTTGATATCTGACTCAGTCAGTAAATACAAAAGACTGAAATTTAAAGCTTGTGTTCCCTCCTCATTTTAAATACACCATCATATTTATAATACATAATATACTTGAGTAAAGAAAAAACAGAAAATAAACCCACCCATCTGTAAGTTTAAAATATATCTATCTGTACATTATATATATCAGTATGTGTTTGTATGTGTATGTGTGTGTGTGTGTGTGTTTGTGTCAATAAACAATCAATCTGAAATCACTTTTATCTTTATTTGTATGTATACATATGTGTATATGTGATATCTGTGTAGATATGCAAGTCATGTATTTATATGTATGTGTGTCTGACATAACATTTATACTATGGAATATAAAACAACTTTGCACTGGTAAGATATGTAGTACTCTGGTGTAAGTGTTTGTTTCATTCAATCTCATATGCAGATTTAAAGCATACATAAGAGAGAACAATTTAATTAACAATGCATAATGGTTACTTATGCTGCTTTTTATAACCACACACACCGATCTCTCTCATATCCTGCAATCACTTTGAGGACTTTGTGATAAGATATGATGACTTGTCATATATATTATTTTGATAAACTTTCTCTCTCTCTCTCTCTCTCTCTCTCTCTCTCTCTCTCTCTCTCTCTCTCTCTCTCTCTCTCTCTCTCTCTCTCTCTCTCTCTCTCTCTCTCTCTCTCTCTCTCTCTCACCCAGTGTTTTTGCTTTGTATACGGAAAATTTGAACAACAGTATTTGATGACTAATTCAAAAGTAACGCCTGTCATCTTAAGCAAATGTGTTTTCTTCTTTTTGTATTCAACTGTTTCTTGATCTCAGATGCTCGGAAAGATGAAGTTTGGTTTTATTATAGAACATTTTTATTATCCTTATTTCCTTTTCCTTTACCTTTCTTCTTCTTCTTCGTCTTCTTCTTCTTCTTCTTCTTCTTATTATTATTATATTTTTTTATCTTTTTAAATATTTTATTTACTTTCTGGGTTTTTAACTTGTTTTATTCTCGACAAAATGCTTGTATAACAACATAAACATTCTTAGCGCAAAGATTATAATGTTAAATTGGAACGTGACCAAAACAACGTTATCATGCAGTAGCTATTTAAATGTCAAGCTGTTTTTCTATTCCCGAGTAACGTAGTTTGATTAGGAAATTAATACTGAATCTAGACAAATTTCCGAGAATTGTTATTCGTGTATTTCCCAGTAATTTCTGATGTCATTACACTACTTTTTTCTTTTTCATTTTCCTGGTTACGTTTTCTTTATATTGCTAATAAATTTGTTTAGTTCTGACTAAGTCTTCCGACTGTTCAATAACGTTTTTGTAACTCAACAAGAACCTAGTAGTTATTGCATTTTGGAGAAGCATGCAGTACAAGCTTGAAATATTGACGATCATGTTTTACTGCATTTCCCAGAAAGCGTAGTTTAAATGAGATTAGCTGTCCAGACTCGCTGTCATTTTGGTTTACTTGTTGTAACCTGTAAATAAGTAAATTTAAAACTCACACCAGAGGAATCGAACAAGTGCAAGAAAGGTTTATTATATCTTATATATGCATGTATGAACGTGTGTGTGCAAGTTTAACTGAATCTCTATGTACTTTGTTTATCGAAATAAATATGGTTATATTTTTTATCAGTGCCCGTAAAGATACATATTTGTGAAGTCATCATATCTTGCCACAAAGTCGATAAAGTCATTGCAAATTCTTTTGATTTGGCATCTAAAATTTAAGATATATGATAAAATTGTACTAAAATAACCATTGTATAATGAATGCTTATGTTGTTTTTAATAACTAAAACTTTATAACAATACAAACATTTGTCGAGAATGACAAACTGAAAGAAGGAAAATAATATTTTAATATTATATGTATAATACATTTGATGTCTCGGCAGTCTTCCAGAACACCGCAGAGCTGAATGACTCTCTCTCTGCAAAAGAAGACAAAGACATTGTGTCCGAGTCTTCAGTTGGCGGGCCGGACTAAAATATTTTGCCGACACCTGATATATCAGCTACTGTTCAAGCTATTTATTTTATTGTCGAGAACAATGTCGTTCATTTGATGTCTGACTAAGTCAGTAAATAAAAAAGACTGGAATTTAAAGCTTGTGTTTGTATTGCATTTTAAACACACGATCATATCTATAATACATAATATACTTGAGTAAAGAAAAAACAGAAAATAAACCCACCCATCTGTAAGTTTAAAATATATCTGTCTGTACATTATATATCAGTATGTGTGTTGTGTGTATGTTTGTGTGTGTGTGTGTTTGTGTGTGGTTGTGGGTGTGTTTGTGTCAAGAAACAATCAATCTCAAATCACTTTTATCTTTATTTGTATGTATACATATGGGTATATGTGATATCTGTGTAGATATGCAAGTCATGAATCTCTCTCATATCCTGCAATCACTTTGAGGACTTTGTGATAAGATATGATGACTTGTCATATATATTATTTTGATAAACTTTCTCTCTCTCTCTCTCTCTCTCTCTCTCTCTCTCTCTCTCTCTCTCTCTCTCTCTCTCTCTCTCTCTCTCTCTCTCATTATCCTCCTCCTTAAACTCTTTCCCTGTATTATTAAATATTAATTGCCTCATTGTTATTTATTTACTTTTTAGATATATGTTTGAAAGATGGTTTAGGAATAGCTAATTTTTTATATAATCTCATCAAAACATTCTGTAAATGGCATCTTCCCATCACGTTTTTCCACTTCTCTTAGGAGGATCTGCTGTACTCACGAGGCTGTATACAAGAAAACCTAATGGACTTTCTCGCAGAGCTGTTCTCGTTTGAAATGATAAAACTGTCAGAGTCAGGACAGCTTCTGAATGATCAGGAAGCAGAAAGTAAGTTATGGTTCAGACTTTGAGTAAAAGAAAGACCACAATTGTATTATATCTTTTATTATACAAATTAATGAAAAATGTATTGGAAAAATTGGGAATTATAATATTCAATTTTAGTGTCTATATTGAGAGATGCCTTTGCCTATGTAAATACGTTTTTATTATTTAAAGTAGATGATTTCAGATTTTGAAAGATCTTTATATAATGGTCAGTATTTCAGAAGGCTACTAATAAAGAAAGTTAATATTAAAGGAATATTTAAATGAGTGCATCTCAGTTAAATTTTATGAAGATTGATTTCTTCAGAAAGCTTACATTGCAGGGTTTATTATTCTTTTTGTTAATTTTAATTCAGCATCTCGCTGTGGTTATGGGAGGTCAAGTGTAAGAAAACACTAAGTACCCATTAGCAATGCAACAAAATGTAGCTTTCACAAAACTGAGTCGAGATTCACCAGTACTAGAGAACTATACAAAAGAAAGTTTACTTCATAAGTATTTACTCAATTCCTTTTGTTAAGTTTATAGTGATGGATAGAATGGCTCAGTGGTTAGAGTGCATAGCCAAGGTTGTTGGGTTCTAGGATGACACCTGCATGGAGGATGAATAAAGTTATTTACCAATCTAGCCGCTGATCCATTCCTGATATATCTAAGATCATGTCTATGTGGAAAGATGTATCTTAAAAGCAGATTTTTAGTTGATTTAAAAAGGGTGTCACTTCATATTACAGAAACATGTTTTCCATTTCATTAGCTGTATTGTTACTTACCTTTTAAGATACAAAAGACAAGTGAGAATCATGTGGTGTATGTTCTTAAATAAAATATTTCTTTTTTATTTTAGATTTCAATTCAATTATCTGATTTTTTACTTTTTCAGGCAGATACCTCAAAATAGACATTTGTCAGTACCTTAACATCAGAATGGCACAACCACAGACACCAGAACAGACAGAAGTTTCGAAAAAAAAAAAAAAATGGTATAAAAAGAGACACACATTAACTTTTCTGTTTAAATATCAACTTACATTCTTCTTAGATTTGTTTTGGCAATGTATTCTCAGTACAAAGTAAGAAAAGCAGATTAAATCAAGAATAGTCTGTAATAATAAGTAAAGTAAGTGCAGTATAGAAACAGCCAGACAATTTACTATACTTCCACATTTCCATACTTCCATTAGGATTGTTTTATTTCTCTTTAGCTTATATTTGTCTTGTGGGTAACCAGAACCATTTCTTGTTTTGTTCTGAATTTGCAAAAATACAGTTTACTTTATTTTGTTTGGATTTGAAAGTTTAAAAGATGATTTTAGGTGATTAGTGGTGTGTTATTTGAATTTCTTGTAAACAATTGTTTAATTGGAAATTGTCAGTTAAGAAATTGTCAATGCGTACCATACAATTACAGGCCTGTGATTTGAATTTTTCTTAGAAGAATTATTACACGTTTTCAATATATCAGGTGTCTTCTGGGAGTATTATTTGTATTTCCTATTAAACAATAATTATTTCTATTACTGATATAGCACATGAGCACTAGCAAATAATTTGAATCTCTCTCTCTCTCTCTCTCTCTCTCTCTCTCTCTCTCTCTCTCTCTCTCTCTCTCTCTCTCTCTCTCTCTCTCTCTCTCTCTCTCTCTGTGATCTCATCAAGGAATCTATACTAATCTGGCAGGACCTGCAGCATCTGTAAAGGTTGTTGCTGTTATAATAATAGCAGTAGTAGTATTAGTCACTGCCATTGTTCTAGTAGTGTAGTTGTTATAGCATTAGTGTTTGTACTATTAATGATAATAATACTTCTAATAGGTGAATGATCTTGTGATATTATAACTTATGACGCTCTCTAGCTTTGTAATAGTTATGTATCTTGTGTGATTCATAATCAGAGACAACAAACCAGCTGTAGAACCGTGTGCTTATTAGTAATGGCCCAGCAGCAGTGACATCTCAAACTGAAGTTGTCCATCGTCCAGCTGGCAGTCCGTACCCACAGGCAATGACAAACAGTCAGAAAGTTTACCATCGATGGATTCTTCCCTTGAAAAACTGAACCACAGCCTGACCGAGCTGCAGGGAGAGATTTCATGACTATCATTACAGCAGAAAGAGATACTCAGCATGCAGTCACCACAGGGAACCCCGCCATATTTGTACCTTCTCCCAAACAGCAGTCACCTCTGGCCGGTCACCCTGTCCACCATCAAATAGCACTGCCCTCTGGTGGACACGTTGGTCACATAGAATCTTGAAACCCAGCAGCAGAACTGGCACAACAACAAACTCAACACTTCTCACCAAAAGTACCCACCAGTGTCATCAGCAGACACACTCCACCAGTAGTTCAGACTCTGAGCTACTCCGATGCCTTCAAAACGCAATCTGCTGCAGTGATCACCAGAGCTAGAGATATGTTGCAAGAAGCAACAACAGTAACCCACTGCAGCTCAGATAGATGCATCTTCTGAAAATGGAAAGAATGGTGAAAGTTTTCACACTAGCAGTGGAGGAATCAAAGGATTCTTTGTGCCATTTGGTGATGAATGAAGCATGCCAAAATGTTTAAAACCAGTGCTCAGCAAAGACAGAGGGAAAAAGAACAGTACATCTGCTCAAGTCAACAATTACTCTGTTTCTTCAACATCAATCAGATTGTCAGTCCACTGCTGTTCATCTCTGTAGGGACCCCTACTATCACTGTGTACAAGTCTTGAAAGGCTGATGACAGTGAATCTCAATACTTCAGGAATAGGATATGTTTCAGATGATTCTCCCTTTTATAAGCAACATATCTTTGCATCCTCTCTGCACTGAAACATTTATACAGATAGGATTAGAAATATGCTTACAGTTACATGCAAAGTTCACTACACAAAAATACATACAAAATATGTATGTTAATGTAGAAATTAAACAAGATATCCAAATCTAGATGGATGTTAACAGATTGATACACAGATAGACAGACACAACTTAAATTATTCATTCTTATAGTGGTTTTTGTTTTACAGTATTTATACCACTATAAAAGTTGATATAAATAGAATGAAACAAACAATTATACTTTCGCTCAAGCTGCAACTGTGCAAACATTTTATAAACTCTCCTATAAAAGTACTCCACACTGAGAATTTAACTTCCTTTCTAGTAGTGAGTTGGAAATTTTGTTTCTCTGTTCTTGTTATAATTTATAATGGTTTTCCTTTCAGATGAGGGGCAGTTATTTTTCATTATTATTATTATTATTATTATTATTATTATTTTAGGTTTTAATTTTTTTTAAAGGTTACTCTTACAACATTATGTTTATAAATATTTCAGACCAGTGAACAGGAAATGATGTCAACGAAAGACAGACTGATGGAAAGACAGATGAAGAGAAAAGAAGAAGAGGAAAGACGAAGACTGGAAAAATAATAGAATTAATGGAACAGAGAAAAAGAGAGAGAGGTAAATGATAAATAAAAAATATTATGAAGAGTAGTAGTAAAATACTTGATTGTAGTTCACTGTCATGTTCAGGGCTAAATATTCACTGGAAATATTTCCAGTATTCTATTATACTGAATAATCAATGAGTAAAACTTTACCAAATTAGAAATTAAAATAGTTTGCTTATCATGCATAGGTTTAAACTGCTTTCAAAAGCACAGCATTACATTCGAATCCATGTACGTTCAAAATATCGTGGTTTATCGAGACTAGCCTGGCCTGAAACCAGTGAGTGGTTTCCATTTCTAATGAACCATATTTCGAACAAAGAGAACACATTCAACGAAAAGAAATGCTTAAAATAAAAACAGATTGTTCATTTTAATTCTTGTGTTGATTATATTAAATTAAATGAAAACAAAGCTTTCTCTTTTTTTGTTTTAAAATTGGATATACTATTGCTGACAAATTGGTTATTCATTCCAGTAATCTATATACAGTTTGTCACATCTGACACAGAATTCTGTGTAACTAACACTGCTGATAAAGTTGTTCTCTGAAACTTTTGAGAATGGGAGGATTCTCATGGACTGGTTCCAAGAGAATCCACATAGACTTTTACACACACACACACACACATATATATGCCTAATGATGTATATATATATATCTATATATATGCAGCATATGCCTGTTATTGATGCCTCACTAAATTTTGTATACTACTACAACAATCACCTATATTTTTGGTACCAGTCGTTTTTAATAACAAAGTAAATAGAACAATAAAATAACACATCAGTGAGGTTCTTATTTTATTGTGATATTTAAAAAATGTCAGGAGAATTCACTCCAGATTTCATTAATAGCAAATTATATATATATATATATACAAAATAGATTAATTGTTAATATCAAACGGATGGCTTTATCTACTGATATGCATATGGAACTGATTTAGATCAGTTTTAATAAAAAACAGAAAGACACCAGATGAACAGACACTCGGTTCTGAGGAATAATTCCAGGCTGTCTTTTGTTGCCTTACATCACTGGTTCCCAACATTTTTGCTCCATGCCCCACCTCAGCATCTAAAAAATGTTTATGTCCCCCCTTAGAGTTTTGTAAAAGTGCAATTACTGTAATATAAAGTAGAAATCCTTTAACTGACAAAACAAAGTGTAAACAAACTGCTCATTAGTGTTGTCAGATACACGATAACTTGTAGACGAAGTGTAACTGGAAGTTTGGTCGTGTTATATCAATTTCAAAATTGCACTCTTGTCTCAGATCGACATCTATATTTGAGGATATTAGGATAGTTTGCCTCCCTTGCCAGGCAAACGGTGGAAAAAAAATAAAAAATAAAATAAAATAATAATAATAATAATAATAATAATTAAGTAATAATGTTAAATTCACAGTGTTAGTATATATATGTGATTAAATCTAGCGACCAAATGTTGTCAGTAAAACAGAATAACTATTAAAAGAACAAACTTTATGTTTGCATAAATATTTTAAAGTTTTTATTCATAATGTCATTTTGTATTCTTTTAATGCTCGCGAACTTATTTCTCATCAAAAGAAAACAATGAAACTATTCAGCTTGGGTTTGAGGTATTTTTGCATTACGTTGTTATTATTATTATTATTATTATAATTTTTATTTTTATTTTTATTTATTATTATTATTATTATGATTTTATTTTTTAAACAAATGTCATCCTCCAATAAGTTTTAGCGAGTATAAATTTAGTAAACAGACTGAGTTGACACTTCCACCATACACGATCCAATGACAAACGAGCATGTTTGCATTATCTTTTCCAACGGATGCAGAAACTTAAACACTATCGTGGTAAAGAGAAAAAGTTACAGTCTGTGTATGATCAATATCCGGAACGAATAGTTGGTGTAATACTCGTGCCTTTTCCAAAGCAAAATGGAATTTACAAAAATGCCTCAAGTGGATCAGTTATATGCGGAAGGCCACGGGAACAGCTGAATTCATCGAAAATCAACTGGATTCACGTGAAAATAAAAATTAAAAAACTCCGACATAGAAAGAAACGTATTATTTCTTCGTTTGACCGGTTATCGAACAAATAACTGTCGTTTTAAATAACATCCAATAACAACATTAGTTCAAAATTTAATATTAGTTCAAAACAAATGTGTTACGGCATTAAATATAAAATTACAAGTAATGTATTATTGAAAGTTCTATTTATAAAACATACACGTTATAAACGATTACGTAAGCATACGTAACTCCGCCCCAAAAAGGGGTGTAACCCGATTGTTGCTCGGTTAGTCAAGCTTAAAACAATGGAAGAATCACGTAGAAAAAGGGCTAAATTGTCCGATCTGTCGGTGAATTTCTGTCTGGATTTTTTAAGAGATACAGCTAAAGCATTTAGTTTTCATTTTGTTTGTTTTGTTGTTATTTTGTAAAGAGTTGTTCTTATTAATAACATTATTATTTAATTTTTTTTCTTTTCATTTTTAAGTTGGTTATAGTAATGCAATTCGGTAGATTTGTTGTTTATTTCTGTAAAGTAAATAAATAAAATAATAATGTTTCTTTTTTTAATCTAGTTTTAATCATTTTAAAATTTGTTTATTCATTGGTGATCAAATACTAAAATAAAATAAAAGTAATAATAGTAATAAATATTTATTAATATAAAGTGATGTTTCTTCCCTGTACATACAGTTTCAACAAGTCAAGCGCAGATTGCTTATTTTAATGAGATATTTATTGTAAGTATACACCATGGATATAATAATAAGTGGTATATCTTTTCACATGACGCAAAATGTTAAAAATAACGGTTAGAATTTCCAAAGGGGAATCACCTTCTGAAATAGCTTCCTAAAAACGAACCCACGTAATTTCCATCACGTGACTAATAATCGATTATATCGTTGTGGTCATGTAATACAGTTGGCTTCTTTGGAATTAAAATGCTTTAAAGAAAATACATAAAATGAAATAAAATAATTAAAAAAATAAAGATGTAAAGAAAATAAATAAATTAATAAATAATACTAAATAAAACACTTTCGCTTTATTAAAATGTTTATAACAATCATTTATATTGTTGTTGTTATTGTCATCGCCGTCGTTGTTGTTTCATACTTGTTTCTTTCTTCCAAACAGAGGATACACCAGTTTTACTAAGTAATGTGTAAGAAATTAACGTAGTAACTGAAACTGAAAAAAATGTACGTGCTGATCAGGTCTACGAGGACGGATTATGTGACATGATCGTGTGCTTGGTAAGTCTAGCTGTGATTGGTCCTCGTACACGTATAAAACTAACTCCCACCGAGGCGTTGTCAGAGAGAGCGCGGACCTGTAGCAGGCGTGTTTCGTGACAGCACCTTAATTTTTAAATTATTTTTTTTATCACTTACAGATTTATAAGCCGAAATTTAAAAAAACAAAAAAAAAAAACAAAAAACAAAATGGAGCTAAAAATAATGAGAACTGTAGTTTGTGCCCTGTTGTTTCTCAACATACTTCTAGCGACTGTTTCGATTGCTTTGAAGGTTGTTATGTATCAAAACCGCGGATCACACACACAGACAGAGCCTATATTGTGCGAAGAGAAGAAGGTGAGTGCAGAAAACAAACTATTAAACGTTGTGTTAGTAACGGGGGCCTGAACAAGGTTTTCGTTTTTAAATTTTATATTTCAATTAAGTGTAACTTTCTCAAGGTATAGAAGCGTTAGTTTGTGTCGTGACAGGAGGATTAATTTTTGTTTTTCTTTTGTAGGAAGGGTTACCTGCAAACGAAGAAAAAAATCAAACAGTAAATATTACACATGAAAAAAAAAGAGCGACTTCAAGGAGGGTTTTCCTCGTACGTTTTTTTTTTTTTTTTTTTGTTTAGACATACCTATATTAGACAAACGAAGAAATTGAAATTCTATTTATAAAATATTACGTTATAAACGATTACGGTATTCATCATAACCTTTTTAACTAATTTTTTTTAAACATACGTTAAATAATACTAATACTCCTAATAAACAGATAAAATTACTATTTATAATAACAAGGTTTGTAATAATGATGATTGTCATCATCACAAAAACAAGTAATTAATAAACATCAGAATTGTAATAATTAGACTAAAAACTGCATGCAACAACTACGCGTTTATTAAATTTTGTCCCGAATTGTGTCGCGTAGCATTATTGATGTGAAGCGTCACGTGACTCGTTTTGTGTCCTATGTTACTATTTCTCCGCCATAATGCTTACTTCGTACAGAATAAAGGTCTTTGTTTTGATGGTTTTGTGCATCAATATCTTTGGAAGAATTTTGTCTGTTGTTTTATTTATTTTACTGTCGACAAAACAACAAACGCCTGTAAATAATAATTGCGTATTATGTCAGGAAACAACTGCAGTCTTTTTTACAAAAAGGAAGGAAATTAATCAAACAACTAAATGTATTGGAAAGTGCGATTTCAAGAAGGTTTTTATTTATAAATTGATAATAATAATAATAATAATAATAATAATAATGCATTATTTCCTGTAAAAATAATAAATCTAAAAATAAATGATAATTATTGCAAATAACATTAGAAAATAATAATAATTTAAATATGTACTAAGCAATAGCTTTAGGCTTGGGCGTTTCCTTAGAATGTTAATATAACATTTTATTTCGTACGATTTATTTTGTACAGCAATGTGAAAAGGTCTACATACAAACATTAAAATACCACGAGAGCTCGAGAATGTGAAAAACACTATTTCCATTGTTGTCCTGTAAACATACTGGAATCACGAATGAAAGGCAATTTGTGATACTAAAACACCGTGGACGTTAATGATGATTTTGAATTGCCAAATAAAGATTCAGAGACATTTTAAATCTGTTAATTTTTGTTGAAACTGGAAATCACATCAGCCGACTATGACTACAAACACTGAAACACAATCACCAGTGTAAATAATGTTCAAGTTTATATTTATTTTAAATTAAAACAGTACCATCATTGCAATATATAAATAAATAAATAGTTTTGTTTTATTCCTCAACATAATTTAGCATTTGAAAAAATCATATGCCTATACCATTGCGAGATACAGTGTCGTAGATGATTTTAAACGGTAACTGTAAGGTTAAAAATATTGCACAGAATATAGACTCGGATAATCCCTGCAGATGTATATTGTCACATTTTTCTATTTTTCATTTGTACTGTTTCCTTCCAGGCTTCTTTGCACCTGTTACTAAATATTTACTTGCTTTTCTTCTTCATACCTGTTAATAAATGTTAACATTCCTTTCTTTCTTATAAATTTTTATTAAAAGTTTACCTTCTTTTCTTATTTATACATTTTTATTAAATGTTTAATACTTAGTTACTAAATCTTTCCTTCTTTTTTATTTATACTTTTTTTTATTAAATGTCTACCTTGTTAAGTTCTTTTGTTCTTTATACTTGTTTTTATTAAATGTCTAACTTCGTTCCTTCTTTATATCTTGTTATTAGATGTTTTATCTTTCTTTTCTCTCTGTATTCTTTTATAAAATGTTCACATTCCCAACTTCTTTCTACCTTGTTTAGTTGTTATTAAATGTTTACCTTCCTTTCGTCTTTAGATGTTATTATATATATGTTCTTTTCTTGTTGACATCCTTACTGTCACAAGTTAACCTTTCTTCAATCTCCTGTGTGTAGATGTTACAGATAGTGTCCACATTTTGAAAATCATCCAAAATTTGAATAAGGAGTGAGTGAAATAAAAAATTAAAAAAGAGAAACATATCTACATATACAGTCACTAACAAAACACACATACACACTTTTCTGATGCCATTTCTTTGACAATTAAATACATACCAAACATCCACCACCACTTTAGAAAATGTGTCTTAGAAACTATTATTATATTCATTATTCTTCAATCATTTTAACTTTTCAGATTTATAATAGAACTTTAAGTGGATTAAAACCTTCATCTATTAAACCATTGAGGAGTAAAAGATCAATTAGTAAGAAGTTTATATTCTTGTAATGAATTCTGGTGTATATATCATTAGGCATAGACTGTATATATTATTTGACATATATAAAATCATTAGGCATATGCATAACATATATTATTTGACATATATAAAATCATCACTCTGACACACTCTGACACACACAAACACACACTGGAATAAAATAAGAAAGTAATGCAGTAAACTACTATTACTACTACTATCTCTACTAATGCTGCTGCTAGTACTAGTACTAGTAATCACTACTAATACTAATAAGAGAAAGAAGAATCAAAGTACAAACAGTAGTTAAAATATTAAAGTCATTGTTTATTTATGTTTTAGCTCTTCGTCAGTTGAGACTGCTTAAACCAATGGTTCACCTACAAGGACTGGAAGATACAGATTACAGTAGGTGTTTTTTTGTTATTCTTCTTTTTTTTCCTTTTTTTGTACCCTTCAATGTCAGATCACTTGTATCTTTAGGTGTATGTATCTGTGTGTGTGTGTGTGTGTGTTTGTTTGTTTATTGTGTGTTTGTGTGTGTGTGTGTGTGTGTGTGTGTGTGTGTTTGTGAGACACTGTATATTATGGGATATTAATAACTGTGCACCAGTGTGAATGCCATATTGGCAGTGTAGTGTGAGTTAGTTATACTGTGTGTGTGTGTTTGTGTGTGTTAGTTATACTGTGTGTTTGTGTGTGTGTGGGTGTTATACTGCATATTATGGGGTATTAATAACTTTGCACCAGTTTTAGGTGCAATATTGGCAGTGTAATTTTCTGGACTAAGTGGTTGTTTTATTCTGTTAAGCTGATTTACAATTGTATACAACAGTATGTATATTTGTATGTATTTATGAATGACTGTTCTCTGTCTTGTGTACATGTGACTCTGCACTTAGACAATAGTGAGAAAAGCACTGGTAGAGGATGACAAAGTCCTGTCATACCTCACAAAGCACCAACGATGAGTCTTAAATATATGACACCCATTCACCTGCACTCTGGAGGTGACGTGTACATATGTTTGTGTTTCTGTGTATGTTTATCGTTACGTTTATGTACATGTATGTATGTGTATTGTTGTTGTTTTTAATATTATTATCATTATTACTATTATCATCATTATGTCTTTATTATTATTGTTATTATTATTGATACTGTGTTATTATCTCCTTATTATTGTTATCATTATCATTATTTTCATCACTATTATCATTATTATTAGTATGGTTATTATTATTATATTATATTATATTATTATTATTATTATTATTATTATTATGTAGCACCAAATGACACATCAGTTCGGATGATTCGAAACTGGAACAGTGAAGACCAGTTGAAACGCAGTATTGTTCGGAACTGGATGAAATACGAAAATGGTAAAATAACCATACCAACACACGGAATGTATCGAGTCTACAGCCAGATGGTCTTTGACTGGCAAAAACTGAAAGATTCACATAACGGTAAGAACCAAATCTGGAAACATCAGGTGATGATATACAAGGCAACAACGGCTGAAGATGAGGTGTTGCTTAGCAACGAATTCACTGAGTGTGACACTGACTTCTACAGAAAGTATGATGAATACCCAAGTTATCTGAGCGGAACATTCACTCTAAATGCTGGTGACTTGGTGTACGTGAAAACCTCTCATTTTGATCACATAATGGCTGATCCAACGCGCCATTTTTTAGGTGTAAATGTGGCTTGGTAAATAGTACTTTAAAAACAGGACTTAACAGACTTTTTAATAATAATATAATCTACAAAGACATCCTTAGAATATATACTTACATACTTATATATATGGAAACAGAGACACAGATTCAAGATCACAAGGGAGAGTCTTTGGTCTTGTTGTGATAAGAGTTTGGTAAAAAACACAAATATTTGAGTGGGTTTTTTTAACATGATTATCCTGATTCTCCCTTGACTGATCTTGTATTAAAATCTGTTTCCAAACAAAACTTAGATAATGTAATCGTTTATTTTTCATTTGTAATTTTGTTCTCACCAAACAAAATAAAATTTAAAAAAAAATTGTTGTTTCTAATATATTATATTTAGATCCACATGATGAATTATGATGGTAACCCGTTTTGACCTCACGCAGTAGAGCCCTTAACCATTCCCTAACAGGCCGTGGAAAGTTTTAACAGGATATTTAGATGTACTGTTTGGTGCTACTTTGGCGTGTCATTTACAACTTAAATGGCGACGATATAGGAAATGTCAGTTTATAAGATTGTATATTCCTTTAAATTTGACAGGAAATTTTAGTTTATAGCAAACTTATTCACCTTTTAAGCTCAATTCAACGATAAATTATAAATATATAATAAAAAAAAATAATTAAAAAAAACAAGAATTAAAAAATAATAATTAAAAAAAGCGCATAGAATTTTCTCAGTGTAGACCACAGAATCACGTTTATCACACGCCAAAGTAGCACCTACTGTTTTCTCTGTTTAAGTTAGAAAATTGATCCTAATATCCTTATTAAACCGCGGGTTGCAATTTAGGTTAAACCTACTTGTAGAATTCGTTACTGGCTATTTTTTTACTCACTATAATGTCTTATACTGTTGTGCTATTAAAGTACAGTTTTTGAAAATGTAACATTGATTATTTACATATATAGCTTACTTTAATACTGTCTAACATCTCGTAATTAACCTGTATGCATCATTAAAGTAAGTAAATATGTACCGTTAGTTAGCAGTGATCCAATTAATGAAATCGCTTTGCAATTAACAATCATTAGCGAGAGACAAAAGTAATTTTTATCGGCTAGGCTGTGCTGATTTCATATCACAGTGGTCGACCTATATGTATAATACATTTTAGTATCTTGGTCCTTTAGAAAGGTTGCCAACCCCAGATACGATTACATTCTACTAAAATAATCATTGTGTAATCAATGCTTATGTTGTTTTTAATAACTAAAACTTTATAACAATACAAACATTTGTCGAGAATGACAAACCGAAAGAAGGAAAATAATATTTTAATATGATATGTATAATACATTTGATGTCTTGGCAGTCTTCAAGAACACCGCACAGCTGAATGCCCCCCTCTCTGCAAAAGGTTGCTGACACCTGATATGATTACATTGCAATAAACTACCATTGTAAGATGAATGCTTATGTTGCTTTTAATAACTGAAACTTTATTTGAATACAAGCATTTCTCATGAATAAAACAGTAAACAAACTAAAGGAAAGAAACAAATATTTGAAAAGATTTAAATAATAATAATAATAATAATAATAACAATAATAATAACAATAACAATAACAATAATAATAATAATAATAATAATAATAATAATAATAATAATAAATAATAATAATAGTAATAATAATAATAAAATGTGAAAGAAAACGAAACGAGGGAAATAGAAATAATATCATAGTGGGAAAAATGCCTCGCCTGGATATGCCATCAACAAATTAAAATAAAATATATTTAACTATAGCAACCAAAGTTATAAAGCAACCAAAGTCGTCAAGTTACAATCCATCCAATCTAACAACAGACAGATAATTAATTAAAATACATAATGATATCAGCCGGCTCCAATTAATGGGTAGGCACCGATTAGGACATATGTAGAAAAAGATGTCTTATCCTGAGTAAATTGATTACGGCAATAATCTTGACAACAACTAAAATACCTAAATACATTAATACGTAACGATATGAGCCGAGTGCTGTAAAATAACGCACAGATCAGCTACAACGCACTTGGCTGACCAGCCATAAACACTTCGGAACTCGGCTCATCTCTCTTTCGTTTTTGTATTTATTACATGTCGTTGGTGCCACAGGATCACGCGCAATGTGTACTTTATTGATCTAATATTACAAAACGTTAGTAACTACATGTACAGTCATAAACGCAATATGCATTGAAACAATATATACACAATTTAACTAATGCAGTTGTTTACTGTTACCTGTGTATACAGCCATTATGCTTAATTATGTATGAATCGATTTTATGTACACATCTGAAATCACTGAAATAGCTGAATACCGAAACCATTATATATACACTTACATACTGCATCAGCTCTCTCTCTCTCTCTCTCTGTCTCTCTCTCTCTCTCTCTCTCTCTCTCTCTCTCTTTCTCTCTCTCTCTCTCTCTCTCTCTCTCTCTCTCTCTCTCTCTCTCTCTCTCTCTCTTTCTCTCTCTCTCTCTCTCTCTCTCTCTCTCTCTCTCTCTCTCTCTCTCTCTCTCTCTCTCTCTCTCTCTCTCTCTCTATTCTGTCTCTCTCATCTTCAGTATTGAGCTCCAAAGGGAGGTTAAAGAAAAAAACAATGAAGTTGCAGTATAACTGGTTTCCAAGTGTTTAGCTGGAGGACCGGACTAAAATCCATCGCGTGCCGGATGTAGCCTGCAGGCCAGGGTTTCCGACACCTGATAAATCAGCTACTGTTCAAGCTGTCGAGATCAGCGTGTCAGTTCATTTGATATCTGTGACTCACTAAATTTTTAGAGCTTATTCTCGAGGAATTCAACAAACCCTAGTATATATCATTACTTGTATCTGTACTGTATTTGAATATACCATCATATATATAATACATATATAGTTGACTGGGAGGGGTGTT
>CM022666.1:12765605-12810605 GCA_012295275.1 Chrysomallon squamiferum
TAATATTAAAATATTATTTTCCTTCTTTCAGTTTGTCATTCTCGACAAATGTTTGTATTGTTATAAAGTTTTAGTTATTAAAAACAACATAAGCATTGATTACACAATGATTATTTTAGGACAATGTAATCGTATCAAGGGTCGGCAACTTTTCTCAGAGGGAGCCATTCAGCTATGCAGTGTTCTGGAGGAGGGCCAAGATATCAAATGTATTATACATATAGGCCGACCACTGAGATATGAAATCAGCACAGTCTAGCCGATAAAAATTACTTTTGTCTCTCGCTAATGATTGTTAATTGCAAAACGATTTCATTAATTGGATTACTTCTAACTAACGGTACATATTTACTTACTTTAATGATACATACAGGTTAATTACGAGATGTTAAGACTGTATTAAAGTAAGCTATTTAGGTAAATAATCAATGTTACATTTTCAAAAACTGTACTTTAATAGCACAACAGTATAAGACATTATAATAAGTAAAAAAATAGATAGTAACGAATTCTACAAGTAGGTTTAACCTAAATTGCAACCCGCGGTTTAATAAGGAAATTAGGACCAATTTTCTAACTTAAACAGAGAAAACAGTAGATGCTACTTTGGCGTGTGATAAACGTGATTCTGTGGTCTACACTGAGAAAATTCTATGCGCTTTTTTAAATTATTATTTTATTATTCTTGTTTTTTTTATTTTTTTTTATTATATACTTATAATTTATCGTTGAATTGAGCTTAAAAGGTGAATAAGTTTGCTATAAACTAATATTTCCTGTAAAATTTAAAGGACTATACAATCTTATAAACTCACATTTCCTATATCGTCGCCATTTAAGTTGTAAATGACACGCCAAAGTAGCACCAAACAGTACATCTAAATATCCTGTTAAAACTTTCCACGGCCTGTTAGGGAATGGTTAAGGGCCCCACTGCGTGAGATCAAAACGGTTTACCATCATAATTCATCAAGTGGATCTAAATATAATAGATTACAAACAACAATTTTTTTAAAATTTTACTTCGTTTGGTGAAAAAAAACAAAATGAAAATAAAAAAAACAAAGTTTTACAAATTCAAACAGTCAAGGAAAAAGGATTAAATTAAAAATCTTGATTTTTTGTTTTTTGTTTCACAACAAGAAACTCTTGTAACATAACAAGACCAAAGATTCTCGCTTGTGATAGAAGATATATTTGTTTCCCTGTGTATAGTATTATTCAAAAGTCTGTTAAGTCCTGTTTTCAAAGTACTATTTACCAAACCACATTTACACCTAAAAAATGGCGCGTTGGATCAGCCATTATGTGATCAAAATGAGAGGTTTTCACGTACACCAAGTCACCAGCATTTAGAGTGAATGTTCCGCTCAGATAACTTGGGTATTCGTCATGCGTCTGGTTGACGGCAGTGTCGCACTCAGTGAGTTCGTTGCTAAGCAACACCTCATCTTCAGCCGTTGTTGCCCTGTATATCATCACCTGATGTTTCCAGATTTGGTTCTCGTTGTAATCTTGAATCTTTCAGTTTTTGCCAGTCAAAGACCATCTGGCTGTAGACTCGATACATTCCGTGTGTTGGTATGGTTATTTTACCATTTTCGTGCTTCATCCAGTTCCGAACAATACTGAGTTTCAACTGGTCTTCACTGTTCCAGTTTCGAATCATCCGAACTGATGTGTCATTTGCTATATAATAATAATAATAATAATAATAATAATAATAATAATAATAATAATAATAATAATTGATGATAATGATAATGATTATGATAATAGTAATAATGATAACCATAGTAATAATAATAACCATACTAATAATAATGATAATGATAACAATAATAAGAAGATAATAACACAGTATCAATAATAATAACAATAACAATAAAGTCATAATGATGATAATAGTAATAATGATAACCATAGTAATAATAATAACAATAACAATAAAGTCATAATGATGATAATAGTAATAATATAATAATATCAAAAACAACAACAATACACATACATACATGTACATAAACGTAACCATAAACATACACAGAAACACAAACATATGTACATGTCACCTCCAGAGTGCAGGTGAATGGGTGTCGTATATTTAAGACTCATCACTGGTGCTTTGTGAGGTATGACAGGACTTTGTCATCCTGTACCAGTGCTTTTCTCACTATTGTCTAAGTGCAGAGTCACATGTACACAAGACAGAGAATAGTCATTCATAAATACATACAAATATACATACTGTTGTATACAATTGTAAATCTGCTTACCAGAATCAAACAACCACTTAGACCAGAAAATTACACTGCCAATATGGAACCTAAAACTGGTGCAAAGTTATTAATATCCCATAATATATAGTGTAACACACTCACACACACACACACACACACACAAAAACTGGTGCAAAGTTATTAATATCCCATAATATATAGTGTAACACACTCACACACACACACACACAGACACACACAAACAGACACACAGTATAACTAACACACAAACACAGACACACACACTACACTGCCAATATGGCACCTAAAACTGGTGCAAAGTTATTAATACCCCATAATATGCAGTATAACACACACACACACCCACACACACAGTATAACTAACACACACAAACACACACACACACACTACACTGCCAATATGGCATTCACACTGGTGCAAATTATTAATATCCCATAATATACAGTGTCTCACAAATTACACACACACACACACACACACACACACACACACAAACATACACACACACAGTATAAGTAAGTAAGTAACACACACACACACACACACACACACACACACACACACACACACACACTACACTGCCAATATGGCATTCACACTGGTGCAAAGTTATTACTATCCCATACTATAGAGTGTCTCATAAAACACACACACACACACACACACAGATACATATAAACACATTTGTACATACAAATAAAGATACAAGTGATCTGAGACTGAAGGGTTCAGAAAAAAGAAAAAAAAGAAGAATAACAAAAAAACACCTACTGTAATCTGTTTTTTCCAGTCCTTGTAGGTGAACCATTGGTTTAAACAGACTCAACTGATGAAGAGCTAAAACATAAATAAACAATGACTTTAATATTTTAACTACTGTTTGTACTTTGATTCTTCTTTCTCTTATTAGTATTAGTAGTGATTACTAGTACTAGTACTAGTAGCAGCAGCATTAGTAGAGATAGTAGTAGTAATAGTAGTTTACTGCATTACTTTTTTATTTCATTCCAGTGTGTGTTTGTGTGTCACAGTGATGTATGTTACATATGCCTAATGATTTTATACATGTCAAATACTAAATACTGTCTATGCCTAATGAAATATAAAATGATATATACACCAGAATTCCTTAATGTACTTCAGTGTAAGGAAATTTAAAAAAAAATAAAATAATAAATAAAAAAAAAATAAAAAATGAGATATACAAAATAGATTAACTGTTAATATCATCAAACGAATCATTAAGCTCATAAATAATAATAAAATGAAATAAGGTTAGCTATCCCATGAAGAAAATATGTTTTTAATTATTGTTAGAAATTGGTGAAACATAACAATTAGCTTTACATTACAAAAATATAAAACTTCTTACTAATTGATCTTTTTCTCCTCAATGGTTTAATAGATGAAGGTTTTATTTCACTTAAAGTTCTTTCATAAATCTGAAAAGTTAAAATGATTGAAGAATAATGAATATAATAATAGTTTCTAAGACACATTTTCTAAAGTGGTGGTGGATGTTTGGTATGTATTTAATTGTCAAAGGAAATGGCATCAGAAAAGTGTGTATGTGTGTTTTATTAGTGACTGTATATGTAGATATGTTTCTCTTTTTTAATTTTTTATTTCACTGACTCCTTATTCAAATTTTGGATGATTTTCAAAATGTGGACACTATCTGTAACATCTACACACAGGAGACTGAAGAAAGGTTAACTTGTGACAGTAAGGATGTCAAGACAAAAAAAAAACAAACATAAAAACATCTAAAGACGAAAGGAAGGTAAACATTTAATACAACTAAACAAGGTATAAAGAAGTTGGGAATGTGAACATTTTATAACAGAATATAGAGAGGAAAGAAAGATAAAATATTTAATAACAAGATATAAAGAAGGAACGAAGTTAGACATTTAATAAAAAAAAGTAAAAAGAAGAAAAGAACTTAACAAGGTAGACATTTAATAAAAGAAAAAGTATAAAAAACATAAAACAATCAAAGTATGACAAGAAAATAAAAATCTCTTATGATGCATGCAGGCTGTATAAAAAAAAAAAAAAAAAAAAAAAAAGAAGAAAAATAATAAAATAATTTAATAACAAATAATAAAGATAAAAATATTATTAAATATTTATTAACAAGATTTATTAAAGAAGACAAGGAATAGCTGAAGTGTGCAAATGAGAATTTGTATATAAATTTAGTGATCCTTCTTCCACTTTTAAAGCTTTCACTGAGTATTATTTTATTAACTAAATAATAATAAAAATAAGAACAATAAATAGAAATAAATAAATAAACAACTAAATTAATGTAATCAAAAAAAAAAACCCATCTAATGGTGATAATTAGCTTAAAGGTTAACTTTTTGAATGTTAAAGATTTCAAGAAGCAAAAAACAAAGATAAAAATTTTATCAGAAAGGAAATTTTTCATTTGACTAACTGCAGTTCATAAAAAGGACTGACTATAAGAACTTTAAAAAATATGTAATGGAAGATTAATTTTGTAAAATTAAGGCAGAACTAACATTTTCCTTGTCTTGGACACAACTTGTGATGTTAGTGACAGGTGTTTTCTCATTGAAGAAAAAAACCCACATTACATTTGTTAACTCAGTATGTTAATACTAACAAAACATGTTAATATAGTGAAAAACCTTCACGAAAAATGCACAATGAAACATCTGCTGACGGCTTTTGAAAGATTATATATCTCTTAAAAATTCCAGACAGAAATTCACCGACAGATCGGACAATTTAAAGCCCCTTTTTACTGACGTGATTCATCCGCCAATTGTTTTAAGCTTCATAACCAAGCAAAACTCGAGTTAAATTTTGGGGAGGAGTTACGTAAAACTAATTTATTTATTTATAACTGCAATAATGGTGTTGTTCGAATTTCAATAAATTCCTTATAAATTTTATATTTAATGCTGTATCACGTTTTCAACAATCGGGTATTCATCCTTGATGTGATTTCCAGTTTCAACAAAAAAATTAAAAGATTTTAAAATTTGTTTGGCAATTCAAAATCATCATTAACGTGCACGGAATTTTAGTATCACAAATTGCCTTTCATTCGCTATTCCGGTATGTTTACTGGACAACAATGGAAATAGTGTTTTTCACTTTCTCGCGCTCTCCTGGTATTTTAATGTTTGTATGTAGACCTTTTTACATTGCTGTACAAAATAAATCGTACCAAATAAAATGTTATATTAATATTCTAACGAAACGCCCAAGCCTAAAGCTATTGCTTAGTACATATTTAAATTATTATTATTTTCTAATGTTATTTGTAATAATTATTCATTTATTTTTAGATTTATTATTTTTACAGGAAATAATGCATTATTATTATTATTATTATTATTATTATTTATTAATTTTATTATTATCAATTTATAAATAAAACCTTCCTTGAAATCGCAATTTCCAATACATTTAGTTGTTTGATTAATTTCCTTCCTTTTTGTAAAAAAGACTGCAGTTGTTTCCTGACATAATACGCAATTATAGTTTACAGCCGTTTGTTGTTTTGTCGACAGTAAAATAAATAAAACAACAGACACAATTCTCCAAAGATATTGATGCAGAAAACCACCAAAACAAAGACCTTTATTCTGTACGAAGTAAGCATTATGGCGGAGAAATAGTAACAGGACACAAAACGAGTCACGTGACGCTTCACATCAATAATTCTACGCTACACAATTCGGGACAAAATTTAATAAACGCGTAGTTGTTGCATGCAGTTTTTAGTCTAATTATTACAATTCTGATGTTTATTAATTACTTGTTTTTGTGATGATGACAATCATCATTATTACAAACCTTGTTATTATAAATAGTAATTTTATCTGTTTATTAGAAGTATTAGTAAATGTAATATAGATATGTCTATTTAAGAAAAAACAAAAAAAAAAAGTACGATGAATACCTCCATGAAGTCGCTCTTTCCAATGCAATATTTACTGTTTGATTTTTCTTCGTTTCCAAGTAACCCTTCCTACAAAAATTAACAAAAAATTAATCCTCCTGTCACGACACAAACTAACGCTTTTATACCTTGAGAAAGTTACACTTAATTGAAATATAAAATTTAAAAACGAATACCTTGTTCAGGTCCCCGTTACTAACACAACGTTTAATAGTTTGTTTTCTGCACTCACCTTCTCTTCGCACAATATAGGCTCTGTCTGTGTGTGTGATCCGCGGTTTTGATACATAACAACCTTCAAAGCAATCGAAACAGTCGCTAGAAGTATGTTGAGAAACAACAGGGCACAAACTACAGCTCTCATTATTTTTATCTCCATATTTTTTTTTTTTTTTTTTTTTTTTTTTTTTTTTTTAAATTTCGGCTTATAAATCTGTAAGTGATAAAAAAATAATTTAAAAATTAAGGTGCTGTTACGAAACACGCCTGCTACAGGTCCGCGCTCTCTCTGACAACGCCTCGGTACGAGTAAGTTTGTATACGTGTAGAGGACCGATCACAGCTAGACTTACCAAGTCACATGATCATGTCACATAATCCTTCCTTGTAGACCTGATTAGCTCGTAATTTTTTTTTCATTTTCAGTTTCAGATACTACGTTAATTTCTTACACATTACTTAGTAAAACTGGTGTATCCTCTGTTTGGAAGAAACAAGTATGAAACAACAACGACAGCGATGACAATAACAACAACAATAATAACAAAAAATTAAGGTTCTGTCACGAAAGACGCCTGCTACAGGTCCGCGCTCTCTCTGGCAACGCCTCGGTGCGAGTTAGTTTGTATACGTGTTAGTATTTGATCACCAATGAATAAACAAAAATTTAAAATTATTAAAACTAGATTAAACAAACAAACATTATTATTTTATTTATTTACTTTAAAGAAATAAACAACAAATCTACCAAATTTCATTACTATAACCAACTTAAAAATGAAAAGAAAACGAAATTAAATAATAATAATGTTATTAATAAGAACAACAACTCTTTACAAAATAACAACCACAAAACAAACAAAATGAAAACTGTAAATGCTTTTGTCAAATACCTAATATAATTATTTCAAGATTAAATTTCATCATATGAGAACATTTATGCAGAATGATAACTAAGAAAAACAAAAATCTTCTGAAAAACCTCCAGAGAAAAATAAAGGCAGAATCTGGAATGAGATGTCGAACTATCAGTAGAAACTGTTTTACTTCTATATATTGAACATGACAACTTAAACACCAATTATTTCCATCTTGAAGTGTTTCTTTAATAGTGTTTCCTTTGATAGCATGTGCATATTATCTAAAAAAAACCCCAGTTCATCTCGTTCATAGATGATAATAACATTTAATAAAATTGCTTAAACACAGTAAAAGCACTGCATCATTAAAGCAGTGTCATTATATGTGATACTGGCAAAGGATCTTTCACAATGATCAAGTATGACAAGAAAATAAAAATATCTTATGATGCATGCAGGCTGTATAAAAATAATAATAATAATAATAATAATAATAATAATAATAATAATAATAATAATAATGTTGTTGTTGTTGTTGTTGTTGTTATTATAACAACAACAATAATAATAACTGAAGTGTGCAAATGAGAATTTCAGTATAAATTTAGTGATCCTTCTTCCACTTTTAAAGCTTTCACTCAGTATTATTTTATCAAGTAAATAAAAATAAGAACAATAAATAGAAATCAATAAATAAACAACTAAATTAATGTATAAAAAAAAAAAACCATCTAATGGTGATAATTAGCTTAACTTTATGTACTTCTTTGAATTTTAAAGATTTCACAAGCAATAAATTCATAATAAAATTTTATCAGAAAGTAATTTTTCTTTTGACTAACTGCAGTTCATAAAAACTTCTGACTATAAGAACTTTAAAAAAATATGTAATGGAAGATTAATTTTGTAAAATTAACCAGAACTAACATTTTCCTTGTCTTGGATAGAACTTATGATGTTAGTGACAGGTGTTTTCTCATGGAATCTACAAAAATCACCCACATTATGTTGTTAACTCAGTATTTTTGTTGTTACCATTACTTTGTTTTAATTTTATTTTATAAATACAATCACAGCCCAATTCATTTCAAAGTGTGAAATGCTTGGTTCACCACTGGATCACTACATTTTGTATTTAAAACAACAAAACACAAAAAAAACACTTTGGTCTAGTGGGTGACATAAAAATGATGCTGTCATAAACAACAAAACATGTTAACATCGTGAATGTAACCTTCACTGAAGTACTTGAAACTCTGCTGACGGCTTTTGAAAGATATAGCCGTATCTCTTAAAAATCCAGACAGAAATTCACCGACAGATCGGACAATTTAGTCCTTTTTCTACGTGATTCTTCCGCCATTCTTTTTAGTTTAACTAACCGAGCAACAATCGGGTTACATCCCTTTGGGGCGGAGTTATGTACACTGACTGATGTAATCGTTTATAAATGCATGTGCATGTTTTGTAAATATAACTTTCAATAATACATTCCTTGTAATTTTATATTTAATGCTGTAACATGTTTGTTTTGAACTAACACTGGATGTTAATCAAATAGTATTTCTACATATTTCTAGTAAAGTATTATTTATTTTGTTCTTGTTATTTTATTATAAATTAAGGAAATGTAAACGACAATTATATTGTTCGATAACCGGTCAAACGAAGAAATAATACGTTCGATTCTATGGTCGGAGAATTTCAAATTTCTTACCTTTGTGCAGTCACATGTATCCGAGTTGATTTTCGATGAATACATCTGTTCCCACGGCCTTCCGCATATGATTGATCCACTTGAGACATTTTTGTAAATTCCATTTTGCTTTGGAAAAGGCACGAGTATTACACCAACTATTCTTTCCGGATATTGATCATACACAGACTGTAACTTTATCTCTTTACCACGTTTGTGTTTAAGCTTCTGCACAAAGATGATTGGAATTGGAATTGGAAAAAAATTAACGTGCTAATCAGAGCAAGCTGTTGTGAAGCACGTCTGCGACGGGCACGCTTTCTGACAGGTCAGCGGGCGTGTCCGTCGCAGAACAAAGATGATGCAAGCATGCTCGTTTATCATTGGATCAAGGGTCAACTCAGTCTGTTTAGTAAATTTATACTCGCTAAAACTTATTGGAGGATAACATTTGGATGAAAAAAAAAAATAATAATAAAATAATAATAATAGAAAAATAAATAAAAATTGTCATAATAATAATAATAATAATAATAACAACGTAACGCAAAAATACCGCAAACCCAAGGTGAATAGTTTCATTGTTTTCTTTTGATGAGAAATAAGTTCGCGAGCTTTAAAAGAATACGAAATGACATTATCAATAAAAACTTTAAAATATTCGTGCAAACTTAAAGTTTGTTATTTTAATAGTTATTCTGTTTTACTAACAACGTTTAGTCGCTAGATGTACGATACAATCACTTTAAAACATATACTATAACTGTGAATTTAATATTATTATTATTATTATTATTTTATTATTTTATTATTATTATTTTTTTTATCCCCTGTTTGCCTGGCAAGGGAGCCAAATGTAACTATCCTAATAGTGGGGATCAAATATAGGTGTCGACCCGAAACATAGGTCAATCTGAGACAGGATTTAACCAATGTTTCTTTATCCCAGGCAGGTTTGTTATTTAAAGTAATTAGTGTTTTATTTTGTTTCTTGTTCAACTTCATATACTAAATCTGCCACTATGACAGTAGCATCAACGTTACACTTGCTGTTTTCACTGTAACTGAGTTTTATTATTTTTTGCGGTTCTTACAACACATTATCAAGTAATTCATATACTTTTGATTTCCTTCAAATAAAGTTTAATATTTCGATATGGTGGTGAATACATACGAATTAGAATACAAATGAATACACATCTATCTATACATACATTAGATAAGCATGTACAATTAGATACATACACAAGCATACATATATACATACATAAATACATACATACATACATACCTATAAATAAATACGTACATACACAGACATACCACAGTTTGACGTACTCCAATCCCAGCTGGAAGAGCTTGTGCTTCTGTTATGGTAGTATTTCCTATCTCCAGATTTTACTGAGATATAACATTAATTTCATGTCTCCAAACATTAATTTTTCTTGCAATCTCTATTCCGGCTGATCTCTGCTCTTCACTGCTCATTAAGGATAATCTTGTTAATCGTCTCATTATCCCCATGTGTCTGACTTGGCCTTAATTGCTCACACCAGTTTTCCCATTTCTGGAAGCGGATTAGAACACCTCACCGATTACCTAATCTGGAGACTGCCAGTTTTGGGAACATACCACTGTATTATTTAAAAATTCAGAATCAACGTCCGCGGGTATACACGGCCGAGTTGGTAGCCATCATCAGAGCCATGCTGTGGGTAAAACACAACAACAACAAACACACAGTCATTTTCTCGGACAGTCTCAGTTCCGTGATCTCAATACAATCCGGAAGTTCAAGCAGACCAGACCTGCTCAGCAAAATACAACAACTACACGAAGAAATACAACATAACAAGAAAGAACTAACCATCGAGTGGCTCCCAGCACACGTCGGCATCATCGGCAACGAACTTGCCGACCATTACGCCAAAGAGTCACTCAACATTAAAGACGAAGACATCTGCACAGACATACATTACGGAATAAACGAAATTGTCTCCATCGCTGCCAAACATTACGACAAACAATGGCAAAACGAATGGAACAACACGAAAAACAAATGGCACTTAAACATCAAACCGCTCACCAAAACACTCAAAATCACACTCGCCAACAAACTACACAACAACAATCTCACCAAAGCCAGAATTGGTTACTCAACCAACCTAAACGCAATTCTATACAAAGATAACATCATCACATCACCCAACTGCAGTTGTGGACTCTCAGAAACCATGAAACACTACTTGTTTCACTGTCCAAATTTTTGCCAAGGAAAGACAAGCACTACGCAATACATTGGAGGAACTAAAAATCGAGTTCACGCTCCAACACATCCTGGCACCAAACGTCCTCGCTGCAGTAACAAATTACATCCTCAAAACAAAACACAAACTTTAAACTTTTTTTTTTTTTTTTTTGACACGAAATCAAACAACAATTATATAAATGTATTGACTTCCGGATTGATTGCTTGAACAGCTGATCGATCTACGGATGGATCGGCTGATTGACGAATCAATTTGAACGGCCAATTAAATTAATAATTAAAAAATGATAAACATACTATACGAACCCACTTTCAGACACTACTAATCCGGTTATGGTGTCTTACTTCAATTTTTTTTTTTATAATTTTTAATTTTATTTTATTTTAATTTTTTTTTTTTTTTTTTTTTTTTTTTTTTTATTTTTTTTTTTTATTTATCATCATTATTATTATTATTATTATTATTATTATTATTATTTATTATTATTATTATTATTATTTTTTTTTTTTTTTTTTTTTTTTTTCATATTCTTATTCAGCTTCAGGATTTATAACATCTTTTAAATTAAAATAAAATGTAAATAAGTTAACTACATATATGTTCTTATTTGTTTTAGTTGCAGGTTTTTTTTATAATATCTTTTAAAACAATAAAAAGAACATTGGCAAAAAAAAAAAAAAAAAAAAAAGGTTTGGACCACGTGGACCAGAAGGAAGCAGCCAAAAAGAAACAACAACAGCAGCCAAAAAGAAACAACGACAGCAGCCAAGAGCAGAACAACCAGGACGGCAAACAACACAGACCCGGTGATGGATGGCTGATTGTGCCGGATATCACGGGGGGCGAATTGCGGCTGCGAAACATCCGTACCGTCTCGTTACGATCCGATATGCTGGACACTCCCTTGTGTCCTGCAATCGTGGCGAGAACCAATTCTTTTCCCTACCCAAAACTCTTTTCTGCGACGGACGCGCCCGCTGACCTGTCAGAAGGCGTGCCCGTCGCAGACGTGCTTCACAACAGCTTGCTCTGATTAGCACGTTAATTTTTTTCCTATACGTCCGCGGACTTGCAATTTTGTAAGTTTTGGGATATTTCATTTAGCGAATGCTGCTGCTTTTCAAAACTATCGCAAAATTCTTGCTTTTTATCATGACACCATTTCCTTGGGACTTCCTTAGAGCTAGATGAAGTATCAATTACAGTATTCTCAAGATTTTCATAGTTTGATACATAAAGGCCCGAGGACGTCTGATAACAAAGAAGAAAATGTGAGTACAGCAAAGTTTTCTGTTAGGAACAAGAATTTAACATTTGCAATGCAGTAATTAGTGTCTTTACAAGTACATTCCCGCACATATCAATCTTCACCTAATCTTTCATTCGTAATAAACATGTTATTATATCTACAGAAATCAAGGAGAATACGACCAAAGTGTTTTTTCATTATCATCAGCTTATTAACAAATGACAAATATTAATTTTCAAGCTGGTAAAAAGCATCAGATGCCTTCTATGCCTAGCCACATAACATATTTACATCGATTTGAAAATATTTATATGTTTTAGTTGATAATCTTTTATATATATACAACTATACCTCAAGATTTACGATGAGATAAAGAAACTCTGTTTACAGACAAGAATATTAATGTTATCAGCGTTATCCATGTTTGATTCAGCTAAACATATTGTATCATAATTAGTGACGGTTTCAAGAAATATAGGATCTCTGAGCTTACTTACCAAACCGCACACATTAATCTCTGTTATTTTTAAAACATAAGGACTTCTTTATGAATTTTGTTTCGGCTATTTTTACAACTGAGAGAGTTTTGACATTTGCTTAACACTGTTTTCACTTGGTAAGACTTGTCCTCCTCCAGTTTCCTATTGCACTGAGTGAACTGACTTGTCTCAGTCAGAGTTTGGCTTGTGTTGCTGTGATCTCTGTTGTCTTGTTTCTGTTGTGTGATCTCTGTTGTCTTGTTTCTGTTGTGTGATCTCTGTTGTCTTGTTTCTGTTGACTGAGTTGTTATGTTTGTGTTGTGTGAGCTCTGTTGTCTTGTTTCTGTTGACTGAGTTGTTATGTTTGTGTTGCTGTGATCTCTGTTGTCTTGTTTCTGTTGACTGAGTTGTTATGTTTGTGTTGCTGTGATCTCTGTTGTCTTGTTTCTGTTGTGTGACCTCTGTTGTCTTGTTTCTGTTGGCTGAGTTGTTATGTTTGTGTTGTGTGATCTCTGTTGTCTTGTTTCTGTTGACTGAGTTGTTATGTTTGTGTTGTGTGATCTCTGTTGTCTTGTTGCTGTTGGCTGAGTTGTTATGTTTGTGCTACTAGCTTCTCTCTCTTTATATAAAACGAATTTAGTAACAAATTATATATGAATCGAACTTCCTCCCAAGTCTATGCACTTTGTGAAAGTCAATAATATTTTCTACTTTCATTTAATTTTTTATGAACTTTTTCAACTCCTCATCTATGTCTTCCTCGTCTTTCTCTCGAATTCCGCATGAAGTGAGTTTGAAGGTCATTGTGTTTTTCTGTTAAAGTTTCCAAACTCAGTTTTTAATTCACACAACTGTTGTTTCATACTGTTATTATTATCTCTCATTTCACGGGTAGAACTGTTCGTATCCGACACAACAGATTTCAAGTCTCCGAGATCTTTGTTATTCCTTTCAAACTATTCATTAACGTAATTCATACCTGTTTCTATATCTTGTACGTTTTCTTAATATCAAGTCATTTTACCACTTATATCTTGTACAGTTATTTCCATACTATTCAGTTAATTTTTCCAGGTTATCACACATTATATCTAACTGTCTAGTCAAAGTATCTAATTTTATACTGACATCTTGATTGTGCAGAACTGATCAAATTAAACCAGACTTCTTGACCAGCTTTTCTCTGTTTACCTTTTTTCATTTCATGTTGCATACTCACGTATCTTTAGCAACAAATTACATTGATAAAACAGATAAAATACCTTTAGTACTTAGAAACATTATATATTTTCACAGAAATGAGAGACATGACTTTCATTTCATACTGCAGTGTGGAGACATTCAAAAGCTTATCAGAAAGAAGCCAAACTAGGAACATCCACTGTACTTCGCTACCATCGAGGAGACCTTTGACATCATCAAGCGCGCCCACATCACTACAGCTCATGGAGGACAAGAAAAGATGATCAAGGAGATTAACAAGAAGTACGCCAAGGAAATTTTTACCTTGTTTTAGTCCATGTGCAGTGAGTGTCACAAACCCTTGTCCTCCTGCGGATGACTCCTTTGACACTGCTGCTCTAAGAGACATTGAGCATTCTCTTTTCACATCATCCAACAATAGCAGTCTCTGGGGATATACATCAGACTGGTTCCTGGAACACTGGTTTCAGAATTCCAGACGGGCATGCTATACTGTACTGAGAATACAGAACTTGGTCAAATGGTCCTGTTAAACCATATCACTTGTACTTTCCACTGGGAACGACTGCATGTCTACAAGATCCACTTGGCCATGTGACAAAAACTCCTTGGTCAGAATAGGCTGGATTACCACTCATTTGGTTGTTGGACTCTTGCGTTTCTGTTGAGTGCCGATGCACATTTACACTCGTTTTAGATAGTTCTTTCAGCATCTTATCACGTTCACCGTGACCTGTTGAGATGTGTGCCTGCTTGATGACGTCAATAGGTGTCTTCAATGGAAACATTGAATGTGACCAGGAACTATTGTATTTTATACCACCTACAACACTTTGATATACAAATAACACAACCACTAATCCCTACCATCTGATTTGTCTTTGATGTAAGAATAACACAACAATAAGGCAACATATGCTCTGAAGAAGAGTGTAAATAATATATCTTTAAACTGTATTTCTCTGTTATCACTGTTTGATACATTTATAACTGGTGTGCTGTTTCATGGTAGTGAGATATGGGGTTTTCAAGAAGTAAACTTATCGAATGATTAAATGTTGCTTGAAATTAATTAGTACAAAAAACTGTATTTTATATGACAGAAAAATAATTGGGTGACTTTTATCAGGAAAACGTTATATGAATTGGGATTGGTGGTATGTTCCCAAAACTGGCAGTCTCCAGATTAGGTAAGCGTTGAGGTGTTGTAATCCGCTTCCAGAAATGGGAAAACTGGCGTGAGCAATTAAGGCTAATTTAGAGGCATGAAGAACAGAGGGGCGATTAACGAGGTTAACTTTAATGAGCAGTGAAGACAGGAAATACTACCTATATAAATACTGTACAGTCATGATGTTTGTTATGTTTGTTACGGCAGAAAACCAGGTGTCGAAACTTCCGTCTTGATGGATATACAACATGCTTGCTCTGATTAGCACGTTAATTTTTTTCCATTTCCATTTCCATGATGTTTGTTATGTTTGTTACGGCAGAAAACCAGATGCGGACTTCATACTTGATGGATATAGGTATGTACGGCGGATTAATAACAAGAATGGTACGGTACCATGGAGATGTCTGTATTCGAGGTTGCTGTACACCTACTGACCAACACCATGCGGAAGCGAGCACGGGAGGAGCTGACCAGTATCCCAAAGATATATGACGAAGAGAGGAAGAAGTTGTTGACCGGGTATGGAGACACAACACCACAGGACATAGCTTCCAAGCTGAGTATGTTTGAGAGCATCAAATCCAGCTTGTACCGACAGAGAGCGAAAAAGGTCCCGCAAACTGGAACATTTCTTGTGTAGAGTGTAACTAATTGTCCTACAAATTTGGATAAAATACAGTTTAACAAAAGTACATCAATTAAGGTGACGGAACACCAATTAGTAAGGGTGAGAAATAAAATGCCAGAAATGGAACAACTGGCGTGTCCAATTAAGATGTGTTATAATCTCACTGCCAGATTCAGGAATGCCAGAATCGCGAATAAACCAATACAGTCTCTGATATAAATGGTATATTTATAACTGCAGCCAAAAAAAAACATTTCGGAAGAAACCCACCTACAATACAATAAAGAAACATCCTTATAATAAGGCCTGGTTTAACAGAGCTTGTAAAGCTACAAGAAAGGAAGTCAGAAAAGCCAGAAAAAGATATAAACAATATGGTGGAAGCATACTGAAAGCTGACGAAGTATAAAGAGAATCAGTACAAACAAACATTAAACAGAGCTGTTATGGAATATAGGACATCTATTAAACAAAAAATGAAAATACTTAAAACTTCAAATCACTGGTCAGTTCTGAACAACAATAAGCAGAGACAATCAAAAGTGAATGTGTCAACTGATTCTTTATTTCATTTTTACAAAACTCTTAATAGCAATGTTCATGAAAATTGGCCTGATCATGTATCACCAGTAGAAGAATTAAACACTCAAAGCCAAGAAACCACTAATGATTCTTTGAAAAGCCTTTATCAGCTGAAGAAATATCTAGACTCCACTGTCATCCATTAGCTGGAGAAGATTTTATTATTAACGAATATATTAAGCATACTGCTAATGGTATGTTACATTTATATCTACTATTGTTTAATGTTATTCTTGACACAGCAGTTATACCATCCGATTGGTTGGTGGGACTCATCAAACCAGTATATAAAAATAAACATTTTTAGACCTATTACGTTATCAAGCTGATTAGGTATATTATTTACATCTGCACTTAATTCTAGATTAAATAAGAATGCAGAAGAAACAATCTTGATTTTAGAAAATCAATCTGGATTTCGTAAAAATTATTCAACGACAGACCACATATTGTCTTTATACATGCTAATTATTTTAATGAACATACGTAAAAATAAATTGAATTGTGCTTTTATAGATTTTGAGAAAGTGTTTGATAGAATCTGGAAAATTGGATTATGGAATAAGTTAATTAGATGTGGCATAAATAGAAAATGTTTTAATGTCTTAGTAAATATGTATGAAGATACTAAGGCGAAAATTACGGCGAACTGTTTGTTATCTGATAGTTTTAATTGTGAAATCGGTGTCAGGCAAGGAGAAACTCTCTCGCCATTTTTTTCTGTTTTTCTTTTAGAGGAATTTCTTATAGCTAATAAGGCAAATGTACTAGAATCAATTACAACAATGTTTAGTGAAGAATTTAATGTTTATTTAAAGCTTTTTATTCTATTGTATGCTGATGATACAATCCTGTTAGACAAAATCAGTGGATGCTCTACAATATAATCTTAACATGTTTGCTAATTACTGCTGACTATGGAGATTTAAAGTTAATATAAATAAAACTAAAATAATGATTTTCAGTAAAAGGAGAAAAACTAGTGATTATATCATTACATATTTAAATTTGATGGAGAGATTATTGATTATAGTTGATAACTATAAATATTTTGGCATACATTTTAAAAGAAACAGCCTGTTCACTTACAAAGTAAAACAACTATATGACAAAGCACTGAAAGCTATGTATAGCCTAATAGCTAAACGTCGTCAGAATAATATCTATAATGACAGTATACTTAATTTATTTGACAAACAAATATAGCCAATTTTTATTGTATGGTTTGACATATGGGGTTTTACAAATATACAACTAATAGAAAGACTCCAAATGAAATTTAGTAAGTATTAATAAATGTACCCCTGGTTTTATGATCTATAGTGATCTAGGATGGTATTTCTATAAAAATAAGAATGATAACCTATTGGGGGAACCTAATTTGCAAAACCCCAAACAAGATTTCCTCACAACTGTATTATTTAACGCATGTTATCGATTCGCCTTCGGACAAATTTGTAAAAAATAGTTTTGATGATTGTGATTTAACATATATATGGACATACCACAACTTTGATAATGTTAAATGGTTAAGTGAAACGATATCCAAAATATTACAAGACCAGTTTTAACAAATATGGAAAAATCAAATGAAACATCTCCAAAGGGTATTAATTATAAAAAATTAAAAAATGAATTGAAATTAGAAAACTAGCTTACTTTGCTGTCTCAAAAGAATGCTAATGTCTTATGTAAATTTAGAACCGCGAATGCTAAACTTCCTACTGAAACTGGACGATGGTCTAATATTCCAAGAGAAAACAGAAAATGTCATATCTATAATCTTTACAAAATCGGGGATGAATATCATTATAAATTTGAATGTAATGATCATATTATTAAATGCGAGAAAAGGTATACTAGATAAATATATGAAACATCCAAATATAATTTCATACAATAATTTGTTTGACAGTAAAAATATATTTGTATTTAAAAAGCTATGTTTGTTAATAAAAACTATATGTGAGAGAGTATGTCCTCCACGTTAAACTTCCACGCATGTGCATTTTAATTTTGTTATTTTATAGCTGTAATACATTCTTCTCTGTACTGTAATCCTACAGTTTATGAGAATAAAGTTATTGTCAAAGTGACAGAGAACACCATTCACTAGGATATGTATACCTACAGCAGCATAAATAGGGCACTGTTTTTATAACTAAACCCATTTTTATCCTGACAGGACTGGCACAACTTAATTGTGCTTAACCACCAGGATTAGTTAAAACAGCAGTGGTGGGTTATACAGATTAACTGAAACACTCTGTGAAATGATTTGTCTACACTGAGCTAAAGACTTGTCAGTATCATGCATATTATTGTTCATGATTATTCTTTCAGATACGTTTCGGGCAATCTGTATATATTAATGAAGTATATTTCAGGTAATATGTATATTATCTGAGTGAAACAGATAATATACATATTACCTGATTATACAGATTAACTGTAACATATCTATATTTATTTATTTATTTATTTATTTCAGACGAGTTTATTTGTTTATTTATTTAAAAAAAAATTAAGAAAACAATTTGGAGAGGGGAGTTTCGATTCCTATATATAGTTATATACTATATACAGGGCTCGAAAAAACTAAAAAAAAATAAAAAATTAAAATTATCTATTTATTTATTTATAAATAATATAAATAAACTGTGAAAAATATATACAGCGGTACCTTGATTTACTTAATTTGCTCGTATATCAAATCAATTTTCCCGACTGAAATTAATTGAAATACTATTAATCCGTTCCAGTCCCCCAAAAACCACCCTAGTTTTTGTGTAACGTGTTTTTAAATAAGAAAAATGTATTTATATAAATAACAAATATTGCATAAATAACAAAATCGAAGTGAATATAAAGAAATAAGTTT
This sequence comes from Chrysomallon squamiferum, assembly GCA_012295275.1. NCBI lineage: Eukaryota > Metazoa > Mollusca > Gastropoda > Neomphalida > Peltospiridae > Chrysomallon > Chrysomallon squamiferum. The sequence continues at coordinate 12,785,052 of CM022666.1, forward strand.
GTTTTGTGAAGTATTTATCTTGGAGATCTGACAAATTATTTTAACGCCTTTGGCCTTTATTGACTCCTTCTGCTTCAGGAAGGTACATATCGTAGAAGCACTACACTCATACTGCTTAGCCAAATCGACTACACGCACACCTCGCTCACGTTAAACTATGATTTCATGCTTTAATTCAATGGGCATCATTCGCAACGTCTTCTCAGCACTGTCCTTTGCACTCACTTTCTTAGGATTCATGGTCAGAAAAAAAGAAATCTGACAAAATACTGCACGAAACGCAGTAGTAGTAGTTGTTGTTGTGGTGTATTTTTTTTTTTTTTTTTTTTTGTTGTTGCTGATGTTTTTTTATGTTTATTAGTTGTTGTTTTTTTTTTTTTTTCTAAATCTTTTTAAAGATTACGTTAGTAGATGACATTTATTCAATTCGTGTCAAGGCACTATGTTTGTGAATGTTATCGAACATATATCCTGAATGCCATTACATTAGATTAATGCTAAAATAACGCACAGTACACAACGGTAAGCACGCATCTAGGATATCACTCAGGATATCTCTCTCCTGGCTGAACAACTATCTGCTGATCACGTGATTCAGAAAAACAGCGTGACTAACACAGATAAAACTCTTCGTCATGACAAATAAATCTCGTTTACTTTAATACTGAAATACTGGGTGTCGAATGTTATACGCGGTACAAGGGAAGGACTTGGTATGATTTAAAAATCAATTAAAAAATTATAATAAAAGAAAACACAAAATGTACCTCACAGTTTTGTCTTCCTGTGAAGACTAAATCACATCACAGGTGTTTTGTTGCTTCTAATTCAGCTGTTAATAAAATGTGGGTTGCACAAACAATACAATCCAAACTAAAGAAGATAGGATTTTGTAAAATTTATAATAATAATAGTTTTTTTTTTTTTGTTTTTTTGTTGATTATTGTTATTATTATTGTTGTTGTTGTTGCTGTAGATGTTGTTGCTGTTGTTGTTGTTGTCACGGTGCCAGTGCCTAAGGTGCTCATTATCACCGACTAGGGCATGTAGGTGTTTAGAACACTGTGGTCAGTAAATTCAAACTGATTATCGTGATGGTATAACACTACACCCATCCACTAGATAAATAACACATCAACAGCTTTAGTTTATTAATTTAAAAAAATATTTTTGTAAATATATAAACATACACAACTAAAGATTATATACATATAAAAATTATTACTTTTGCGACGGAAAATTGTTTTTTTCTTCTATCATGTAAAATGTCACTTGTATCATGATTGTTGATTCGGTCTCCCGGGGAATTTCGTGTTCAATGTTCACCTACGGAGAGGTATAAGTAACGGGCTTTTGTTTCGCACGCACACACACACACACACACACACACACACACACACACATATTTGCTCTTCTGATTGTATTAATCCTTATGTCATTGTTGTGACAGATTACAGTATCTCAATCCATCTATATTATTTTTTACTTCTATATTGACCCTGATTAACCGTTATATGATTGTTGTGACAGATTACAATATCTCAATCCATCTATATTATTCTTTACAAATATATAGTTACAGATATACAGTTACAGATAAATAGTTAAAGATATGCAGTTACAGATATATAGTTAAATATATGCAGTTACAGATATACAGTTACAGCTTATGGGAATCACCGTGTCAAATTCATTAACATTTCTGTATCCAGTATGTAGAAGAGATATGTATCTGCTGAAAAACAGTTTCATAGAAATCCGTGTTTAACGTTAACGTTATGGTGTTATGTTATTAATACTGTGTTTTAAATATATAAAACAAATAAAACAGTAAGTTAATCAATACCCGCGTTTCCATTTTTTAAATTTATTTTTTTGTTTTATGTTCTGCCAAATACCCGTTCACTTCAACAAACGATTATGCCTTCAGCCCGTCCATACAAATAAACCAATGAGCATTTGTTTTGAAGGAAAATCCTGTCTGCATTACGTGATCGCAGTGATAATAACATCAGAGTTATTTTTAACCTGTAATCGCTCGAAGAAAGAAGACAAAACTAAATTTTCCTGGAAACAAAATGTAATTAAACTCATATCACTATGCCTATTATGTAAATAAATATCTTCTGAACAAGTGTATATTAGTTCTAGATCAAAATAAGGTAGGGCTGAAATACCACTTGGAAAGTTTTAGGACCGATATACGGAAATCAAGTCGTGCGTGCCTGTGTATATTATATACAAATAAGGTGAAAATGTTGGTAGTTAATTTTCATAGTCTCTGTTCTAATAGTATACAAAAATATCACAACAATTAGATAAAAATTATTGTAACTAAAAACATAAATGTACAAGAACAGCAAAAATTTGGTATTTCTGGTGCCACCTTTGTTTCAAAATGTAATGTATTTACTGGTTCAGTTTCTAAAAAAATCTGTCATTTTAGCATCTTTGATTTGACGTAACTCACAAACTACTTATCCAATTAGTACAACAACTAACAATTCTACTACAACTACTACTACAATAAATATGTTGTGATAAGGTCAAATGAAAAGCACTCTTTGGATCTACCACGTATTTGGGTTGGTTTACCAGATATCTGAAGAATAAGAAATTTAATAATAATAATAATAATAATAATAATAGGGTTTGAGCTGGATTTAAATTTTCTATGTTTGACTAATTCAAAATTAACGCTTGTCAGCTGTTGGGTACTTTAGCCAATGAGTTCTGTTGTTTTTGTATTCAACTGTTTTGTTATCTCAGATGCCTGGACAATGATGTGTGATTTTATTATAGAACACTTTCATTTTCCTTGTTTCGTTTTCTTTTACATTTTATTATTATTATTATTATTATTATTATTATTATTATTTTACTTTCTGTTCGTTTACTTATTTTATTCTCGACAAATGCTTGTATAACAACATAAGCATTCATCTTACAATGTTATTTCAGTACGTGATCAAAACAACGTAACTATTTAAATGTCAAGCTGTTTCCTCTATTCTCGGAAAACGTTCATACAAAACCTGAAAAGACCTGCAGGTGTTGGTTATCGTATTCCCGAGAAAGAGTAATAATCTGTGCGTCACTGGAAATATAGTTTAAGTAGGGGATTCCCCTGCTTGTTTCACTTACTGTCTTTGATCCCGAGAAATGTTACTTGTGTATTTCCCAGAAATTTTAGTATGTACGTTCTTAGCATTTTTGAAGTTTAATTGAATAGATATGCGTAAGTATGTTTGCAAACAGAAACTTTTCTTTTCAGTGGTTGTTACTCCCTTAATACCGTGTATTTTCCCATGAAAAACCGAGAACATTTATGATACATTAAAGAAATGGCAGTATATTTACAGCACTATACAACAGACAAGCCGTTCATTTTCTCTTACAAAATGAAAAACGTGAATACCAATATTTTACATATTATAGTTTCAAAACACATGGCTGGTAGCTGTTGAGTGCTTTAAATTATTCAGTGATTTCGATTGTTTAGAAAATAAATCTAGCAAAATAAGCGTCTGATGTCATTTCACTACTGGTTTTTTTTTTCATTTTCCTGGTTACGTTTTCTTTATATAGCTAATTACTTTTTTTAGTTCTGACTAAGTCTTCCGACTGTTCAATAACGTTTTTGTAACTCAACAAGAACCTAGTAGTTACTCCATTTTCGAGAAGCATGTAGCATAAGCTTGAAATATTGACGATCATGTTTTACTGCATTTCCCAGAAAGCGAAGTTTAAATGAGATTAGCTGTCCAGACTGGCTGTCATTTTGCCCGTCCGACTGCTCGTAAATTGAAAAAATCGTAAGTTGGGGAACCACCATATATATATATAGAGAGAGAGAGAGAGAGAGAGAGAGAGAGACAGACAGACGAGTTTCGGGCCCTGTTCGTTACATCTAGAGGAAGTTACACGTAATAGAAATTTTTAACTGAAAAACGTTTACCTTGGTTTTTCGTTTGGTGTTCTGCACTCACGTCTTTCTTTTTTCGCAAAATACAAGCTCGGCCTTCGTGTGTGATCCGTGGTTTTTATACAAAGCAATCTTCAAAGCAATAGAAACTATCACTACAATTAAGTTGATAATGTGGCACAAATTATAGTTCTTATAATTTTTATCTCCATTTTTTTATTTTATTTTATTTTTATTTTTTTTATTTCTGCTTCTAAACTCCGAAATGTGGCAGTGAAAACGGATCAAGCTGCCGTGATATTTGTCTGCGACATACACACGCTCTGGCAAACCAATGGACAGGGTCACATTTAACGAGTCCTACTCAGAAAGCCAGAGCACAACTTAATTTATATATGTGTACAAATCCACGAACGGTAACTCCAGCGAACAGTTTATCGCACATCAGTTCTTTCAAATAAATAGTTCGCAGTTTCAATAACACTTTAAACTTCTAAGATATAAAACATATTCACTTTTATATGACATAAAGCATGCATGTTTCAAAACTATAGCAAAAATAAAATTTCAAATGTATAATGTAATTTATTTTAGAAATATGGTTTTTGTTATACATCATTCCGCAACAGAGGTATTGTTCGCTAGCTAAGTAGCTGCATTTGTGGAAAATCAAATTTATATCTTCACAGTATAACATATATTTACTTCTTTGTTAATGAGCAAATTTGTCAATTCCCGTCGTTCTTATCAAGATTAGTTGTTAAAAGGAGATAGCAGCAAAACTCTGTTAATAACATAAATTTAAAGTTATTCTTATTTGAAATAGTGTAACATAACCATATTTCTGGCTACTGGAAATATATTTAACAACACAGGTCTTAACTATTAGGGGTGGATGTATCAATGGACGTTATAAACCATTTTGTTCTGACCTACAGAGAGAACTAAATGCTCTGACATAAATAACTGTATCCATAATAAACGTATATTTTGAAAATGCACAGACATGCCCATCATGAAACTTGGTTTAAGGGCAGTAGGGTGTTTTCCAGAGGGTATTTCACATTACAGAGAGAACTAAATGCTGTGACATCAATCACTATGCGTGACCTTCACTTAGTAGACAGAACTAAATGCTATGCTACAACTAAGTGCTATGCTATATGTGGTCTAAACCAAAGTAGTAAGTAGTCTTAGGTGGGTGTGTCTGTGTGTGTTTGTGCTGTTATTTTCTTTTTCTAATTTAGTTTAGATTACAGTCTTGACATTTTTTGACTCATTAATATGTGTATGTAGCGTTCTTTCTGTTTATGTTCTTACATGTATCAGTAATTCTAATAAACTTTATTTGTGTGTGTGTGTTTTCTCACCACTTGTTATATCAGAACTGCCACTTTACAAAAACTATTGTTTCTAATATTTGTTAGCTGTTTTAATCAGCAGATCATAGGCACATTCTTAACATTCACATTTTCTTCTCATGTTCCACTGTTTGTACAGGTTTTTTATAACATTATAACAAATGTAGCAATTCAAATATTTCTTTATTTTTGCAGTGTATGAAAAGTGGAAAATGTCAGTCATTTCTTCAAACTTCACATCCAATATTGGTTTGTAGTGTGACATTTCAAGTTTTTATATTTATATTTTTAAAAAAATTTTAAAATTTTGTTTTGCTTTTATATAAGATTAGTGTTCATATACTTTGCTGTAATGGAAGGTATTTTTTTGTCAGATTCTGGGTCTTTTTAACAAGACTGTAACAAAATATTTCAGACTGATATGTCAGATGAAGATCAGACTTGTGAGCAGGTGCAAGTTTTCGAGGACAATGTCTGTGATGCAGTTACACAACAAGATGATAGCTCTGATGATTATAGTAATACTTTCTCATTATGGGAAAAAGTGAAGAAGACAAAATCTCAAGTAAGATGTTAACTACTGTTCTTTTTTCACACACACACACACACACACACACACACACACACACACACACACACACACACACACACACACACACACACACACACACACACACACACACACACACACACACACACACACACACACACACACACACACACACACACACACACACACACACACACACACACACACACACACACACACACACACACACACACACACACACACATTACATTCAGTTAAAAGCTACTTCAAACTCTTTATTACATTCATATGCCATATGTAATTTGAAAGGTATATGTTTGGTACACTTTTTTCTGCTGTTAGTTCATTTTATTGAGCTAAACATTTGTCTATCAAAAGAAACCAGTAATGAAAGATGTGATGCTTCAAAATGGGTAATAAAATCATCAAAATCATTAAATAAATAAGTAATTTTATGTGATTTACAAAGTCATATAACTGAAGTCAAAACTGATAATATTCAGATAAAGAATTCATTCATAGTTGAAGTGTTCTTTGCAGATATGAACACAATTATCTTATATGCTTTACATTCTTACAAGTTATGTCTTATTTTGGGTTTTTAAAATTATTTGTTTAACCCTTTATTTTGTTTTAATTTTATTTTTTGCCCAGAAATCAAAATTAATAATGAAATATAAATGTAAAAGTTTACAGTTTAGAAATTTATTAGTCTTGATATTACTGTATACTTTTTGTTTTTATTCTAAAGATTGTTTTCAACTAATGTTGATTATACATGATATATGTACACTTTATGAAAAGTACAGATTTAAGTTTCACTGTTTTTTGGGGGGGTTTTTTTTTATGTGTTAATGCTAGTAATGATTATTAATTTAACCATTGTTTACTAACAAAAGTTTACAACAAGCTCTAATAATATTTAAAATTTCAGTCAAATAACAAAACCACTGAATATTGTCAAAAAATCTGTTATGTTTCTAGTAACTTAAAAATCAATATTTCTTGTCAATACAGCTTTACATTTAACTAATTCATTCTCACAATATATATATATATATATATATATATATATATATACATATGTGTAAAATGTGTGTATGTGTGTATGTGTGTGTGTGTGCCTTTCTATTTTTCTCTCATTTTTTTCTTTTATCATCCATCCATTTATGTCTCATCATCTCACTGTATACACAAGTTTAGACTGACACAGACAAATATGAAAAAAAGTTTACATTCATCTTTGCCATTCATTTATTTATATCTTTTTCAGTGACATTTTGCTGGGTGTAGCAGTTTAACAATTGTTTTTGTTTTTCTTAAAGTTTCTCATTTCCCAGTAACAAAAATTTTCATGTGAAATTATAATTTCTTTTTCATCTGGGAGCAAATTCCGTTTATTTACGAGCTAAGATTATGTAGTATGGAAGTGAGGTAAGTATTATTTGTATCCACATATAATAAATACTGATGAAATGTTTTTCCTCAAATTATCCATTATTTTGACTTAACAAACTCTGAAACAAAAATGTGTTATCCATTGTAACATTAACTGTGCACAGAGTGGCTTTCATTGCAGAAAAGGAAAATGTCCAACTTTATTAAAACTGACTGAAACAAATGTGACTCATGGTCAGGGATATTAATTTTATATTTATTATTATTATTATTTTGTTTTTTTAACCAATAAAAGTCTATTTCTCTTGTGTTGCAGAATGTCAGTTATGAAGGTGGAGGAAAGAAAAGTTTAAATGAGAAAAAGAAAAAGAGTTACATATGCAAGTTGGGTTTACAGAAAGATAGGTCACCATTTGTGGGTACTTTGTGGAGGAGAAACGAATCTGGCCCTTTACAAAGAAGACAGTCCTGAGAAGTGCTTTACATACAAACTTTCAGTGCAGACAACAGCTGAGCTGGAAGCTGTGGGAAAAATTTACTTAAATTACAAAAAGGCAGACAATTTGAAATTGGCAAATGACAAGATGTTGTTGAAGGATTAAAAGAAAGCAATCCATACTGTGTTTTCATGTTCAAACATCATCATGTGACTTCTGCTAGCAAAAAAATAAAAAATGAATAGATTGTTTGCTGCCCAGGCCTACTGTACTTTTGCAGACTGTTCTGTAAATGTCAGGTTGAAAATTTATAAACAGAACACTGTACATGTTACTTATTCAGATAATGTTAATCATTACAGAGGAGAATCATAGGCCTGTCAGAGGAAAAGTCAGAGAAGATTTGAAAAAGATATTTGGGTGCTACTTTGGTGTGTGATCTACGCACTTATTTTTATTATTATTTTGTTTATGCTTGTTTTTTTAATTATTATTTTTTACAGCATAAATCAAATAAATTTCCTTTTATTATGTATTTATAATTTATAGAAACAACAGCTAAAAAGTATACAAATTTGAATAATTTTATTGATGAATGAGCGTACATCTGCTACAAATGCAAGAAAAAGATCTTTGGCATTCTTCCTCATCTGTAGCCAGCTGTAAAGTAAATGAACAAGTAAAGTCACAGAGTTGAATAGAGATGAACTACCAGTCACATATCTATTCAGAAATGAAGTTTGCCTATTTAATCCATTTGTGATCCAAGAAAGGTTAAATCCATTCTATTACTTTACCTGCCTGCAACAAACTGGCATTTCCTTTTGAAGGAACATAATTGTCTTTTCTCGTCACACTGTTACCTTATGGAAATTTCCTACATATTGTTTTTTGGCTGTAAATTCCCCTTTAAGTTGTAGATCAAACACCATTTTAGCACCTTCATTTGCTAATGGTAAGAAACCCTTGCATCATTATTTGGAGGCCATATGTAATACTTTGTTTCAAAATTCAATCCCAATATCATTTACATACTCTATGCTGAGAATCTAAATGGAATACACTGATACAAAAATGGTCCTCCTGATTGTAAACAACAAAAAAATAAGACTGTTACAGTGATTTCATCACTCTCTAATTTAACTACATGTGTTTTCATACACTTGTATTTACATTCATCAAAGGACTGTTTAAAAGAATACATTTTATTAGATGCTGACAGTTTAACCAAAATTTGGTTAATAAAATGAAAAATATTGTAAATTATTTTATACCCTATTGAAACAACAAACATATCCAATCCTTTGTCTTGATTAAACATGTTTTAATTGTATAATATATGTGATGCAGTATTTTCTGATACAAAGTTATAACTTCATTGATATCTGTACAAATATGCTTTTATATTACATTTATTAAATATAAATTCTGTAAATTGAACTGTTTAAACTATATTTTTACGTGAAATTATGCCAAAATAAATGGTTTTAAATCAGATTTCTGTTTTATTTTCATAGGATTTTATAATCAAAATAGACCATTCTGAATTAATATATTAAGATTTAAGATGTGCATCGGCAAAGAGATCAATTTTGATATGCTGGAGTGGGATTAACCTTGGTTGACATGATGAAACGTCATTGAGGGACATGATTAAAATTAAGCTTTTCAAGTCTGGTGACATAATACAAATTCTAATTTATCAGGTGTCCAATTTTGAGGGACTTGTTTTTGAGAGATCTTTAGTTTGCACTGGTTTGAGAAAGAAAGTTTATGGTAATCAGGTCCACCAAGGAGATTTGGTCAAGGAAACCAAATTCATCAGGTGGTCTAAGTTCCATTCCATTCCAATACAGTACATCAAATACCATGTCTGTCTGCATACCCTAACATATTACTACTTACCACTAAATGCATATCAAATTTCATAATTGAATGGGTTCATTTTCTTCTGTTTTTTTATTTTTATTTTTATTTTTTTGGGTGGTTGCTCGTTGTTACAGAACTGGTATTTATTTATTTTTATTACTAATTGCTAACCTTATTCAAAAATATCATCAGAGGCCAGACATTACTTATTGGTTATTAATTCTTGCACTGATATTTGTAATTTGGACAAAAATCTTAAGAGAAAACATGCTAAAATTTGAAAGATGCTTAAATAAATTATTAATTATGAATAGTACATTTTATTTTATTTTATTATTATTATTATTAAAAAAAAAATTTAAATAATAATTTTAGAAAAATGCAGAATTAAATTAAATCTAGGCTAACATTACAATGATTTGAACAAATGGCCTTGGAGATTCAAGGTATTAAAAAAAAAAAAAATTATACAAACAATATATTGATATGGGTGACAAAATGCACAGTAAAACAAACCTACATAATTGTAAGAAAAAAAAAAAAAAATTATATAAACACTACATAATTTGCAGGAAAAATTTTAAAAGTCATTCTGAAACAAATGTTTGTCCCTTGTTCTTGCAGAGATCAGTTAAAGAAATTTCTTTTTCAAATTATCTTATTTATTTTTTATTTTCAATTTTTTATTATTATTTTTTTTTTGGTCATTTATTTTTCTTGCACACATTTTATTGGAAATGCAGTGAACTTTTGGAGACATCCAGATAGAATATCTTGCGACATTTTTTACCTTCTCTGAAAGTAAAATTCTTGGACATGGAAATGAGATGATGCTGGATAACATTTTGTCCAGTATTCCCACTGTCTGTTAGTCTGCAGTGTTCTTCCTTCCACATTCAGTTTTTCTGGCTGCTCATCTCTGATGGACAGTTGTGTGAATGGTAATCAAAGGAAGCTTGTGACCTTCATTATAAAAATAATTCCTGTCCCACTGTGGTGGGTGACAGCTGTTTATTACCTTTAATAGGATCCATCATGCCAAATAAACTATTTCCTTAAATAATAAATAAATTTTATTAATTTAATATATATATATATATATGTATGTATCATGTTCTAAGATGTGTACTAGGTCCAAAAATCTGATTTCTTTTATTTTTCTCTTGTTAAAAAATAAAAAATAAAAAGAATAATTTTTAAAAAATTTAAACATTTAAAGATTTTATTGTTTACAAAAATAACTACCAAAAATTAATTATCTAAATTTTTTATAAATAAAAATTTAATTCTAGTTATTCAAATCAACATTATAAATTATCAAACAAAAATAGAATAATAAAATAATAATAATAATAATAATAATAATAATAATAATAATAATAATAATAATAAATAAATAAATAAATAAACAAACAAATACACAATTGATAATGTTGAATTTTTCAAAATAAATAAAAATTATAGTAATTAAAGTTTAGCTAAAAAACCACTTTGTTTTACAATATATATTTTTTTAGCATGAAAATGCATGTGACAAAAAACAAGATAAAAAACAAAATATAATAATAATAATAATAATAATAATAATAATAAATGACTGCACTATAAAATTTTTGCAGGCATTCCCCTTTCTTTTTTTTTTTCTTTTTTTTAGTATTATTAAACATTTATGCTGGAACTGAAAAGGAAAAAAACAGCAAATGCTTGATCATACAGTTATCTCTAATGACCACGTGTTCCATTAACCAACCGATAAATCTTTGGTTCTAAAACGTTCGCTGGAAATGTTCGCTGAAAATGTTTTCTAGCTTCACTTTAGCGTGTACAAAGAGTAATCACGACTTGACTTGTCAGGATATTACGTGGATTCATTTTTTTTTTTTTTTTTGATGATATAATTTCCAGAAATAGGTTTTACCCGAATAAAGAGACTGAAAAGTCGAAGGTTATGTTTAACATTTTGCGTCAGCTTCAGTAGTAGTCCAGTCTGATTAGTCTTTTTATCCTCGCTAAAACTGACTAGAGGAAACGATTCGTTTAAAACTAATAATAATAAAAAATAAAAAATATCCAATAATAATAATAATAACGTAGCGTAAAAATCTCTCAAACCCAAACTGAATAGTTTCATTGTTTTCTTTTGATGGGAAATAAGTTCGCGAGCTTTAAAAGAATACGAAATGACTTTATGAATAAAAACTTTAAAATATTCATGCAAACTTAAAGTTTTTTATTTTAATAGGTATTCTACATTACTAACAACGTTTGGTCGCCAGATGTAAAATACAATCACTTTAAAACATATATAAACAGATAATTTTTTCTCAATTGGTACCATAACTGTGAATTTATTATAAATTTGTTTCCCCCTGTTTTACCCGGTGTGTTTCAGTTTTTATTCAAACCGATCTAAATCGGTCGCGTATTCATCTAAGTAGATATTTCATGTTTTAATTGCTTACTGTTACTTTGTGTCGTAATAGTTTACAAAGCTTCTAGCAAGTTTATTACTAAATTGCTTTTGTGTTGTTGGCAGATCGGAATGTAAATTGTGTGTGAATTTTGTATGTCTGTGTGTGTGTGTGTGTGTGTGTGTGTGTGTGTGTGTTGTTTTAGGGGGGTTCTTTTTTGTTGATGGATGACTTTGACAGGTTTTAACCAATGTTTAATTATCCCAGGCAGGTTTGTTGTTTAAAGTAATTAGTGTCGTTCTTGCTTGAGTGTTTTATTATTTTTCTTGTACATTTCATTACACCAGGGTCTGCCACTATGACAGTAGCATCAACGTCACACTTGCTGTTTTCATTGAAACCGAGTTTTATTATTTTTTGCGGTTCTTACAACACAGAATCTCAATAACTCGACCACGAAACACTCTGCTGCAGACGACGTAGAGGTAAAAGTTGACGGAGTAGTTCAGCAGCTCTAACATCTGCGCAATTTCCCGGACCAGCGAAAGAGGTGTATTCGTACTGAGGTACGGCTTCTCCCCACTGGTCACAGTCAGAATGAAAACCAGAGATATGGGAATAGCCAGTAAAACGTATGCGACTGTCACTGCCAAAAGCATTGTAATCGTTTTCTGGTTCGCTGGCTGTTTAAGCGAAGTCGCAGCCGTCATCTTCTGGCGTTGCTTGGACGTCTGGACAATGCGAAATATGATGAGAGGAGTCATAATGGACAATATAAGTGTTGGTGCCGCCCCGTACGTTATCGACCCTGTCACTGTTATCATCTTCGCCTTTATGGACGCCGCAGCACGATGGGCGTAACAGATATTATCGACAATCTTGGAGGAAAACGACCAGAAACCGTTCAGAGTTAACAGAGCAGTGATAATGATGCCCATTGATACCAGTGCATTTCTCTTGCTGTTTATCACTTTGGCTTTCAGGGGTAACCAGACAGCAATGAAACGCTCCAAGCAAACGAGGACGATAAACCAGGACGATGCCATTTTTGCCGTCCTCAGGATGACGAAGAAGATTTTACATGACGCGTCGTTCAGAGAGCGGATGTCTTTTCCTAGGAGTCGTATTACTGAGGGTTTGGTGAACGGCTGCATTAGAAGCACAGTGGTGTCAGACACAGAGAGAGCTGTCAGAATGAGGCTCATCGTCATTGACGAAAACGCCTTGTTCGTCATCACGGCAACCGTCAACGCGTTGCCAAAGATACCCGTTGTTATGAATATCGGAGTGATGACGTAACTGATGTATTTGCCTAAAGTGTTCTTTGTTGATATTTGTTTTAAATTTGTACCGTTTATTGTTGCGTTATCTGAGTAATAATTTTCAGAGGATGTGTGTTTGTAGTTTACTGTCGAGGTTGTAACATTAGATATATTAATATCTAAAACGCCTTCCTGTCCAGCTGTTATTTTTTGTCCTTCATTCACGTGACGTATTTTCTCAGCATGATTTGTAACGTCTTCGTTTTGTTGACGTGTAACTGGTACGTTCTGTTCTGTAACATAATCACTTTGTACGCGTGTGACGTCATCTCTTTGACGACTTGTAAATTGTCGCTCTGTTCCGTCTTCGCGTGGTTGGTGTGTGACGTCATTGTTCTGTTGGCGTGTTACGTCATTGTTTTGGTAGCTTGTAACTTCTTTTTGTTGGTGTGTGACGTCATTGTTTTGTTGAGGTGTGACGTCTGTTATTTTAACAACACTAAAGTCTTCAGAATTATCATTACTAATCTGGTTTGTACTTTTCGTCGAAATCAAGAAGAAAATCCATATACACCAGTTCTTTTGTAGTCTAAATGAAAAAATAAAAAAGTCTAAATTATTCACATTTTATATATGTGTGTGTGTGTACGTATGTATGCATGTATGTACTTAAATAATTAGAAAATGAAATAAATGAAAAGAAACAAATTAAATACAGAAATTATAATGCTACTATTATTCCTTTGTTTCTTTTAAAATGAAACCAAATAATTATAAGTGTGAACATTTTCTATAAAATTCTAAAAAAGACGAACAAATAAATAAAACTCAGAAGGCACTCGAGCCTGTACTTACCTCTTCGTCATGTTTTTCAAATGATCGTTCTCCAACAGAAATACAATGAATAACATTTATAGGAATACGATAGTACGTGTGTTTTACCGAGAAATCTTTCATCCAATCATATTAAACTATTCGATGTGTGCGTATGCGTATGCATGCCTGTATATCTTAAGATAAAATTTAGAAATCCGTATAATACCTGAATATTTCAGGCAGTTTATAAAGTTCCTGATTCATTCAGACATTATGAAGATTGCCTATAAATATATATATATATATATGAGATAATATAATCTCTAGACACATGGATACATATATGAATAGACAGACATAGAGACACACAGATAGAAAGACAGAAAAACAGATAATGGTAATAATAAATAAAAATGATAATTAAAATAAAGTTGGGGAAAGACAATTAGATATGGAACATTAGACTTAAAACAAGATAAAGAATAAAAGGAAAAAGAAAAAAAAGAACCCGACCCCCCCCCCAAAAAAAAAGAAAAAAAAAAAACGAAATAAATATATATTAAGAATTATACAGAAAAAAAAACAAACAAAAAAACCAACAGATATTATGTACTTATAATTAAAAAAACACCAACCCAACAAAAAATAGAGAAACAAATAGATATAAAGAATTAGAGACACAAAAAACAACAAAACAAACACAGCATATAATAAATCATAATAAGGAATATTCGTAAAGTTACATCAAAAATAAAAATGGTGAATTGTGGATAGCTTCGACTTTTTTAGCCTTCGGTAGTCACGATGTAATTAATCAGTAATGACGCAGAATATTCTGCTTTCATTATTGTTCATAATTAGTGGTTTAATTACTCGTCTCCGTGCGTATTAGTGCACTAACGACAAGGAAATTACGACCCTCCTTTCTCTCTTCATTCACGACATTTTAATTAAACTCAAATAAACACTGGCTGCAAGATTTCCAATCAACAGGAGTCATTCAGATTTCAAAGAAACCAAGATCCAGCTTCAGCCTTCTAAATTAGGAAAGCACACTCCCTCTTTCCATTGAGATCAAATAATTAAAATACTGTTGATTTCCTTCAATGTGGCGGCAAATATATATGAATTAGAATACAAATGTATACACATCCATCCATCCATACATACATTAGATACATACACAAGAATATATATATATACATACACATACATACATCTATGCACACAAACATATATATACACATATATTCATACATCCTAAACTTCAAACATACATATATACAAACATATACATACATACATACATACATACATGCATATAAATATATAGATATATATATATATACACACACACATACATACATACATATAAATATGCATGCATACAAACATCAATTATTTATATTTTAAACGCACACACATATAAAATTATTTTTGAAAGTCTTACAAACTGTATTATGTTTTTAAAACAAATGATTAGTTATCTTCTTGTTATGATAAATATACTGAATTTTTATATATAATAAAAACAAACCCAATACATTTTAACTTAGAAAGATAATTTTTGACTGAAATAACTTAGTATTCTATCTTTTCTTGCTTTTCGCATTACAAAACTAAAGTATACGGAAGACATGTTTCATTTCCACTAATCTTTTCCTAAATCACATTTCCCAGATTTATCTTCAGCAATCTGGGTCTGTTTCTAAGAAATGACCGGTGATCTAGGTCTGATTCTTAGAACTGGTCATCAATCTAAGACTGATTTTAAGAACTGATCTATAATCTAGGCCTGATCCTAAGAATTGATGACCAATCTAAGAATGAATTTACGAACTGATATGTAATCTAGGTCTCATTCTAACAATTGATCAGTATACTAGGCCTGATTCTAAAAACTGAGTAATCTAGGAGTAATCTAGGACTGATTCTAAGAACTGATTCTAAGAACTGATTCTAAGAACTGATTCTAAGAACTGATCAGTAATCTAGGACTGATTCTAAGAACTGAGTAATCTAGGAGTAATCTAGGACTGATTCTAAGAACTGATCAGTAATCTAGGACTGATTCTAAGAACTGATCAGTAATCTATGCCTGATTCTAATAACTGATCAGTAATCTAGGTCTTATTCTAAGAACTGATCAGCAATCTATGCCTGATTCTAATAACTGATCAGTAATCTAGGTCTGATTCTAATAACTGATCAGCAATCTATGCCTGATTCTAATAACTGATCAGTAATCTAGGTCTGATTCTAAGAACTGATCAGTAATCTAGGACTGATTCTAAGAACTGAGTAATCTAGGAGTAATCCAGGACTGATCCTAAGAACTGATTCTAATAACTGATCAGTAATCTAGGACTGATTCTAAGAACTGAATCTAAAAACTTATCAGTAATCTAGGACTGATTCTAAGAACTGATTCTAAGAACTGATCAGTAATCTAGGTCTGATGCTAAGAACTGATCAGTACTCTAGGACTGATTCTAAGAACTGATCACCAATCTAGGACAGATTTTAAGAACCGATATGTAATCTAGGCCTGATTCTAAGAACTGATCAGTAATCTAGGTCTGATGCTAAGAACTGATCAGTAATCTAGGACTGATTCTAAGAACTGATCACCAATCTAGGACAGATTTTAAGAACCGATATGTAATCTAGGCCTGATTCTAAGAACTGATCAGTAATCTAGGTCTGATGCTAAGAACTGATCAGTAATCTATAAATGATTTTAAGAACTGATCAGCAATCTATGACTGATTTTAAGAACTCATATGTAATCTAGGTCTGATTCTAAGATATGATCAGTATTCTAGGCCTGATTCTAAGAACTGATCAGCAGTCTATGACTGATTTTAAGAACTGATCAGCAATCTATGACTGATATTAAGAACTGATCAGTAATCTAGGACTGATTCTAAGAACTGAATCTAAAAACTTATCAGTAATCTAGGACTGATTCTAAGAACTGATTCTAAAAACTTATCAGTAATCTAGGACTGATTCTAAGAACTGATTCTAAGAACTGATCAGTAATCTAGGTCTGATTCTAAGAACTGATCAGTAATCTAGGTCTGATGCTAAGAACTGATCAGTAATCTAGGACTGATTCTAAGAACTGATCACCAATCTAGGACAGATTTTAAGAACCGATATGTAACCTAGGCCTGATTTTAAGAACTGATCAGTAATCTAGGACTGATTCTAAGAACTGATCAGTAATCTAGATCTGATTCTAAGAACTGATCAGCAATCTATGACTGATTTTAAGAATTGATATGTAATCTAGGTTTGATTCTAACAACTGATCAGTAACCTAGGTCTGATTCTAAGAACTGATCAGCATTCTATAAATGATTTTAAGAACTGATCAGCAATCTATGACTGATTTTAAGAACTGATATATAATCTAGGTCTGATTCTAAGATATGATCAGTATTCTAGGCCTGATTCTAAGAACTGATCAGCAGTCTATGACTGATTTTAAGAACTGATCAGCAATCTATGACTGATATTAAGAACTGATATATAATCTAGGTTTTATTCTAAGATCTGATCAGTAATCTAGGCCTGATTCTAAAACTGATCAGTAATCTAGGTCTGATACTAAGAACTGATCAGCAGTCTATGAATGATTTTAAGAACTGATCAGCAATCTATGACTGATTTTAAGAACTGATGAGCAATCTATGACTGATTTTAAGAACTGATATATAATCTAGGTCTGATTTTAAGAACTGATGAGCAATCTATGACTTATTTTAAGAACTGATATATAATCTAGGTCTGATTCTAAGAGCTGATCAGTTCTGACTAGTCAGTCTGAGTCTAAAAACTGTAATTTAATTCTGCTGTTAACACACACGCACCCACGAACACACACACAAATACACACAGTTAATATCTGGAAAAAGCCGTATGAAAATGCTTCATGACTCTTCAATATTATTATGACTATTATAACTATTACTGTTACTAACATCATCATAATAACCATTATTATTTTTTTGTTATTATTATTATTGTTATTAATGAAATCTGAGAGAGGAAATTCGACTGCGTTACTGTAAAACAAAAGCGGCGTATGGAGTGATGGAGTAGTGTCTTGATCGGGAAAAACAGTAATTCGTGCACACAATAACCAGCAGTTCAAATTGTCGCCGCTACACTGCAATGCTACCTGGCCTTGACCGCGAATTGTAAACCTAAAAAAAAGAACAAGAAATATGTCATATAAAAAACAAACTTCGTGTCCAGTACTATTTTCAAGTCACGACGTCTTTTAAGACAATCTGATCTACAAACAATTAGGACAACGGGTCAGTAGTTTTCAACAAAGCTTGTTGGTAAATTCTCCTCGGTGTGTTTGGAAAATATGTGTACATGTGAAGAAAAATACATTTTGGTTTTTTTTTTCATAACTGAGGGAAGCCTCATAGACAGTTTACGTTAATTTATTTTTTTTTTTTTTTATTTTTTTATATTTTTTATTTTTTTTTTTATATTAACATTACCGTTATTATTATTATTATTATTATTATTAATGTCGTTGTTGTTATTGTCGTCGTCGTATTTTTTTTTAAAATTATTTGTTGTTTTTGCGTTATTTTAGTTTGTTTATTATTTTATTTTATTTTATTATTTTTTTAAAATTTTATTCATGCATTTGGAATGTGTTCTGCTGATGTTTTGTTATTAAAGTGGATCATACCTTAAAACAGAATGATCAAGCATAAAGAACCTAGGTAAGTAGTTTCACAATTAAACAATTTACACGTGTTACAGACACTATATACACAAAATAAATAATGTGTACTTGTGAGTTTGTATCTCCGTGTGCGTACATTTATGTGAATATGTATTAATAACACTAATAACAACAGCAACAACAACAACAATCGACTTTCGGGCAGCATGCATGTGTTTGTGTTACGTTTATATTTATAGCAGTGCGTGTGCGTATGCGCATGTATGTGTGATTGCCTAGGACAGTAATACACTGAAACATCAAATTAAATTTGTGACAAATACAACTTTGTTTTAATTAATAATCTCACAACATATTCAGGAATGTTTGTTTGGCAGTCTGTACTTTCATAGCTTTTGTCTGATAAAGGTAATTCTTTATTTCAAAATGACAATTTTATAATGTCATTTAATTGTTGATTTTTTTTTTTTTTTTTTTTTTTTTTTTTTTTAATTTTGGCTTTTTTTAGTTTTATTTTCAGTTTTTAAATCTGTGAATATTTTAGCTATATTACGCGAATATGTATCTACTCAAGTGTCTACATCCACGGATATTACAAGTGTAGACATCCACGGATATTACAAGTGTGAAAAAAAAACGTTCGGTTTTAAGTATCCATTTCTGTTTGCATTGGTAACAAACGGCCGTAACCATGAGAGGAAATTACAACAACTACAACAGCTGTTATCATTATTATTATTACAACTACCAGTACTATTACTTCTACTGCCATTATTTCTATTATTATTATTGTTACTACTATTGCAGCTACTATCGTTTATTGTTGCGTTATCTGAGTAATATAAAATTACTACTACTACAGTTACTACTACTACTAGTAAAATTTTTATTATTAGTATTATTATTATTATTATTATTATTATTATTATTATTATTATTATTATTATTATTATTATTATTTACAAATACCCTGCTAAAGTTACTTTTGCATGCAGATGGGTGTCAACAGATGTCATGACTCCGTGAACTGTCGAATTGTGACGTCACACGTCTAGTCATTTTAAGCGTTCACAAGCACGAGAAAAGTAATTAACGTGACTGAATGGAATATATCGCGTATAGCACAGCCTTTCTAAAACAGGTGGGTACATTTATTTCTGAAAACAACATTCATTCATTCACTTATTCATTTGTTTTCAAATTTAACAAAAAATAACAATATGTGTTTTTGTGTGTGTGTGTGAGGTATTTTCCCTGCTATTCATTAGTTCTTTATTTATTTATTTATTTATTTATTTATTTATTTATTTATTTATTTATTTATTTATTTATTTATTTATTTTATTTTTTTTTTTTTTTTTTTTTTTATTTATTTTTTTTGCTGGATTGCTCGTTTATAATTAGTTTTTGTCGTTAATATCGTTTGTTTATTTACATTCTGTTTTTTTAAATTTTTACTTATTCATTGTTACTGTTTCTTTATATCTATCTGATATTTAATTATTGTTCTAAATATTGTTGTATTTTATTTATCTATCTTTACTGGCCGTGTTGTTATTTATTGTCAATATTATTATTGGTGTTATTATTGTCTGTCTGTATGTACAGGTAGTCAGTCATTCATTTAGAATAACTGAAATATATTTTAAATGTATGTGTTTATTTAATATGTAGTCTGTTTCGACCCTTTTTGTAAAAGTAACAGTCCGTATATAAATACATTTTTATAGATAGATAGATATAGACATACATACATACATACATACATACATACATACATACATACATACACACACACACATATACACACACATACATACATATATATATATATATATATATATATATATATATATATATAATTTTAAAAAAATGGTTTCTTTCAACAATTTTACATTCAGTTCACACACAGACATGTAAACAACATAAATAATTAAACAGACATAATCCACTACCCACCTGGACGCACACACAACCCACAGACACCGAATACTTTTTATCTTCTGTAACAAATAAATAATGCAGAAGGAAAGGGTCACGGGAGGTAATCCAACTGATGTATCACGTTCATGACAAATAGGCTGTGTAACAATTATCGTTAGATCAGTAAAATAGAATTGCCTCCCTTGCATCCTTCGAGATAGAGAAATGTGTCACGTTTCATTTCCACTTGAATGTACAAAAATTAATAAGAATATCTGAATGTTTATTGTTAATTATGGGTTTTGTTTTTATGGGGGGAAGGAATCTCCTGCATTTATGTTGCTATTAGGAATAAACGTAACAGTTTTCAGTGGGTCCAGGCTAAAACGGGAAATAATATAATAAGTCCTGTACTAACCTAATGTTGGTATTAATATGCTTAGTAATATGTGAAAGTCATGTTTGAACACATACACATATAGACACCCAGAGAAATGCATGTACCAATACATACACAGACATACAAAACATCAAGATGACATTTACACACACACACACACACACACACACACACACACACACACACACACGTGCATGTTTAACTGTTTTAGTATAAACTACAGTCATGTCAGTCTACATGTGGTACATCGTAGGACCACCACAAATTACAATAGATTCTTTTTGTTGTTGTTGTTGTTTCTTTTTTCTTTTTTTTTTTTTTTCTTGATTAATGATACTGAACATCAAGATAATATTCATATCACGTATAGGTAATTTAATCAAATTGAAACGGCTATCAGTTACAGAAAATATTCTGTCATTTGTCATTCTAATAAATACAGGTCGACCATCACTGATCCGAACGAAACTCCTCTTTCGTGGCTTAAATGTTTAACATCGGTTGCAGAAGTCTGCTTTCAGTGGTAGCATTCGTGGCTTCAATGTTTAACATCGGTTACTACTTTCAGTAGTAGCAGCAAAAGATTTAATTTGTTTTATCATTTAAAGAACGTCAGTGCACGAATATCGGTCACTATGTTACAGTGTGTGTCGTAAATTCATTCACTTTTTTCAGTTTACCGGTCGTTACTCTGTCCCAGTTTCGTACAACGGTGGCAGAGGTCACTACGTTTTAAAGTGTCAGATGCTGCCTGTCTTCATATTTTAAATTCTAAAGGTTCACGCGAAGCGGATGACGTGGGTGAAATACTCGCCTTGTTGTACTAAACCACGCCTTACTCTTAACCCACGGCAAAGTCCAAGTCGTCTTCTTTTTTTTTTTTTTAATGAATGAATTCATTTTTTTTTTATTATTATTATCTTTATTTATTTATTCGTTTGTTATTTTGTTTGTTTAAATAAATATATATTTTTTTTAAATATATCACTGGGAAGTTCAAAGTATCAAATTTTTACATTTTGCCTCCATTTTGTCCAACGATCAAGTGAACACATTCTGCGATCGGACAGCGGACTTCGGTAATTTCCGTCAAATTATATTTTTTAATAAGTCATGTTGACAGCTAAGTGTCTGAATAGCTACCCAAATCCACTGTTTTACTGTTGACATTAAACACTTCTTCTGAACTTGTATACAAATTAATTAATGGAGATGGACATGATAAATGACTGTACGGAATTACGTGTTCAGTAAAGGTTACAACAGTAATCGTAAAAAAAAAAAAAAAAAAAAAAAACTTTGGCTAAATAACTTTATCACTTACGAGTCTGTATGCAATATTTCGTTAAAGGCTCTGTTTTATTAGAAACAGAAGATCGATGTCTACATGTAGATGCTTAACTTTATGTTTGTGAAGTGACTTGGTTATGTCGTGTTGTCTGATTTTTATCTTTACAAAACCTCACTTCGCTCTAATGTGTCTGGTAGGAAAAGTGACTTCTCTCTATTTTTGTATCCTAGGAGATTCCTGCAGAAGTAAATCTTTTTGTTTACACAGTGGATTTGATGAAAATTCTGCTGTTAGTTTTGCTTTAGAAAGTTCGATACATTGCTGTTTTTAAGGTCGCTCTGCCTTTAGTTCGAATTCAATAAGACAATGCATAATGTGCGCCATATGCAGACTTCTGCTTTTGACACTGAATGTAAGTGATCGAATTCGCTTAGGTATCAACACACTAATAATAATCTTGTTCATTTAGCTGTATGTAGTAATTACAGAAAGTATCGCATCATTGTTTATCAAAGAAGTGCAATCTTTTCATCTCACGCGGTAGATTAATTAAGTCCAAATTGCCGTCATTGTTTAAGCAACATTGTGTGTCGATGTTGACAAAATTAATTACTACACAACTTGTTCTTTTGTTCCGGATTAGAGAGGGTTTTGTTTGTAATAGTTTAACGATAGCTGGACAGGACTTTAAAATGGCGCGGTTGACACAGAAATCCGGAGTAGTCAGAGGGCTGTTATGTCAGAGTTCATTGTGTGTGTGTGTGTGTGTGTGTGTGTGTGTGTGTGTGTGTGTGTGTGTGTGTGTGTGTTAGAATCTGATTTGATTCGATTTTAAATTTATTAACATAAACATGTATCGGATTTTGTTGACATTGTGCCCAGCCATTGTTCTCTTATGCTATAAATAGCCTATAATACAAAAATTGTCATGTGTTGAAAACAGGTAACAGCACTAAAAAACCCATTAATGTTGACAAATAATATTATTCAGTTATGACTGTGACTATCCCTTCATCGATATTCATGTGCTAATACATGCACTGGTTTAATTTTTTTTTTTTTTTTATTATTATTATTATTATTTTTATTTTTATTTTTTTTGGTCTCATTTTTCTTAAGTTAATGTATTTCTATGTTCGGGCTTAAAAGCGGATGCGTTTTCATTCCAGCAAGGATTTTATAGTCAGAATTGAAGAAAAAGTCACGTAATGTCTTTCTGTTGGAAGGCTGTCGAGAGCTTATTTGATTCTAAAATGAATATTTGTGGATTTTTTATTGAGTTTTTTATATATATATATATATATATATTTTTTTATCATCATCATCATCATATTATTATTAATGGTAGTATTACTACAACTACTATTACCACTTCTATTGTTGTTATTATTATTACTACTTGTAATATTAACTCTACTGCTAGAATGGATATCTGCTATTAAAACTTCTATTACTGTTTAATGCTACTGCTACTATTACTTCTACTATAGGTGTTACTAGAACTGTTGCTAAAGCTACTTCACTGTGACTGACGTTACATTCAGAGACGTTGTAGCTCATTCCTTCTGTCCCGATTGCTAGAGTCAAAATAAGGAACAAGGCTGGGTAACAGACTTGTCTGATGAAAAGAGCACAGGTATGTACACTGCTCGATAGGTAATAAGAAAATAAGCATACGGATGATATATCAAAAGGACATGTGTGAAAACCAATCAACTTCATTTCAAAATTGTCTGAAATCTATAAATTGTACAAGTAAATGTTTGCTACTGGAGTGAAGGTGAAAGGCTATAGAAGACTATTTATATTAATTCAGCTTGAAAATAATGTATACGAAATAATATTGTTACATAATTGTGCGTGACGGATGATGTTACATTATATTCCGCTAACATAACATGACGTTCTCTCCCCGTATTAAGCAGTGCCTGGTTCACTACTGTGATGATAAGATCATTTTAATGCACGATTAAGATGATGACATGGTTTTATATCAAAAGCATGATTAATCACAGTGAGGGATCTCTTCATTAGATTTTATCATTCGTCAGAATGAAGGGGACACTGAATGGCGAGTTAGTGGAACTGAGCAATTCCTCTGATAGTTCTGGCATCAGCAAACAGCTCTTTCTATTTGAGCATCTAATTTTGTTTTTCTATATCGGAGGTATTTATTTCAAATACACTGGCCTGTGGCTTATCACTAGCCACCTCAACAAAGGAGGATGAATACTTCACCATTAATGTTTTTTTTTTTTATTTCACTGTATTCCAGATATAAAATTTTACAGCGCCATCTATACCATCAGCGGGCCCTTTGCCACGAGGAGTGATAAAGAAATTCCAGTGAATATGTTTCCAATGTGCTATGAAGCAGATTTTGAATTGTGACATCAGACCAAATCAATACAGTTTTGATTCAGTTTTGCGATCATTTCCAAGAGTTGTCACGGTATGCTGTGATTGTGTTTTCGATGATTATCTTATCTATCACAGCTGAAATGTTGCCTGATGAAATTGGAGTGATTTTTTAATCATTTTTTTTTTTTTTTTTTGAACTGAGGAATTGTGGGTAAAAATATCATTGTGTGCACCTAACAACAGTCGTATTTGGTGAAAGCTCATTTGGTTAAAAAAAGGCTGCAGTCGTAAAAAGCTTTCTCGATTTATGTCAATGTGATGGATGTTTCTGCGTTTACTTTTCTCGCGACGGATGTTACAGTTTTCTTTCCTCTCTCTCAAATACAGATAACATAACTTGAAGACTGAGTGATATATTTTTTAACTTTGTGTTGTCTAGTACTAAGATAGTTAGAAAGAACATCATTATATAACGTTAGATTTTCTTCTCACATAAACAATTTAGACTTTTTTATTTTCGTGACGGACGTTGCACTGATTTGGCACATTGTTTCAAATCCAGTATTTAATTAGCTATTTCCACAAAATATTTTAACCTGATGCTATGTTCATCATAAACCGAGTGAAATGAAGTGGCAAACCATTTTAGTGTCCATGATTCGATATGCTTAATATTCCTATGTCTGGGTATTCTGTGGTACTGAAATTACATAACGCATCATTATGTCTCACAAGCCAAAAATAAGAATTTTCATTATTTTCTGCAAGTTGGAAGTTTTGTCAATACATTTTCTCCCTTTGCATGATGAAATATTAATTAATTTGTTCACCTT
>CM022666.1:12815605-12823105 GCA_012295275.1 Chrysomallon squamiferum
ACACATACTTTTTCGAGTAAAGGAAAATGTTTCCGAATGTATATGTATGTTTATATGTCTGTATAAGTATATATGTACATGTATTTATATGTGTGAGTGTGTGCGCGGCTGTATGTGTGTGTTTGTGTGTGTGTGTGTGTGTGTGTCTGTGTGTGTGTGTGTGTTTGTGTGTGTGTGTGTGTGTGTGTGTGTGTGTGTGTGTGTGTGTGTGCGCTCACTCACACAAAAGACGCAAACACGAATTTCCATCAATACTTATTTCAAATCATTCATTATCGTGGTTTCAAACTCGGTTTATCTGCCAGAGTAAAACTAAATTACATGTTAGATTTGAAAAACACCGAGCTACAATCCAGTAGTAACGAACTCTTCAATTATTTATTGACTGTATCCATGGCAACCATTAGTTACAAAAACCTGGCTGCATTCACATTCTGGTTTTAAATGTACGTGTATGTATTGAGGGTTACAATGGTAATAATAATGATAATAAATGATGATTAGGATGATATGATAAAAATTATGATTTATGATGATAACAATAATGCAAAATTATTATCATTATGATTAGGATGATGATAATGGTGATGATAAAGATGACGAAAATTACAATAATAACAGTGATACAATTAACATGGTAATAACAATGATAATTAATTATGAGTTAAAGATGATGATGATGATGATGATGATGATGATGAAATAAGGTTAGGAAGAAGACTAGAATGGTTTAAATTGGTTTGGATATTTGATATAAAAAAAAATCAAAAGAAAATCAATAAAAATTAAAATAAAAAAAAAACCTTCATGTTATGAACTCTAAATAGTAATGAAAACATAATTATAACAAATAAATAAATATATCTTGATAGATACTCGACAGATTATCTCTGATAAACATTGTCATTATAACTGAGATTAAACATTCAAATCTTGTCGTATCACCAACCCAGTTTGGTGATGAAAACAAAACAAAAATGAAAATTGCGTAATGTAATAATATTGCCTTGTTTTGAAGGTTTCAGCTCTTTGAGTCATTATTTATTTACGAAATAATCCATGAATATAGAGAAGAAAAATAAAATAAAATAAACTAAATAAATAAACAAATTAAAAAAAGATAAACAAACAGAAATTAATAATAATAATAAATAATTAAGAACAAAATAACAAAATAAAATAAAATAAAAACAAACAAACAAAAAACAACAACAACCAACCAACCAAAAAAAAAACAAACAAAAAAAAACGATGACAAACAAAACAATAAAACACAAAATTAAACAAACATCCCTCAAAAAACAAACAAACAACAAACAAACAAACAAACAAACATTCGGATACATTCCATAGATTTCGAATAACAATTCTATCCAGCTTCCATCAAAAAAAAAGAAAAAAACTAATTTAAAAAGAACATAAAACAGAAAATATTAGCGCGGCTACAGCACTAAAACGTAGAAAATGTTATTTACTTTTGTGAAAATCAAAGTCTGTAGGAAGAATTAATTACAGATACCTGCCTGTTTTATGGCGTATGAAATCCATATCAGGAAAATGATTTTTTTTTTTTTTTTTTTTTTATCATACTCAGCCTGTTTTTACGAAAGGTTTTGATTTTTATATGGTCTATTCATTTTCAAAAAGAATAAAATTAATTTAAATAAAATAAAAAAAAATTTAAAAAAAAAAAAAAAATGAATTAATGTATATGGATTAACGTCATTTATGTTCAGGTTAATTTTATTTCTTTTTTTTCTTTTTTTTTTTTTTTTTTTTTTGAAACTCGATTAACAACAAAGATAAAAACCCGACTGACAGAGGTGGAGAATGCGAATGTTATATTGATTTATAAAAAGTTATATTGATTTTATTAAACTAGAGAGAGAGAGAGAGAGAGAGAGAGAGAGAGAGAGAGAGAGAGAGAGAGAGAGAGAGAGAGAGAGAGAGAGAGAGAGAGAGAGAGAGAGAGAATGAATGTTAACATACAATGGTTAGGTTACTCTTTTCTCTTTTCTTTTCTTCTTTCATTTCCGGTGATGTATATTTTTATTTCTCCTTTCGTTCGTTAAATAATCGTCTTTCTCTTCCTTTCGAACGAGAAAAACGGAAAGAAAAACCAGTCTGAAAAAGAAAATGTGAAAGCTCACAAAAATCCATGAATAATAATGTTTTAAATACAGCAGAATATTTACATAACATGACGAATCGTATCGAATACCAATACGTGATTAATATTTAAACATCTCAAGAGATCGTTTTTAACTAACTAATCACAGATCTATACGGAGAGGTCAGAGGTCGTGTACATGGCAGGCTTACATGAACATTTGTTTGCCGGGTAGCATGCTAAAAGCAAGTCACGTACAGCGTCCATTTGTATTGTGACGTCACCTGATCACGTTAATTTGGATTTGCAATAAATTTCATTCTAGACGCGAAGGTCACCAAATAATGTGCCAGTAAGATATATTTTATTCTTGTTTGTCTGTGGCACTCCGCACTGTATTTGTGTCCTTTTTTTGTGTACACGCTATTGAGTAATACGAGAATAAATGTATCTTGAGAAACTGAATGTGTGTGTGTGTGTGTGTGTGTGTGTGTGTGAACAAATAAAAAAAAATATTATGCCCTTTTCTTTTTTTCTTACAGTAATATAATATAAACGCAGATGCATATGCGTTCATACATATATCCATATAAACATACAAACGTACATATATACATACGTACATACATCTATACATACATGCATACATACATACATGCATGCATACATACATACGTACATACATACATACATATATATACATACGTACGTACATACATATCTACTTCAGTATGCAAACCCTAGACTTCAACTTTTTCTCCCCGAAAGCTAATATGTGAGCTACATAAGGAGTCTACCCCATTTTCGACTCGATGAATTCATTAATTCTCATCAGCAAATTAAATTCTTTTAACCAGATAACCACACCACAACGCAACCATTTGCAAAATAGGCCACCACTGAGCGGAAACCCCATTGAAAATAATATTTACTATTCAACCCTTCACCTAAGTATTTTACTTATAAAAATTCATCTCATTTCAACTGGAAACAGAATCTAGCGATAGCGCTCCCCATTTCTTTTCTTTTTTTTTTTTTTTTTTTTTTTTTTTTGATCTTCGAGACCCGATCCTGAACAAAACCATTGGGAGGTGATGTGTCTGTGAGATGTTACTGTAGAGAAAATCAGCTTGAGAGAGAGAGAGAGAAAGAGACGAAGCAAACATTATTTGATTAAAGACTTGAGAAGAAACGTTTATCAAACGAAACGCAAAAAACAACAACAAAACAAACAACAACAAACAAAAAAATCCTGTTGTGACGTAAGCACATGAACTGTTTTCAGTTCTCAGGTTCGTACGATCTGTAAATGAAATTTCGCTTCTGGGAATTTTTTCCCCCACGACTGTTTTGCGTTAAACGTAATGTTATTAAGTGGTCGTCGTTTCGGTTACTGACCTATTGGACGTTTTAACGATCTCAGACTGTCTGGAAATCCGACTGGAAACGCCCTGGGACAAATTACAATGACGTAGACAACGCATAAAAACAGAGCTGTAACTGCATTGCATCAGAAAGTAATACTCGATTTCCCATTGTATTATTTAGTCGTCAGCCATGTTATTTACAATACTACAACTCTACAACACCTCAACATCAGTAATAATAATGTGTTTTGATGTTACATAAATAGATATTCATTCCTATGATGTGCGCGTACTTCGGTGCACCTTGCTTACTCGTAGCTGTCAGTTAGATATATCTAGATAGCCTGTGAACAAGGAAGTCCTGTGCAGACAATAAAACTGCCAACCAAATCTAAGTCTTCACAAATGTTGACAAAACACTCGTAATCTTAAAACAATCCAAACTATCTATTTGCCAGGATCGATCCAGTTAAATATCGTGCGTCAACAGGTCCTAAATTAAAAATATAACATGGACAGAATTAACAGAAGAGCATCAGACATTACCGAGTTATTTTTAATGTATTTATTCTATAGATAATTTAAAGTCTACATATTATAGGGTTACCAAAAAAATAAGTAAGTACTTTTGGTTAATTTACGTCATTGTAATTTGTCCCAGGACGTTTTACTTTGTTATTTATTTGCTAAAATCTATTTTAGCTACTGGGAATAAGTTAATGAGCTTTTTAATGCTAGCGAATACGCTTTGCTGATAATAATGTACAACAGTGAAATAATAAGATAGTGAACATCAACGAAGGTTGATATTTTCTCTTTAAATGACGGGACTGCGAAAACAGATAAAAACTGAATTTACCATTGCAAAATCTTTGCTTCCTGATTAAAAAATAGGAAATTAAAATATAATAAAAACAAACAGTAATGTGTATTACAGTTGAGTAAAAACAGTAAAGTACTGTACATACAGTGAGATGTAGTATAACTGAGTGTAACAGTGGTGTCATCAGAATTATTATTATAATTATCATAATATTCCCCGCTATCTTCCCAGGTTTTGTTGTCTAGTATTTCTTATTTTCCTACATAAATAGTAACGCCATTTATTGGTTGAAGGAAATCACCTCACGATTCTGGTGGTCTTATGTCAAGTTCTATATATAGCACGCGTTTTTCACGCAGTAAGATGTAGTGTAGTAGAGTATAAAACAGTGAAGTACTACTATACAGGCAGTAAGATGTAGTTTAGTAGAGTATAAAACAGTGAAGTACTACTATACATGCAGTAAGATGTAGTGTAGTAGAGTGTAAAACAATGAAGTACTACTATACATGCAGTAAGATGCAGTGTAGTAGAGTGTAAAACAGTGAAGTACTAACCATACAGGCAGTAAGATGCAGTGAAGTAGAGTGTAAAACAGTGAATTACTACCATACAGGCAGTAAGATGCAGTGTAGTAGAGTATAAAACAGTGAAGTACTAATATACACGCAGTAAGATGCAGTGAAGTAGAGTGTAAAACAGTGAAGTACTACCATACAGGCAGGAACTAGAGTGTAAAAGATGCAGTGTAGTAGAGAATAAAACAGTGAAGTACTAATATACACGCAGTAAGATGCAGTGAAGTAGAGTGTAAAACAGTGAAGTACTAATATACACGCAGTAAGATGCAGTGAAGTAGAGTGTAAAACAGTGAAGTACTAATATACACGCAGTAAGATGCAGTGAAGTAGAGTATAAAACAGTGAAGTACTACTATACACGCAGTAAGATGCAGTGAAGTAGAGTATAAAACAGTGAAGTACTACTAAGTAAGATGCAGTGTAGTAGAGTGTAAAACAGTGAAGTACTACCATGCAGTAAGATGCAGTGAAGTAGAGTGTAAAACAGTGAATTACTACCATACAGGCAGTAAGATGCAGTGTAGTAGAGTATAAAACAGTGAAGTACTAATATACACGCAGTAAGATGCAGTGAAGTAGAGTATAAAACAGTGAAGTACTACTATACACGCAGTAAGATGCAGTGAAGTAGAGTGTAAAACAGTGAAGTACTAATATACACGCAGTAAGATGCAGTGTAGTAGAGTGTAAAACAGTGAAGTACTATTACTACCATACAGGCAGTAAGATGCAGTGTAGTAGAGTGTAAAACAGTGAAGTACTACTATACACGCAGTAAGATGCAGTGAAGTAGAGTATAAAACAGTGAAGTACTACTATACACGCAGTAAGTAAGGTGCAGTAAGAGTGAAGTGAACTAGACGCAGTAAAAACAGTGAATTACTACTACTACGCAGTAAGATGCAGTGAAGTACTATACACGCAGCAGTGTAGTAGAGTATAAAACAGTGAAGTGCTAAAAACAGTGAAACTATACACGCAGTAAGATGCAGTGTAGTAGAGTATAAAACAGTATACTATACACGCAGTAAGATGCAGTGAAGTACTATACACGCAGTAAGATGCAGTGTAGTAGAGTATAAAACAGTGAAGTGCTATACATGCTACTATATACGCAGTAAGGTGTAGTGAAGTACTATACACGCAGTAAAACAGTGAAGTATAAAACAGTGAAGTGTAATACATACAGTGAAGTACTATACACGCAGTAAGATGCAGTGTAGTAGAGTATAAAACAGTGAAGTGCTATACACGCAGTAAGATGCAGTGAAGTACTATACACGCAGTAAGATGCAGTGTAGTAGAGTATAAAACAGTAAAGTACTATATACACAGTAACATGCAGTGAAGTACTATACACGCAGTAAGATGCAGTGAAGTACTATAAAACAGTCACTATACACGCAGTAAGATGCAGTGTAGTAAGATGCATAAAACAGTGAAGTATAAAACAGTGAACTATACACGCAGTAAGATGTGAAGTGTACGCAGTAAGATGCAGTGTGTAGTAGAGTATAAAACAGTGAAGTACTTACTATAACGCAGTAAGATGTAGTGAAGTACTATACACGCAGTAAGATGTAGTGTAGTATATAGAAGCTATACACGCAGTAAGATGCAGTGAAGTACTATACACGCAGTAAGATGCAGTGTAGTAGAGTGTAAAACAGTAAAGTACTATATACACAGTAACATGCAGTGAAGTACTATACACGCAGTAAGATGCAGTGTAGTAGAGTATAAAACAGTGAAGTACTTACTATACACGCAGTAAGATGTAGTGAAGTACTATACACGCAGTAAGATGTAGTGTAGTTATGTAACAATCACACGTTTTTTACTAGTACATTATAAAACCCTGGCTATAATCTACACTGCTTACCGAATCTTAACAGATGAACATAAAGAACAGCTTAACATTATAACTTGGGAATTTCTAACCACGACAGCAGGAATCAAGCAGTAAAGAAATCTAAGCCGCTTGTCCCTCTAATGTGTGATTATTTAAAGTTGTGCTTTCGGTAACTGTGTAGTGATAGGATTCTTAGTTTTCTGTTCCATAGCAACGCATCCTATCTATGTCGGGTAAAGATACAGTATCGAGTTTCCTCTCTTTAGAGATAACGACTTCATTCGACATAAGAGTATCAGATTACGCTGGTCGAAATTTCAGTTAAATCAATCATGTCATAGAGCCCGAATAAATTCACAAATACGACACGGTGGTTCTGAAAGTATTGTATGTACCCGGACAAACACGTTTTTAGCCAGACAATGGACAGGAGTCCTGTTACTGTGCTTAATCAGGAAGAATTTAGCTGTGTTTATAATCTGCCGGTTTGCAGCGCATTCTTCGGAAAGGTAAGATAAGCTAAAACATTTATAACGTCAACGTTATTTATAGACTTTGGCAATAGCGATACCGACATTTTGCAAAAAGGTACGTCAGATTATTTATAAGAATCTTGACTTTATCGTTATATAATGCTTTCCTAAAGTGTTTTTTTATATATATATATAAAATCCACGTTATATGGCAATTTTATTTCGTCATTTTGTAGAAGCATGACACAAGTGAAAGAGATTTTTTTTTTGCCTACAGTTCTAGAGAGAAAACTG